>LR812528.1:45294598-45719598 GCA_903798195.1 Danio kyathit | reverse complement strand
CAAAAATGACGTTTACTGTTTGTTCAAATTACTTATTTAAAATAAATCACAAAAAATATCCTAAATTTATTGTACACATGTAAACACAAAAAACACATTACAATTTTTTTTTGTATCCATTCTAAACCACCTCCAAACGATTCAGAAAGATCCAGACCCACTAACCTGCTTCTAAACACAGATATTTAGCACAAATGCTTTCAAGTTCTCAATTAAGATGTTCATTTTTGAGTTCCTTCTTATCAAACTTGCAGATTTGATTTCACAATTCTTGCCTTCAAGGTCTGGTCCACAGCTGTTGTGTCACCAATGTGAAAAACATTAAAGCTGTCTTTATGATTGCAGTATTAAAACACTTTAGCTTTTTTGTCTAATTAATTGATCTTGGGTGAAACTTTTCAGACTTTTGAAAAAAAAAAAAAGTGATTTACAGAAAGCCTATATCTATAATGTGAGGGTCAATAATTGCACTCATAGTAAAAGACTGCCATTTTGGTCAGGATATTAAAAAGTTGGTCATACGGTATTTTTTGAAAGTGTCTTAATATTGTGCTGAAGTCTCCTAAAACATGTTTTAAGGGGTTGTCCAGAGTGTATTTTAAAGAGTAAGGAAGTGACTTGGTTGTGTTTATAAGATGCAAAGCAATGTGTGTTCATGCTTCATTAGTAAAAAAAAAAAAATCACATATATTCATATATCTTACTTTAATTATATACAGCTACTCAGCTAACATGAAAATGACTGTCATATTTCCTCCAAAAGGTCCGCCCTCAAGAGGCTCTGATTGGTCAGCTAACATAATGTGCTGTGATTTGCAGATCGGCTCCACGTCACGCACCTACAGGCACGAGCTTTCGCGTTGTGTAATCAGTCCAGTCAGAGCAGCTGTTAGCAGTGTTAGCTGCCTGAATCAGACAGAAAAATAAAAAGCTCACGCCTGCTCTCTAAAATAACATCTGACTAATATGTCTTTCATATATTTTCATATATTCAGAATAAGCATGTGCAGATAATATGAAACTTCTCATATCTTTTGCGAGTTTGTTATTTGAGATGTAGAACGCAGGGAAAGCGGCCGCATAAAGCTGAAGACTGTGGGCGTTTACAGCGGTTTGATGGATAAATATGAATTTGTAGCTAAATTGTTAACTGTTCCAAGCAGCATTTGCTGTTGGTTACATCCTTGTTTACGTCCTCGCTACAACATACCGTTAACACTAGAAACCGTGCATGTAATTGATCAATTTTAACAAACAAAAATACTTACAGGTTGTGATTACAGGTCTGTTGGAGGAGTTTTTAGCCGAATCCTGCACTGAACTGGGAGAGATTCTGTAAGCTCTCCTTTGTCAAATGCTAGCTATAGCTTAGTTATAATTCTCTGGAGCATAATTAAAATTAAACTGTACGTTTTGTGTCCTTTGGAAGCCCAAATACAAAAATAGAAAAAGCTCTGTGAAAATAGCAGCATTTGGACGACATTTTAGCTTTCTCTGCTATAACATTAGAGCGCCTCTGGCCAAACTTCATTCGCTGTAGACTTTGCTAAGCTAACTGTAAAAGCCGATGTCTCTCTTTGCATTGAACTTTGAGCGTATTACCTTCAGAGATGTTGTTTATGTTCACACAGCTACATTACACATCAACTAAAGTTTAAAATATGATATCGTAGTGGACCACCCCTTTAAACTTATCTAAGGTCAGAAAATATTGCCTTTTTAGCAGATTACCCACTTAATATTGGAATAATTTTGCAATTTGTTAGATATTATTTGTTTGGATTTTCCCTCCCATAAGCCAACTCTCTGATTAGTCAGCTGGCCAAGTCGGTTTTGATAGGTGTTTCCATTTATATTCCATGTCGGAAATAAAATACCCATTTTAGAGTGTCATATTTGGAGGCAGGTGGGGATTATGCAAATCATTTACTTTGATCACAGATAAGACGCATGCGAAAGATTATAACTCAAAAAAATAACTCATTCAGATGATTCAGAGATGACTCTTTCTTTTGAGAGATAGCATCTTTATTTAGAGATATGCACTTTTTGTTTATGAACTTTTAGACTGTTTACATAAAAGGGCAGCTAAGTTACAAATGCCAAGTAAGATATTTTTCAAAGACCCCTATTGACCTGCTTTTTAATATAAACACAGATGTCAGATAAGAGGTGAAGAGTAAACAGAAGGGTTGTCTCCGTGCATTAAAGAGACAGTTTACCCGAAATTACAATTCTGTCATCTTTTCACTCAAAGACTACACTGTAAAATAAAAAATTTTACTAAAAAATGTTTTACAGTAATTTTTTGTCATTTCGAATTATATTCAAAACTCAGTAAAATGACAAACAGTCTCTCTAAATAAACAGTTTGACTTTCATTTTAGATACTTAATCATTAATGACAAATTACTGACATTTCTGTTTTTTATACAAGGAAATTACTGTATTATTTATACAGTATTTTCTCTGTTATTTTAAATTATATTCAAAAGTCCATAAAAATTCTAAACAATATCTGTAAATTAACAGCTTGACTGTTATTTTATGTGTTATATAATTAATGACAAATTACAGCAATTTGTCTGTTTTATACAATAAAATTGCTGTATTATTTACACCGTTTTTTCCTGTTTTTTAAGTACATTTAAAATTCTGTAAAATTAAAGTAATAAATTGTAATTACTTGTGCACCTCACTATATTAAGGTTTATGACCATGCTAACAATTTTGTTTTTAATTCTTGTCATTTTAAAGTTGTGAGAATTTTAATCAGTTGTATCTTGTTTGTTGTTTTTTCCCAGACTTTTTTGATCCAAAATAAAACTGTTCAATTACAACCTTGAGCATGTCTTGACATTTTATTAAAGGTGTTTAATCGTAATGATTTAGGAAAAATTCTGTTAAATGACATTGTTTTCTCTTGAAATTTTAGTTGAGTCAATTTATTGATGCTGTTCGATCATACTAATCTCTGAAAAATCTGTAAAATAACAGTGTTTCCTTTTAAAACTTAGTGTAACTTTATTTATAACGTATTTGATCGTAATAATATAGGAAAAGTCTGCAAAACAACAGTGTTTTTCTGTAAACATTAATGAAAATCTGTAGATTTATTATTTTTTCACTGTACCTCAACAAAAAAATTTGACCATAATTTTATGGGTTTTGTTTGGCAGCCATTTGACCTTTTTACAGTGTAGAATACACAAGACATGCCACTCATATAGTTTTGAATGTGGAAAAGTGCAACAGTCAATATGGCGTCTCTAGCGAAGAAACCCTCGCCATCAAGGAGCCAATGGCTGCATCTGAAATTGCATACTTCCTTACTGTATAGTTTGTTAAACACAGTATGGGAGCCAAGTAGTATGCCTGAATTTATAGTATTTGAAAAACAGTATGCAAGAAGTATCAGGATAACCTATTACTTCGACCGAGATTCTGAAGTGCGAATCCAGTGAACGATACGTTATTTCATGCCACGCGAGAGAATTAATGATTGGGAGTGAAGCAATGCAACTGACATGAGTAGGTCATTTGATCATGACAAATGTCGCAGCCAATCTCAGTGGATACTTGCTTCATAGACAAGAGAAATATATCTACATAAAACGTGGAATCTAAATGAACCAAATAAGCTTGGAAATAAAGGTTCTCTGGTTTTGTAATCTACAGTATAAGAAATGAATGCAAGGGAATTTCCGTCTGATTCTGCAATTCAAATGCAAATCACATGACAGAAACTGCTTGAATGCCCACAGACAGTTCCTAGAGAAACAGAACATTAAGTGAGAAAACAGTGGGCATGGTTTGCTTTTTCTACTGCGAGCTGATTGGATGTAGTAAAGTAGACACTTCATTCAGAAAGATTGGGAAAAGGGTCCAGGAGTGTTACGATTGACCGGGTGGATGGAGGTAAAAAGTGTCACAGAAGCCGTTGGTGAAAGTGAAGTGTGATTTATTTGACACAAAATGAAGAAAAATATATATAACTATACAATATTTACAAAGTATTTAAAGGCTTGTTCAGCTAAATCAGGGTTATGACCTGAACTAAATCTGTTAATAATGAATCTCTCACACAATACAACCATCTTCTACAACTACCCACCCAGAGTGAAGTTTTGGGGCCATTTTATATAATTGGCCCCACCCCATGGGTTAAACCATTCTGCAAATTGTAGGTTAACATGCAGAAAAAAAAAAATACATAAAAACAAAATAAACAAAAGTATAAATTAATGCAATAAATATGCATGCACAAACTTAAAATACAACACAACAAATAACCAAGGCGGGAAAAGACTGTATAAATGTCTTTGTTTGTAATCTGAACAGGTTTGGTGTTTAAGGAATGGAAACCGGTAAGTGTATGTAATTTTCCTGTCTGGTTAATAAATGTTGTTTAAAAGAAAATGTGTCTGTGGTTATTTCAGTGTGAATGGGATGATAATATGGGCTATTGTTTGACATTGAATTGAGATATTGACATAAACATAATGCTAACCTTAGACAATAAAACAACCTATATACATTACACAAACACACACATGCACAATACAGATAACACAACAAAAATCCGTGTATACATATTATTTTGCCGGCAATCAGACCATGTTAAAAAAAAGTGTATGTATTTTATATATCAGTGCAATGTGATGTGTGTTTGTCAGCCACAGTGTCTTTGCTCAGCTCTACACTGTGACAGGGAGAGTTACCAGTGTTGGGGAAAGTTACTTCTGAAAATAATGCATTACAATATTGAGTTACTCCCCAAAAAGTAACTACTTGCATTACTTTTTTATGGTAAGAAATGTTACGTTACTTTTGAGTTACTTTTTCATACCTGGCTGAGGCTTAATTTCTTTCAGAATTTGTTTATTTTTTCTTTCTTTTTTTACAGCTCTGCAATTAACAACACACTGTAACCGACACCTTCATTTACCTTTAAAAAACACATAAAATTTTTTATTAAGTCACTGTCCATTGAGACTATAATCCCCTTTTCTTCGATGCATTCAAAATAATGAACACATTGTCTCATTGACTGCCTAATTCATTGGCACTACTTTAATTCAGCAATTTCTTTTTTAAAAGCTAATTAATTAAACTAAACTTGCGTTACATTTTCAAAAAAGTAACTGATATATGATATGATATGATATGATATATGGTATGATATTTCTTATAATTTTTAAAGTCATGCGTTACTTTACTCGTTACTTAGAAAAGTAATATTATTATGTAACTCGCGTTACTTGTAATGCGTTACCCCCAACACTGGCTATCACAACCTAAAAGACACCTTCTCCTCACCATTTCTGTGTGTTGTCAGAACCGACAGCTGGAGGGGCGTGGTTAAGTATGTTAGCCACGCCCAATACCTCAGACAGACAAAATCTGAGAATTTAAAGGGCACCTATTTTAACCCTTTTTTAAGATGTAATATTAATATTATGGTTCTTTTGAGTGTGCCAGTTTAGGTTCAGTTCAAAACACAATTCAGATTTTTTTATTATGATGTGTTAAAAAGTGTCATTTTGGGAGCATGTACACAGCTCGCTGTTTTAGGGGTGTGTTGCTTCACATGAAAATTAGTTTCAACTTCCCGCCCAACTTAACAAGGGGGCGGAGCCAAGAGCTCCCTATGGCAACAGACAGAGAGAAGCAACATGAGTGAGAGGACAAGCATTCAGCTGTACATGTAGGACTCGGGCACAGACCAAGCAGAGACTACAAAATCATTTGTGTCTTTGTATAGTTTTACAGATAATTGTGTGCTAGTTTAAAGCTCCAAGCTTGTGCACCGAGACTTGCGGCGCCGGTATGTGTCCCGATAGAAACTTATGTTTAGAATGCAGAAATGCATGCCGTTGCGTGTCGCCGAGCGGCGCTTCTGGTGTACGACCTGCTTAAGGCTATAACTAAAGGGCGCCATACACCGGATGCACCGCTCAGAGCCAATGCGCTCGCACTTTCCAGCTACACCTAGTTAAGATGACAGGGAGCACTTCCGGTTTGGCAATGTGAGAAGAAGACGTCTATCAACAGAGCTCCCGATCATTCCTGATAATACGAGTTTAAATAGTGCCATTTAAATATTCTAAAACGCTTTATTAAGTGTTAAAACAGTGCTTAATATAATCGTGTCGAGACCACATGATGAGCAAGAACAAATCAGCTGTAAATGCCCCGCCAACGACGAGAACCAGTGTGGCTAGTAAATTAGCCACGATGGCTAACGCCGCCAAACCCGAAGAAACCCATGCAGACGATGACGGTGTATCAATGAACCAACTCGTAGCAGAACTAACAAAGCAACGAACCTCGATAAAAGAAGACATCTCAGCTCTGATTCAAGAATCTATAGTGCCTCTTCAGACATCGGTCAATGCTTTAACGGAAACAATGGCGAGTTTTCAGTCCCGCCTATGCGTCACAGAGACACTCGCGAGCGATAACTTTTCAGCGCTGGCTACAGCCGAAAAAACTATTAAAACCCTAAAAGAACAAAACGCGACACTATTGGATCGAGTGGACGACTTGGAAAACCGGTCACGGAGATCAAATCTCAGGATCTTAAATGTCCCGGAGAACAGCGAAAAAGGTCAGCCGACTGTTAAATTTGTGTCCGAGATGTTAATGGAAATCATGGGTGAAGAAGTCTTCGAAAAACCTCCAGAATTGGAACGAGCACACCAATCGCTCGGTCCAAAACCACAGGGTGGCCGACCTCCTCGACCATTGGTCGTGTGTTTTCACAGATTTCAGGAGAAAGAAAAAGCATTAAGATGGGCCAGGCAGAATGAGGCAAACTACAAGGGCTCGATTTTGAGGATTTATCCAGACATCTCCGCCGATCTCGCCAGAAAACGTGCCATGTTCAAAGACGTCAAACAACTCCTCTATCAAAAAAAGGTACGATTCCAGTTACTGCATCCTGCACGGCTACGAGTTCATTATGAGGAACAGACATTTCTTTTTGATACACCAGAGAAGGCGCAGCAATTTTTTGATCATCGGATTGTGACACATGTTAACTCTTGAACTACTGAAAAAGGGACACGTTGACTTTCAGACGCCAAACTTGTATGTTACATAAAACACTTTTTTTATTTTAACTGGACTGTTTTGCAGTGTTTATATATATTCGTGAAGAACAGTTCCGCAGTAAGTTGGAATTTGTTTTACCAAACTTTACTATTAGGTCAAACTGTCTAAATATTATTTAAGATCTGTGGATACTTTTTCTTTCCTTTCTTTTCTTTTCTTTTTGTTATTAAGTAGCACTGTATCTATTAACAGTACTTACGATCTGCAAACACATTTATCTGTAAGTTTGATTGAGCACTTTATACCTAACTTGGATTACTTTGGGAGCTCTGAGGAGAATAGAAGCACATAGACTTGGAGTATCGGGAGCGAAGAGAAGTTAGTGAGCTGCGGTTTGTCATCGTTCAAAGGGCAAATCTAGAATGTATTATAGTTTTGGATGTTTACCAAAGTTCAACCATGCCACTTCCTTATTTTATTATTATTTATTTTTATTTATTTTTATTTTTTCTCCCCCTGCCCTGCGTCCCCTCTCCCCCCTCAACCTACTCCCAATATACAAAATTTGGGTACATAGTTATTAAATAAAAATGGCAGACATAGACAATAAGGAAAACACAAAAAGATCAGCAGTACGCTTTGTTAGCTGGAATGTTAGAGGGTTAAACGGACCAGTGAAAAGAACTCGCATATTTACACATATTAAGAGATTAAAAACAGAAATAGCCTTTCTACAGGAAACTCACTTGCGTATTGAAGATCATAACCGACTTAGGAAAAATTGGGTTGGTCAGATTTTTCATTCCAGCTTCAATCATAGAACGAGGGGAGCTGCAATTATAATTCATAAAAGAATACACTTCATTGCATCTGAAACTATTTCAGACCCCCAAGGACGGTATATTATTGTATCTGGGCACCTTTTTGAGGTACCAGTTGTCTTGGTCAGTGTTTACGCACCCAACTGGGATGATGTTAACTTTGTGAAAAAACTATTTTCCTTGTTACCAGATTTAAACTCTCACCATCTTATACTTGGTGGAGATCTGAATTGTGTAATGGATACAACTATGGACCGTTCCAACCCTAAAACAGTACCTCTTTTAAAAATGTCTCAAGTATTTGCCGGACATATGACTCAAATTGGCTGTATAGATCCATGGAGGTTTTTATTTCCTGATAAAAAAGTATTCTCATGTTTTTCACATGTTCACCAGACCTACTCGCGGATAGATTATTTTTTTGCTGATAAAAGACTTATTCCGGCAATAAAAAACATAGAATACTCAACTATTATTGAATCTGATCACGCCCCTGTAATTTTTGATATTTGTTTTTCATATAACGATACAACAAGACCAGTATGGAAGCTAAACCCAACCTTACTCTCAGACTCAAACTTTTGCAAATTCATAAGTCGTGCAATTGACAATTTTTTATTAGAAAATAAAACAGACTCTATATCACCATCACTATTATGGGAAACATTTAAGGCGGTAATAAGGGGAGAAATAATATCATATTCAACCTCGCGTAATAAGGAGAGGAAACAAACACAGGATAAACTTACTGAATCTATACAAAAAACTGACCGCCAGTATGCCGATACCCCAACACCAGAACTGTTTAGAGAAAAACTTAGTCTAAAGACAAAGTATGATTTATTATCAACAGAAAAAACAGAACGTGACTTATTTTTTGCACGGGCTAGATTTTATGAACACGGTGATAAAGCAGGCCGTCTTCTCGCCCAACAATTAAAAAGTAAATCAGCATCTCGGCTTATTCCAAAAATTAAGAATACAATACAAGAAATTACAGTAGATCCCCAAGAAATAAATCATATTTTTTATAATTATTACTCTGATTTGTACACTTCAGAATTCCCACAAGAAGACAGCTCCATGTCAACATTTTTAACTAATATTAACCTACCCACTGTCAAAACAGACCAAAGAAAGGACATGGACAAACCTTTACAACTTCAAGAAGTGGAAAATTCAATCAGAGCTATGCAGGGTAGTAAAACCCCGGGACCAGATGGATTTCCCATCGAGTTTTACAAAAAATTTTCCTCACAAATCTGCCCTTTGTTGCTGAATATGTTTAACCACTCATTTGAACAGTCAAAACTACCACCAAGTCTTACACAGGCCCATATTACAGTTCTCCTGAAGCCAGATAAAGATGCCCTTTACTGTAACTCTTATAGACCCATTTCCTTACTAAATGTTGACGTCAAAATTCTATCTAAAATGTTGACCTCAAGAATAGAGTATATAATACCAGAAATTATTTCACAAAACCAGACAGGCTTTATAAAGGGACGTCACTCATTCATTAACATTAGAAACCTCCTTAATGTTGTGCATTCTCCTGCATCGGAAGATAACCCTGAAGTGATTGTCTCTCTGGATGCAGAGAAGGCATTCGATAGAGTTGAGTGGAATTATTTATTTGCTGTAATGCATAAATTCGAATTCGGCTCAAAATTTATTTCTTGGGTGCGCTTACTTTATCATCAACCAAAAGCAGCTGTTGTAACTAATAAAATAGTGTCTCAATATTTCTCCCTGTCCAGAGGAACACGACAAGGATGCCCCCTTAGCCCTTTGCTATTTATTTTGGCTATAGAGCCATTGTCAACAAAACTTAAATCATCACAATCCATCAGGGGTATTAAAAGAATGGGTGTAGAGTATAAAGTCTCTTTGTATGCTGATGATCTGTTATTATACATAACTGATCCACTATCATGTACCTCTGAAATTGAGAAACTATTAAAAGAATTCGGCAATTTTTCAGGTTATAAATTAAACTTCTCTAAAAGTATATGCTTCCCTATAAACAATATGGCAGACCAGATTGCAGATACTGACTTGCCCTTCTGTATCTCCAAATCAGGATTTAAATACTTAGGAATTAATATTACTCGTTCATACACAGGTTTATTCAAAGCAAATTATAGTCCTATACTTAAAAAACTAGAATCAGATTTCCAAAGGTGGAGTGTTATCTATTTATCTTTAGCGGGTAAAGTCAATTGTGTTAAAATGAATGTACTACCCAGATTATTGTACTTGTTTCAAAATCTCCCAATTTTCTTGCCAAAATCCTTTTTTCAATCGACCAATAGACTACTGTCTTCCTTTATATGGGGGGGCAAAAGGCCAAGAATACGCAGAGACTTTCTCGAAAGACCCAAAGAAGATGGAGGACTAGCTCTTCCAAATCTGTTAAATTACTATTGGGCAGCAAATTTACAGAAAATAATTTATTGGTTACAGTCCCCACATACAGCTTGGTGTGAAGCGGAGGCTAAGTCTTGCAAATCAACTTCACTACCAGCACTGATTACAATGAAGTCCCCTTTCTCGCCATCACAATATTCCTCAAGTCCTGTGGTAATTTCAACCCTCAAAATATATAATCAATTTAGACAAGCATTCCAATACACAGACTTCTCTTTAGAAAACCCCATATGTAATAATCATCTTTTTCCAGCAGCCAAGCTAGATGCCACTTTTAAGAGATGGCAAGGCCTGGGCATACTTACATGTAGAGATTTCTTCATTGATAATATTTTTGCCAATTTCACTGACATGATAAAAAAATTTAATCTTCAAAAATCAGACTTTTTTCGATACCTTCAGGTTCGTCACTTTATCCAGACCCAGTGCTCTGTATTCCCTCAAATGCCTGCTGAATCTGGACTGGACTTGATTTTAAAGACCCCTGTACACCCCAAGGGCCTCATCTCCAGAATGTACAACTTAATTATGACATTCCGTAACATAACACTAGAGAAGATTAAAACGGAATGGATAGAAGAACTAGGAATTAATATTTCAGAAGAAACTTGGGATAAAGCAGTTGAAATTATAAACAAAACTTCATCATGTGCGCGTCTTAATCTGATTCAGATGAAAATTCTTTACCGTATTCACTATAGCAAATCTAAACTGGCTAAAATATACCCCAATATAGATGAAACATGCGATCGTTGCAACTCATGCAAGGCAGACCTAACCCATATGTTCTGGTCATGTGATAAACTGAGACAATTTTGGTCCTCAATATTTGAGATTTTAAACTCAGCCTTCAATTTAAGAATTCAACCCAATCCGGTAATGGCTCTGTTTGGAGTACCAAATGAAGACATGCATATAGCCAAAGAAATAGCCAATGCCTTTGCCTTTGTAACGTTAATAGCCAGAAGAAGAATTCTTTTAGAATGGAAATCACCAATGCCACCTAAATTATCACTTTGGCTTAGTGATGTAATGCTATTTTTGAAAACAGAAAAAATTAAATATTTTCTCAGAGGATCAACCAAAACATTTTTCAGAACATGGAACCCTTTAATAATTCATATTGAGACTAATGTACTCCTTCAATCATGAATCCCCCCCACCCCCCCCCCCCCACCCCACCCCCACAGTTTTTTTTTTTTTTTTTTTTTTTTAATTAGTTTATTTATTTATTTATCTTATTCATTTTCCCTTTTTATTTTATTAATTTATTTTTTATTTATTTATTATTATTATTATTATTTTTTATTATTATTATTATTATTTAATTAATTTATTTATTTATTTATAACTTTGTTAATTTGTTTCTGTCTGTAATTATTGTGTGGTAAAAAAAAAAAAAAAAAACGAAAATACCTTTGTCATTGTATACCAGTAATATATTGTACTTGTCAAAAACACAATAAAAAAAAAAAAAAAAAAAGATGACAGGGAGCTTGTGACCGCGGGAAATGCAAACCGCTGAAGTTTAAGGAAGACGCAATGAAAAGTACACATGTATGCAAACCCACCAAAACTCACAAACACTGTCGGCGAGGAGAGTGATAACGTGGTGAATGTTGAGCCCAATGAGCCTTACATCTAAAAATAGAGCAAGGGTGTTTCTTTGGTGACGTCGCTTTGACTCACACGCTGAAAATGGTGGACGTGAAAACAAACTAAGCATATGGTAATGCGCACCTGTCAATCAATATTGGTGGGCGGGGGGACCGCACTCCTAGGTAAAGTTGCGGTCGATCTCAAAACCGCTCCGATTGGTCCATCGTTTTTATGTTGTTAAATGGAAAAAAAAGGACTGAGTGTGTTTATATCACCACAATATGACAGTCTATACACTATACCTACACATATGTCTGTCTAAACAGCTTGAAAAGTAGATTTTTCACCATAGGTGCCCTTTAACTTAAAAAAAACAGGAAGTGCATTTTCAGATTTCAATTTTAGATAACAAGGACAACCAATTAATTTTTTTCTTAATGACATGCACAGATGAATTGTTCATCACAAAACTAGAAATGTGAGCTAACAAAATCAATATGGTTAGTTTTTATTTCATCTGTATTTTAAACCTGTTGTAATTAATTCAACTAATGGAAAAACAAAAAAGGCAAGGCAAAACAAAACAACATTAAAATTTCAAGTAATAATTCTGGGTAGGTGCAAATGCCAACCCTCCAACTTTTTAAAACCACATTATAGAAAATAAAGAGACTGAACTATCCCTTTAAGCTTTGTATCCCTTAAAGGGTTCACACGCCAGAAGTGTCGCTCGACGACGCACCGCGTCGCGCCATGCATTTTAGAATTGTAAACATAGGTTTCTATCAGGGTACACACACCGCAAGTCGCAAGCCGCAAGTCGGCGGCTGTCCGCAGCGCCCAGCCATGACTCAGGACACTGTTCATATTTCTGCCGTGCCACAGTGGCATCTGAATAGTTTTATTTTAAATATCATGCGAATGTGTACGTCTGGTGTGCGATACTTTCAACGGTCATGTGTGAGCAGTGTCGTGGCTCTGGGTGGCCCATCCGGTGTGTGACGCCCTTCAGTCTCCCCTACAAGCTTTGCAATCTTAAAACCAAACTATTGCTTACAAGCTTACAATGGGGAAAAAAGGATTGAACACGTCATGTTTTTTCTTGGGAATATAATTTCTAAAGGAGCTGTTGACATGGAATTGAACCAGATTTTGGTAAAAACCAAAACAATACAAACAAAAAAAAATAAAACAAATTATGTGAAATATCAATGGAATGACATAAGGATAAAGTACTGAACTATTGAAATGCATTTAATACTTTATATAAAAGGCTTTTTTGGGGATTGCAGATTATAGACACCTCTCACTTCAACAGAGTGTAAAAATCTTGATGGTTCTGTGGGTCTCGTCTATGAAATCTGAGCTTTATTTTGTAATTTCTATTGGATTCAAATTAGGTGATTGGTCAGGCCATTCTACAGCTTGATTTTCTTTCTCTGAACGCATTTGACAGTTTCCTTGGCTGTGTTTTGGATCATTGTCTTGCTGAAATGTCCACCCTGGTTTCATATTTATCATCCTGCTAATGTAGATGTTAGACTGAAGCAGCTGATATTCATTTACTAAAAAACTACTGAGAGATTTTAACTGCTGTCTGGGCTTTCTACACCTTCCTTTCTTCAATTTTTCCCTGCGTCATTTCATTTTATTACACATAACTTCATTTGTAAACTAATTAGTTTTGTTTTCATTGCATATATGGATTTCTTTTGGTTGTTACCAACATCCGGTGATCATTTCTAGTCAACAACAACCCTTACAACTTGAAACCATCTCTTACAAGCTTTGCAATCTTAAAACCACATTAGGGAGAATCAACGATGAGCTGATTTTCATTTTAGGATGAACCATCCCTTTAAGCTTTGCATTGCAAACGCAGCCAAATCTGAGCTTGTGTATTTCACAAATATTTGCGTTCGCGTCCTCGTGCAAAGTACATTTCAGGCCCGAACTGTCTGTTTAATGCTGTTTAAGGTGACCGAGGGAGTAATTATCAGTCTAAACAGCCGTGGAGCGCTCATGCATCGCAGTGTGATCTTCATCTCAATTAACTCCTCCCCGTCATCAGAGCTCTAATTATGACAACCAGGTGCAAACAGCATGTAATCCTGTTTGTCACTCCCTGATCGGGGGGTTTTCAAACCTCTGGTATTTATCATGCGAGCTGGAAAGGGGAGGTGAGTTTTTGTAAGCCTCTGCGCCTGGAGCAAACGCAGGTGGGGAGGAGAGAACATGGAGTCTGTGCGCTATAAAGAATCACTCACGAGTATGTCTGTGCCCTTTTTCCCCCCAGTGGGCTCCGTCCCCTGATTTATTCCTCTGCGTGCCGACTGTCAGGAGCCGTGCGGCGGTGACGAGGGCCAGCGTTTGATCAGGGCGACGTGCATCAGGAGACGGGCTCGTGACTGTCAGTGTGGTTTTTTGGGGGGGGGTTTCAGGAAGGGAGGATGGGCTGACAGTGGCCTCTTTTTTTCCCTGCAGCCTCGGGCCTGGTGCAAAACATACATGAATAAATCAACATGCTCTAAAAGAGGACACACTCACAACTTCAGATCAAGCTTCTAAAGTTTGGCACATTTATTTATTTATTTTCTAAATCTGCAGATCGTTTTTTTTCTAATTTTGAACGTTTGATTTAGTTGTCATTTGCTGGTGCTTTTGAAGCAACTAGTTAAACGTGGACTTCGAGGACAACACATATATGAAGAGATGATGCCAAACATCAAGGACTTTGAAGGACAAGGACAACACATACACTTAATACACAAATAAACTTCATTAAACATGTACACATAGACATCATCTATACGCTATAAAACTTAGAATTAACTATGTTTATTTATAATAACTTATATTTGATTGTAATGCAAATTATATATATATATATATATATATATATATATATATATATATATATATATATATATATATATATATATATATACATATATATATATATACATATATATACAGTTGAAACCAGAAGTTTACATACACTCTAAAAAAAGGATCAGAACCATTTTTTTTTTTAAATGTCTAATGGTAAATCATACTAAACGTTTACTATTTTAGGTCCGTTAGGATTACCTAAATGATTTACGTTTGCTAAATGCCAGAATAATGAGAGATAATTTATTTTTGAGAATTTTTCATTAATTTCTAGACAGTCAAAAGTTTACATACATTTCCTTGGTATTTTTTTAGCTTTGCTTTTAAACTGTATAACTTTGGTCAAATGTTTTGGGTATCCTTCCGCAAGCTTCTCACAATAGTTTGAAGGAATTTTGGCCCATTCCTCCTGACAGAATTGGTGTAACTGAGTCAGATTTGTAGGCTGTCTTGCTCGCACAAGCTTTTTCAACTCTGCCCACAAATTTTCTATAGGATTAAGCTCAGGGCTTTGTGATGGCCACTCCTAAACATTCACTCTGTTGTCCTTAAAGCACATTTGAACTAATTTGGCAGTATGCTTAGGGTCATGGTCTGTTTGGAAGACCCATTTGTGGCCAAGTTTTAATTTCCTGGCTGATGTCTCGAGATGTTGCTTCAGTATTTCTACATTATGTTCTTTCTTCATGATGCCATCTATGCTGTGAAGTGAACCAGTCCCTCCTGCACCAAAACAGCCCCATAACATGATGCTGCGGCCCCCATACTTCACAGTTGGGATGGTGTTCCTAGGCTTGTAAGCTTTCCCCTTTGTCCTCCAAATGTAACACTGGTCATTATGGACAAACAGTTCAATCTTAGTTCCATCAGACCACAGGACATGTCTCCAAACATTATTCATCTAATCATCTAAATCCCAGCGTCAGCGCATTCAGAAATAGCAGTTTGTTGGCAAAAGCCTCTAAACGCCACTTGACTTTCACAGCAAAAGCCGCTATATCCCAAAAACCAATCAGAAGGCGCAAATCGAATCATATGTTTTCAATGTAGGCACCTGCAATGAGGAGACTGCTTAATATCGCTTCCAATTTCGATTTTGAAAGATGGAGTTTGATGAACTGGGCCTGTCCGACTGTCAGTGAATGGCAAACGAAAACGTCCCTTACCTCAAAACTCTGTGCATTATAAGAAAAAGAAAACACACTGTACAGTCGGAAGTGTAGCATGCATTCATAACGTTTTTTTGCGCAGCGACGCTACTTTGAATGAGTCCAATTTACTATACATAAAATGGCACAGAAAGGCCATTTTGGCACAGAAAGTACTATACACGAAAGGCACAGTTAAGATGCCATTCTTTTATCCCATGTGGATGCTATGAGGATAAACAAGAGACCAAGAGCTTGAGTATGGTGAGAATGAATGAATGACAGCTTCTAAAATTGTTTGGAAGACATCCCCTTTTTGCCCAGTAGGCCTACCTTGTGTTTTATTTGCTAATTGAAGTTATTTTTTAGAAAGATAAATATAATGTATAAAACTATACATTATTTATATTACTTCATAATACCTATACGTCTGATAAGGTTTTTATTTTAATGGACAACGCACAGGTATTGATGTTTCATGATGTTTTACACTACATTATTTGAATCTACCAAGCTTAGTTTACAACGTTTACAATGTTTACATTGCTCTACTTACATTAAATCCAAATCCCAAATATCAGAAATGACAACGGATTGTTAAGATTTAATTATTCTCAGTTTTAATATTATTGATTAATGCATTTACTTGACAGATTTTATTAACTCATTTTCCTTCTGCTTTTTCCCTGGTTTATCACAGAGGAATGGGGAATGGGGTTATGGTTTTTGATAAAAGATTATGAGGGAAAATACAATTTTACAACATAAAAGAAGAGCACAGAGTCACGGTAACAAAAAAAAGTTGACATAAAATTGTAAGGCAACTTGCTGCAGAGCTTTTTTTTAGTTGACTCAACTTAAATCGAGTCAAGTGCAGTGCTTGGTTGAAAAGCCAACACAAATGTTCAGCAAATTGCCTTACAAATTTAAGTTGAGTCAACTTTCACAGTTTACATAGTTTATAACAGTCACTACTATATTCATTCATTCATTTTCTTGTCGGCTTTGTCCCTTGCGGGGTCGCCACAGCGGAATGAACCGCCAACTTATCCAGCACGATTTTACGCAGCGGATGCCCTTCCAGCCGCAACCCATCTCTGGGAACTTCCACACACACATTCACACTCATACACTATGGACAATTTAGCTTACCCAATTCACCTGTACTGCATGTCTTTGGACTGTGGGGGAAACCGGAGCACCCGGAGGAAACCCACGCGAACCCAGGGAGAACATGCAAACTCCACACAGAAACGCCAACTGACCCAGCCCAGCCGAGGTTCGAACCTACGACCCAGCGACGTTCTTGCTGTGAGGCAACAGCACTACCTACTGCGCCACTGGGTTGCCCGTCACTACTATATACATATACAAATTAGAAGAGTACATTTCACTCCGACTTAGAGTTCAGTATAGACCGTTTTGTGTGTTCCTCTTTTTGTCTCATTTTCAAACACTTCTTTGCTTTACATCAAATTTGTAATGTTATGAGTCTCCTCATAGCTTGATTTGGTTCACGGCTTAATGAATGCCTTCATTTGGTACTAACACACTTTACCCAAGTTTTCATGCTTTCACAGGGAATGCTGCGGATCAATGTCAGGCAAACCTCATCATTCCTCATAAAGCAGTTAAATGAGCTGTCATCATCAACAGTACTGCCATTCACAACTTCCAGCATTAATTGATTATGATCGACACCAATTAACGTTTCTTAAACTGACAGGCTGCCAACTAAATTTCCTCCCGGTAATCACAAGATTGTGATGTTCAAATGCTCTCGCATCTCGTAAATACAATCACTCGTGGCAGAAAGAGAAGAATCTTGAAGGATGAAGCCTCAGTTCTAATTATAATCACCTTGTTCTGCTGCATACAATCAGATTCCTCTGTTTAAATGAAAAAATAAATCCCTTGTCTGGAAAAGTACAAACGAGATTTCACTAAAAGCAAGGCATCAGGAGATTTGGGGGCTTTTGGGCATATCAGAAAGTGATTTTACAGTCAAACATAAAGAAAACATTTTAAATAAACTAGTGTTTTGTGGCTGTGGATTTTAATGACTACACATAAAAGTCGTTTTCTCATATACACTAAAAATGATATGACAAAATTCATGACAAATGTTGTGTTACTGTAACTTATTTTATTATGTTAATCAGGTTTCGACATGAAAAATTAAGTACACAAAGTTTAATTTAATAATTTTAGTCAGTTTGATTGATGTAAGTTGAGATAACGAAAGTTCATTTGATTCAACTATCGATCCCAACTGTAAGAGCAACAAATAATAACTTGACTTCTAGTTGATCATTTGGAAAAGTGGCAGAAGGTCAATCTGATGAATCATCTGTTGAACTGCATCCCAATCATCACAAATACTGCAGAAAATCTACTGGAACCCGCATGGACCCAAGATTCTCACAGAATCAGTCAACTTTGTTGAAGGAAGTTTGGCGTTACATTCAGTATGGGGGTGTGCAAGAGATCTTAAGACATTTATGTTGTATCAAGACATTTGTGCTACCCATTACATTACAAACCACAGGAGAGGGCAAATTCTTCAGCAGGATAGCGCTCCTTCTAATACTTCAGCCTCCACATCAAAGTTCCTGAAAGCAAATAACGTCAAGGTGCCCCAGGATTGGTCAGCCCAGTCACCAGACATGAACATTATAGAGCATGTCTGGGGTAAGATGAAGGAGACATTGAAAATGAATCCAAAGAATCTTGATGAACTCTGGGAGTCCTGCAAGAACTCTTTCTTTGCCATTCCAGATGACTTTATTAATAAGTGATTTGAGTCATTGCAGAGATGTATGGATGCAGTCCTCCAAGCTCATGGGAGGAAATCAGACACAATATTCATTCTTTTTCCACTGCACCACGACTTTATATTCTATACTGGACATTATTTCTGTTAAGTGACAAGACTTTTGTCTAAGCAAAGTCAGACCTTACTGTCCTAATTAAATCATTAAAAATCAAGGCATGATCATATTTTATTTTGGTAAAATAAGCGTAATCTAGAGCCCTTTGCCTTTCATATAAGACACTTCTGATACCAAATGATCAACTAGAAGTCAAGTTATTATTTTATTATTTGCTGTTCCTAAAACTTGGATAAGCGACAAGACTTTTGTCAGGTAGTATATATATATATATATATATATATATATATATATATATATATATATATATACACAAACACACACTGTAGTTTTTTTTTTTTTTTTTTTTTTTTTTTTGAAGAGGGATATATTCAACCGTAATTTGCCTGATTATATACACAACAGTTTATACTACTTTTTCTGCCTTTTAACAGTATTTTCTGAATTATGGTTAATCCCCTCTGTAAAAAAAATATTGCCTCAAATATGTCAAATAAATTTCAAAAAAAGAATTTTGATCCTGAATTCTCTAATGCTCAGACTTTAGTGCTAGAAATGTATGCAATTAAGTGTTTAGTACCTTAAGTAATGTCTTATTTGCATATTTAAAAAGAACACATTAAAAAATCTGGATCACTCTTACCAAACAGGTTTTGTTAGTTAATGTTAGTTACTGTATTTACTAATATGAACTAATAATGAACAAAAAGTGTACAGCATATATTGTTCAGTTCAATATTTACAAGTGTATTAGTAAAATCCAAATTCACAGTGATTTTACAACTACCAATAAACAACGTTATTTCCATTAACTAAGGTTAACAACGATGAATAAATACTGTAATATATGTATTGTTCATTGTTTGTTCATGTTATTAAATACTTTAAAGGACCTATTATGCAAAAATCACTTTTATAAGGGGTTTAAAACAGTTGTGTGGCAGCAGTCTGTGAATATAACCAACTTCCATTGGTAAAAATTTATTAATTTTCATTTTCTATAATCATACAGGATCAGTCTGCAGAAACACTTTGATTGACATTCTCCCTTTGTACGTGTCATCAGAGTGGAAAAGCCCCGCCCATTAGTGAGGATCTCTCCCTCATTAGCATACGATGTTAGTTTTGTCTTTAAATCTGCCAATATGCTGACAGACATACATTTATGGCTCCGCCCCCTTTTTGAAAAGTGCAGTCTCATTTGAATTTAAAGCGACAGTCACCAAAACGGCACGATTAAGATAAAAACCTAAAAGGGGCAGCTTCAAAGAGTTATTAAACATTCATGTGGTATTTTGAGCTGAAACTTCACATATACACTCTAGGGACATCAGAGATTTATTTTATATCCTGTAAAAAGAGGCATAATAGGTCCACTTTAACATTAACTAATACAACCTTATTGGAAAATGCAACTAAAATTTTAGTTCTTGGTGTAATCAATCATCTAAGGAAGTATCCTGATAACTATTAGTTATACTTTTACCCAATTTTTACCCTCACCTGAAAGGTCTTGCTTTTAAATTGAGGCCTATTTGGAGCAGTTCCACATTGTTCTATTGTGGGTTTTAATTGGATCGGCTGCTAAGGCTGCTTGTCCTTTTAGCGCTCGTATTTAGGAAATCTAGCCTCTATATGTGAGACAAACACCCATATTGTTGCCAATACTGGCGGGGTAACAAGCCCCTTTTCCCATCTGAAGGAAATGTTCCTGTGCGTCTAGACCCTGGAGAGCAGAGACCGAGACAACAAGCTTTTGTAGCAGGATCACGCCGCTGTTTTTCTGTTTTAGTTTTTTTTTTCCCACCGTCTCATTCGGCGGATTTCGTTTGGAACTTGCCTGCAATTTACCTGGAACAGCCTGTTATAAATAGGTTGTGGCTTACCATTCTCCAGTTTCTCCCGCTCTCTGTCAATTTGTTAATCTAAAAAGAGTCGCTTTAGAAACTGATAGAAACGTCACGCCTGTTCCCACTGCGCAGAGTGGATTTTTGTATATGGGAAATATGCATAATCAAAAGTTTTGGAATAAGATCCTGCTTCTAAAAGTCTCTGTAGAAAAAAAATGTCTGTGATTCCAATAGTAAAAAAAAAAAAAGTTAAAAAGTGATGATAAAAATCCCAACAAAGGCTCATTCTTAAAACGTAGCCCTATATACATTTTTGGAGATCTCAAATTATGTAGTCAGAGGAATGTATGGCTGCATTTCATCTTTAAAACAAATGCTACGGGGCGGTATGACGCAGTTCCTTTTCAGATTTACCAGCTGACCGCTTACCTTCCTTTGGACGGCTTTTCTGCTGTTACCAGTTTGTACAGTGGCTCGCCTCGTACGCAAGAGAATTTAAGATGCAGAGTGGAGTTGACCACAACAACGAGGTTAGAGTCCAGTGAAGAACGGTTCCAGAAAGCAGGTTAGACAAAAACAAAAGCCAAAAAATAAAATAAACAAGTAAATAACAGGGCGAGAATGTGGTAAAATCTAAAAACGTGGTAAAAATCAGCTGTAAAAAAAATTTCTGGATAAACTGTCGGTAGGGTTTAGGGAAGTTGGTGGACAGGTCAATCGCTCTTTTTAAAACACTATCGGTTGGGTTTAGAGAAGGAGCAGTGTGGGCCAGTCGATCGGTCAGTCAGTCGACAGCAGCCTCTGGTGGATTTACATGAGAATACAGTGTGTGAATGGCACTCGTGAGAGAAATTTGAGATCTCCAAAAGCGTACACAGCGGCCTCTGGTTTATTCGCAAAAACAAAAACTGCAAAAAAAAAAACTACCTCATGGGATGTATTTGGCGCTCTCCATAAATGTATATACTGTAGGGGTCTGTATACAGAATGAGCCTGGGTTGAAAAATCTGCAACGTGTTAAACAGTACGTTTCATTTACGGTGAAAAACCTTCAAGACACTCGACATTACTACAATTCTTTTTATTTGTTTTTTTTCTCAAGTTAATCACATTGGAGTTTTATGTTATGTCTAATGTTAATCATGTTTATTGCATTGCTTTAATTTTATGTGTTGCACTGACAGTGATTAGTAGTTGTGTGAATGACACTGAGCGCCTTTTATATATTTTTTTAATTCATTCATTTATTAATTTTCTTTTCGGCTTAGTCCCTTCATTAATCTGGGGTCGTCACAGCTGAATGAACCGCCAACTAATCCAGCATATGTTTTACGCAGCGGATGCCCTTCCAGCTGCAGACAATCACTGGGAAATATTTTTTAATTATATATTATTATTTTTATATATATTTATATACATTTACAAGTGGTCAAACAAGTTTTTGATGTTCCTAGAGTGTGTATGTGACATTTTAGCTAAAAATACCACACAAATAATGTTGTATAACTCTTTGAAACTGCATATTTATAGGCTTGGTTACCATTTTGGTGACTGTCGCTTTAAATTCAAATGCGATTGTTCCAGAGGGCGGAGCTACAAACACCTATTACTAAGTGAGATTGTCACTAATGGGCGGTGCTTTCCCACTCATATCCCACTCCTATGACACATACAAAGGGAGCACTGAGCAACTTTTACATATTTTTTATTATATGTTATTATTTTTATACATTTACAAGTGGTCAAATAAGTCTCTGATGTCACTAGAGTGTGTATGTGAGGTTTCAGCTAAAAATACCGCACAAATAATGTTGTCTAACTCTTTAAATCTGCATATTTATAGGTTTTGATCCACATTGGTGACTGTTGCTTTAAATTTAAATGAGATAGTGTCAGAGGGCGGAGCTACAAACACCTATGTCTAAGTGAGATCGTCATTAATGGGCGGCGCTTTCCCACTTCTATGACGCGTACAAACAAAGTTTTTCTTTCTTTTTTATTATATCGTATTACATTTATACAAATTTACAAGTGGTCAAACGAGTCTCTGATGTCGCTAGAGTGTGTATGTGATGTTTCAGCTAAAAATACCAAACAAATAATGTTGTATAACTCTTTGAAATTGCGTATTTATAGGTTTTGATCCACATTGGTGACTGTTGCTTTAAATTCAAATGAGATTGTGCCAGAGGGCAGAGTTAATAAAATACAATGCAGGCGTTAATAAAATACAATAAATGGGAAATGTAATAAATAATATAAATTATTCTCGTTAACTTCCGGCTGCAATCATATCCGATCTACCAACAACCTATGCCTAAGTGAGATGGTCATTAATGGGCGGCGCTTTCCCACTCCTATGACACATAAAAAGGGAGCACTGAGCACCTTTTATATATTGTTTTCTTTATTATAAATTATTTTTATAGATATTTACAAGTGGTCAGATGAGTCTCTGATGTCCCTAGAGTGTGTATGTGACGTTTCGGCTCAAAATATCACACAAATAATGTTTTATTACTCTTTGAAACTGCGTATTAATAGGTCCACATTGGTCACTGTTAAATGGTGTCAACTATAATTATGCCTGAGGGCGGAGCTACAAACACTTATGCCTAAGTGAGGTCACAAAAAAGCGGTGCTTTCCCACTCCCATGACACGTACAAAGGGAGAACTGAGCACCTTTTGTACATATTTTTTTTCTTTTTTTATTATATTTTATTATTTTTATACATATTTACAAAAGGTCAAACTAGTCTCTGATGAGTGTTTATGTGACGTTTCAGCTAAAATACCACACAAATAATGTTTTATTACTCTTTGAAACTGTGTATTTTTAGGCTTTGATCCACATTGGTGACTGTTAAATGATGTCAAATGAGATCGTGCCAGAGGGCGCAGCTACAAACACCTATGCCTAAGTGAGATTGTCACTAATGGGCGGAGCTTTCCCACTCCTATGACACATACAAAGGGATTTTTTTTTTCCTTTTTATTATATATTATTATTTTTATACATATTTACAAGTGGTCAAACGAGTCGCTGATGTTCCTAGAGTGTGTATGTGAAATTTCAGCTAAAAATAGCACATAAATAACGTATAACTATTTGAAACTGCATATTTATAGGCTTTAATCCACACTGGTCACTGTTGCTTTAAATTCAAATGAGCTTGTGCCAGAGGGCGGAGCTCCAAACACCTCAAACATGCCTAAGTGAGATTGTCCCTAATGGGCGGCGCTTTCCCACTCCTATGACATGTACAAAAAGAGCACTGAGCACCTTTTATATATATTTTTTCTTTTTTCTTTTATATTATTATTTTTATACATACAGTATTTACAAGTGGTCAAACTAGTCTCTGATGTCCCTAGAGTGTGTTTGTGACGTTTCAGCTAAAAATACCACACAAATAATGTTGTATAACTCTTTGAAACTGTGTATTTTTAGGCTTTGATCCACATTGGTGACTGTTAAATGGTGTCAAATGAGATTGTGCCAGAGGCCGGAGCTACAAACACCTATGCCTAAGTGAGATTGTCACTAATGGGCGGAGCTTTCCCACTCCTATGACACATACAAAGGAATTTTTTTTTTCTTTTTATTATCTATTATTATTTTCATACATATTTACAAGTGGTCAAACGAGTCTCTGATGTTCCTAGAGTGTGTATGTGAAATTTCAGCTAAAAATAGCACACAAATAATGTTGTATAACTCTTTGAAACTGCATATTTATAGGCTTTAATCCACACTGGTCACTGTTGCTTTAAATTCAAATGAGCTTGTGCCAGAGGGCGGAGCTCCAAACACCTAAAACATGCCTAAGTGAGATTGTCTCTAATGGGCGGCGCTTTCCCACTCCTATGACATGTACAATCTTACAAGAGTCAGAAATTGAGATTGTCTCTTCATATAGGTACCTGGGTGTATATCTAAATAACAAGCTTGATTGGTCTGAAAATACAATTCAGGTGTATAAGAAAGGCCAGAGTCGCATTCATTTGTTAAGACGGCTGAGGTCCTTTGGTGTGTGTCAGACACTGTTAAAGACTTTTTATGATTCTGTGGTGTCTTCTGTGATTCTGTATGCTGTAACCTGCTGGGGAGGGGGACTGTTGGAGAAGGACAAAAACAAATTAAATAAGCTTATTAAAAGGGCAGGTTCTGTTGTGGGGTGTGCACTACCCACTATAGAAGAGATTGCACATGATCGAATGCTGAACAAATTTGTCAGTATGAGGAACTACGATCGTCACCCCCTTTTTGATACAGTCCAATCGTGTGCAAGCTCTTTTAGTGCAAGATTAATTCAACCCCGGTGTTACAGAGAAAGATACAGGAAGTCATTTTTGCCAACAGTGATCAGACTGTATAACCAAAATCATACCAGATGATTTGTGCTGAATTGTATTAGTATTAGATATGGACAAGTGTTTGCTCGTTGTTTTGGAACGAAGGTGTGCAGTATGAATGTAATTTTATTAGTGTGTTTTTATGTATATGTAACATATTTTATCTTTTTTTTTAGTACGGAAAGCTCTGCTGTGACATGTAAATTTCCCTTTGGGGATTAATAAAGTCAAAGTCAGTCAAAGTCAAAAAGAGCACTGAGCACCTAATATGTTTTCTTTTTTCTTTTATATTATTACTTTTATACATATTTACAAGTGGTCAAACTAGTCTCTGATGTCCCTAGAGTGTTTGTGATGTTTTAGCTAAAAATACCACACAAATAATGTTCTATAACTCTTTGAAACTGCGTATTTATAGGCTTTGATCCACATTGGTGACTGTTAAATGGTGTCAAATGTAATCGTGCCAGAGGGCGGAGCTTCAAACACCTATGCCTAAGTGAGATTGTCACTAATGAGCGGCGCTTTCCCACTCCAATGACACCTACAAAAGGATTTTTTTTTTGCTTTTTATTTTATATTATTATTTTTATACATATTTACAAGTGGTCAAATAAGTCTCTGATGTCGCTAGAGTGTGTATGTGACGTTTCAGCTAAAAATACCACACAAATAATGTTTTATTACTCTTTGAAATTGAGTATTTATAGGCTTTGATCCACATTGGTGACTGTTAAATGGTGTCAAATGTAATTGTGCCAGAGGGCGGAGCTACAAACACCTATGTCTAAGTGAGATCGTCAATAACGGGCGGAGCTTTCCCACTCCTATGAGACATACAAAGAGAGAATATCAATCAAAGTGTTTCTCCAGACTGTTTTTATGAAGCGTGATTGTAAAAAGTAGAATTACCCATGTTTTACCATATGAGGCTGGTTAAATTCACAGACTGTTGTCACACAACTGTGTTTAAATCCCTTATAAAGTGATTTTAGCATAATAGGTTCCTTTTAAGGCATGATTTAGTTTTTTTTAGTCGTGATTTATCGCCCCCTAGTGCCACTGGTGTCGCTTCAAACGCCACAAATTGTGCCTTACACCTAAGCACATGTAAATCCAGACGATGTGACCAGAAAAACAAGTCAGCGCAGTCTCAAAACTCGACAGCCAGACAGGTGAACAGCGGACATTTGAGTCTAAACTCTCATATTTAAGGCTGAATTTCAAGCAGACGTTGAGAGGAACAGCACGGATCGAGATGAAGGCAGGCCCCGGGAACAGAAAATGCCACAAGGCTTTCAAATGGTGTTTTCTTTTCCCCCGTTCAGGTTTTTTTTTCTAAAGGCTGCCGGCTTCTGTGTGTGTGTATATCTGAAACGGGGATATGGTTTTATTCTTCCTATCGACTCGCTCTGGTCCCCGCAGTCTTTCTCTGTCTTTAATTATTAATTTCATGGAATTTGTTATTGTATTCATTCAGAGGTTTCAGGCTTCTCTTCAGCTCCATGGAAATTGAATCTCTTCTCGGCTGGAGCTGAGGCAGCTGCTTCAGTTCCTAATGGATTGACTGAGTATTGAATACTTCAGTGGCTCCTCAGGGTAGGTGCAGCTTAGTGAAGGAATTAGCTGAGCTGCTTGAAAGCTGAGAGGAGAAGCCGAGTTGGAATTGAAGAGCCGCTCCATCTCTGCAGCCCTTCGGAAAAGGCTCAGATGTGATCGAAAAAAGGCCCGATTGCATGACGCAGGGTTTCTGTGTTTCTGTTGACGCTGAGGAAAAAAAATAACACTTCGTCGATTATGTAGTTAAAGGTGAAATGTGTCATTTCTGCCAAATCGAGTAACAGAAATGATTGTTTTCAAACAGGTGTCCTGTAGTGCCATTGGTTGATTGTAAAAGATAGCCCCGCCCCAAATTCATGTCATTGGTTGTTGCTGTGCAGTTTTCAGGTAGTTACTTTCACATAAGGAACCTGCTAAATAGAGTGGAGGAACTATGACGTCAATTTGTACGCAAAAACCCAAAAGCGAGTCAGCATTTTAGCAGTTCCGGTTCCATTGTCCCAAAGTCAATGGGTTTTTTCAATGGGATTTCAGTTAAATCGCTTAAATAAGGTTCTTGGCTAACACAAACTCAAGATATTTTTACGTTTTTTTCTACAACATAAAACACATCAGTTACATCACACTCTTGATTTATTAAATAGTTTACGCTTCTTTAAAAAGACTGTTGCTAACAAGTTGCTAAACAGGACTACAGGCGGTGTCTGAGACATTATACGTCATCGAGCTGAACCGGTCTGGAGTGCATTTGGATTTGTCTGTTATTTAAGTATTTTCATGAATAGTATTTTATAGTTTGTAGTATTTTTCTAATTGGGAATTCATATTGTGTAGATAATGCCTTCACTTGTAAAAACTGTCAAGACAGATTCATTTGTTGATCATTTATTTTAATTAAACGATATTATGGAGATACTGCTTACCAGTGCAGGCTGTCTCTTTCCTGCTCTCAGTAATGCAAATGTGTGAAAAAAATGGGTAAAAATACATACATATTAACTGTCATATTCACTGTCATTTGATCAAAGGATTTTTAGTCGGTTTTCTTCATCTGAACACATTTAACTTCATAACGGATACATAACTCCACATTTAAATCCACTTGTCATAACGGCAATATTTACACTCCTTAAAATGTATAGCATATGTGACTGTATGGGCTGTTTTTCGCTGTACTTCGTGACAAAAAAAAAAAGAATATTGAATGTTGTTCTGTGTCCATGATGGCAGGCATTTGGTAGACTTGTTCCTCACGCCTTATTTCTGTCGTCTGTTACTAAAGTAAGCAGGCTGTTTGCACGCGAGCGATACACTTATTTAAATGTCTTATGATAATACTATGCAGACACATTTATACATACAGTTTTAAAATTTACAACAACCGTAAAAGCAAAACAAAATGCATTTCCTACGTAAAAATTATTCAAAAGGCACGTAGGTATATGTGTTTTTGTGTATTTATGTGTTTATAATATTTAGCGTGGATTATAATATGATAAACCGAAAGATTAAAACTTTGTCATGTACCAAATTTCTAAAAAAATAAGCTTGAAAAGTTGTCTGTAGCAGGGTAGTGCTGACATCACAGGCGAGCGCCCCAGGCGCTGTAGTCCGTTTATAGCCTAATGTTAACTTTTCCATTCTTGCATTTGCATTTAAGATCCAAAAGTGCTAAAAGTTGTATTTTCGTGTGAAGATTATCCGGTTGGACAAAACGTGTAAGTGTAATGAACAGTGTTTGAACACAGAGCTTATTATTTGCAATCTTCGAAAAGCCTATGGGAAAATACTATGGGGATTTTATCGAGGGAACCAGTTTTATGCTAGCAGCCGATTGGCCTACAAGGTGACGTCACAGTTTCTCCACTCTATTGAGCTACAGAAATAATGACTGTTTTCAAACAGGTGTCCTGTGATTTGCCATAGTTAAATTGTGAAAATAACCCAGTCCAAATTCATGCCATTGGTTGTTTCTACATTTGAATATTAATAATCAAACAGAGACACAGAAATAATGACTGTTTTCAAGCAGGTTTCTTGTAGTGTGTCATTGGTCGATCATAAAAGATTGCCCCACCCATAATTTATGTTATTGGTTATTGCAGTGCAGCATTCACTTGACGCTGGGAAAAAACACTTTGTTAAAGATGTAGTAATGGTAATTTCTGCCAACAGAAATGATTGTTTTCAAACAGGTGTTCTGTAGTGCCATTGGTTGATTGTCAAAGATAGCCCCGCCCCAAATCCACGTCATTGGTTGTTGCTTTGCAGTTTTCAGTTAGTTACTTTCACATAAACAACCTGCTAAATTGAGTCAAAGAGCTTAGAATTACCAAGAGGCGACACTCAATAGAACGTTCCATTGCAACAGCAGCGCCCAGCAACAGCCCCGCGATTCCGCCATTTTGGAGTGAAAGCGATCGGCTGTCCATTGGATCTTATTGCTGTCACGATGGCAAGCAGCTGCTTTGTTTTTTATTCATTTATTTAAAAAAGTGCAATAAAGCTGAGATACAACCTGAAAGACGACAATACAACACTTACTATCACAATCATCAGCACTTTTAATAGTTTATTTTACAGACTTATAATATGCTGTTGTTCTATTGGAATTTTCGTTCCAAAATGGCCTCCACATGACACTAGTGGCTGTTTCCCCAAAAATCGTACTAGAGTGTCGCCTCTTGGTGATTCTATGCTCTTTGATTGAGTTACAGAAATAATGACTGTTTTCAAACAGGTCTCCTGTGGTTTGCCATTGTTTAACTGTGAAAAATAACCCCGTCCCAATTCATGCCATTGGTTGTTTCTGTGCAGTTTTCAGTTAGTTATTTGCATATAAATAATCAGAGACAGAAATAATGACTGTTTTCAAACATGTTTCTTGGAGTGTGTCATTGGTCGATCATAAAAGATTACCCCACCCCAAATGTATGTTATTGGTTGTTGCAGTGCAGCATTCACTTGACGCTGGGAAAAAATACTTTGTTAAAGGTGTAGATAAAGATGAAAAGTGTCAGTTCTGCCAAATTCAGTAAAAGAAATGATTGTTTACAAACAGGTGTCCTGTAGTGTGCCACTGGTCGATTATACAAGACAGCCCCACCCCACACTCATGCCATTGGTTGTTGCTGTGCAGTTTTCAGTTAGTTACTTTCATATAAACAACCTGCTAAATTAGGTTACAGAAATAATGACTGTTTTCAAACAGGTGTCCTGTGGTTTGCCTTTGTTAAATTGTGAAAAATAACCCCGTTCCAATTCATGCCATTGGTTGTTGCTGTGCAGTTTTCAGTTAGTTATCTGCATATAAATAATCAGAGACACAGAAATAATGACTGTTTTCAAACAGATTTTTTTGTAGTGTGTCATTGGTTGATCATAAGATTGCCCCACCCCAAATTTGTGTTATTGGTTGTTGCTGTGCAGAATTCACTTGACAATGAGAAAAAAAACACTTTGTTAAAGGTGTAGTTAAAGGTGAAATGTGTCATTTCTGTCAAATTGAGTAACAGAAATGATGATTGTTTTCAAACAGGTGTCCTGTAGTGTGCCATTGGTTGATTGTAAAAGATAGCCTGGGCCCAATTTATGCCACTGGTTGTTTCTGTGCAGTTTTCAGTTGGTTATTTGCATATAAATAATCAAACAGAGGCACAGAAATAATGACTGTTTTCAAACAGGTTTCTTGTAGTATCATTGGTCGATCATAAAAGATTGCACCACCCCAAATTTATGTTATTGGTTGATGCCGTGCACTTGACGCTGAGACAAAAACACTTTGTTAAAGATGTAGTAATAGTGAAATGTGTCATTTCTGCTAAATTGAGTAACAAAAATGATGGTTGTTTACAAACAGGTGTCCTGTAGTGTGCCACTGGTTGATTGTAAAAGATAGCCCCACCCCAAATACATGTTATTGGTTGTTGCTGTGCAGTTTTCAGTTAGTTACTTTCATATAAACAACCTGCTAAATTGAGTTACAGAAATAATGACTGTTTTCAAACAGGTGTCCTGTGGTTTGCCATTTCAATTGTGAAAAATTACGCAGTCCCGATTTATGCCGTTGGTTGTTGCTGTGCATTTTTTAGTTATTTGCATATAAATAAACAGCCAAATGAGTCACAGAAATAATGACTAATTTCAAAAAGAAAATCATGTGGTGTGCCATTGGTTGATCGTAAAACTTAGCACAGCCCAAAATTTTGACTATTGGTTGTTTGTGTAATGTTTAGTAATATTCATATAAATAACCTGCTGAATAAGTCTCAGAAATAATTACTGTTTTCAAACAGGTTAAATAAGTGTGTCATTGGTCGATAGTAAAAGGTTTATTATGATGATCAGTATTTTGTGTGCACAAAAAGAATACAATTAAACACAATCTACTGTACCCGCTGGAAGTTTAAAACGGCATTAAACTTGTAATGTTCTGAACCTCAATTTGTCTTTGAGAGGTATCATTATTTGGTGACACTGTAGTTTAAATAACAATCCATACCATTTACTCCTTATTACCTGCCTATTATCTTTATTTATTAGCACTTCTCTTATTTTATCTTACCCAATACCTAAACCCAACTACTACCTCACTAATTCATTATTAAGTTGCTAATAACTAGTAGTTTATTGAACTAAAATTCTTAGCTGTGGTTTGTTGATAGCTTGAATTGACGTACAATAAAATAAAGTGTGATCAATTATTTTCTTTAACTTCTTGTTCATAATAGCTTTAGTTATATTTTCTTTATTACTTGAAGTAATAAAAATTGGTTTTGTTGATGATTTCATGCAGTTCAGACAAAAAAATAATTAATTTTCATTTTAAATTTAAAAAAAAAATCTACAATATCAGGACTATAATATTATTATAACAACCAGGATAACTGCATCAAAGCCATATTTTTGTTTTACATTTCAAGTGGCATCCACCTTGACTTGACCAAAAAATTCTGATTATTAATAACAATAATCAAAAATACCTCAAGTAACACAGTTCATTATTGTAACCCGAAGATGGTCTAAAGCAACTTTCATTAAGATGTAAATATGATGTGCTCAACAGTGTCTAAATGCACTTTAAAAGAATTCAGAATAAGGTAAATCCAAATAAATTGGGTGGACCTCTATCCCGGCTTGACTTCCTGTTTGTCAGTGCTTTTATTGTTGTACGTGTGCAGATGTATAAAATCTCAGTGTGATCAGTTAAACGCAGCGGATCACCAAAGACAGACTGAGTCAGTCTGCGTCACTCACAGTAGGAAGTTTTCTAATGAGAGTCTGAGGTACAGCACACAGAACAGATGCAAAGCACACAACCTGGCAAAACTACCACCACCAGAAAAAAAGTGCGAGTGAGAGAGTGATTTAGCAAGAAAGGTGTAAGACTGAGCAGATGGATGTGTTTTTTTAATGCTCCAGATGAAGAGGTTTACTGCTAGCGGTTCGTGTGTCATTAGTTGAGCTGAAGAAAATGTTCTGAGACAGGTTGTGTATGTATTCTCATGTACTTTTCATTTTTAAAAAACCTATAATAGTTCATTATTAAACATTTACTTCATTAATATTATTTAAATAGTCATGAAAAGTACGTGCTTTAGAAATAATAATAATTTCAGTTCTCTGAGCATCTTTCTAACTCTATCATTTCAAATTAATGTTTTAGATTTTTTTTCGTCAAAACTTCCACAAAATGAACAAAATTAACCCCTAAATTTAAGATCAAACTTGCTTCATTTAATTTAGGTCTGTGCATGCTGCATTGGAACTCATTTTGCACTTTTTTTGCAATGTTATTAGCACATAACCCATCACGCACACATTTCTGACGAGCTTATGAAAAGGCATTTAGATTAGTCAACATTAAAATTGTCACAAACCACCAATTATTTTATTTGTAATATACATTACAAAATCCTGTGAAAATTTAATTATTGTTAAAAAATATTTCCCAAGTGATGTTTAACAGAGCAATGGATTTTTTCGCAGTATATCTGTTATAGTTCTTCTGGAGAAAGATTTATTTTATATTAGACAGCAACTATTTATTTTTATATTTTGAAAACCACATCTTCTATTTAACAAAAACAGCCTTCTTGCATGTCAGAAATATCAATAAGCTAAGAATCACGCTATATCTCAGATGCAGAGAAGCTAGTTCAATGCTTTTATGACCACTAGATTAGATTACTGTAATGTTCTGTTTGCTGGTTGCCCAGCATCCTCTATTAATATATTCAGTTAGTGCGAAATGCATCTGCCACAGTTCTTAGCGGGTCAAGAAAATATGATCATATCTCCGCAATGTTATCCTTCTTACACTGGCTGCCTGTTAAGTTCTGCATTGATTATAAAATATTGCTTCTTACATATAATGCTTTAAATAGTCTAGCTCCTGTTTATCTAACCAACCTTCTGTCTCGCTACAATCCAACCCGCTCTTTAAGATCTCTAAACTCAGGGCTTCTGGTAGTACCCAGAATAGCAAAGTCCACTAAAGGAGGTCAAGCCCTCTCATTTATGGCTCCTAAACTCTGGAATAGCTTTCCTGATAATGTCCAAGGCTCAGACACACTCTCTCAGTTCAAAATGAAAGACCTATCTCTTTAGTAAAGCATACAGACAATGCATCACATAATGGTATGATGCATGAGTGTGCTCCATGCAGGTGAGTGGGCTTGACAAACCACCTGTTTGAAACACTCCTCCTGTCTTGATGCACCAGGCATTTTGTTAGAAATACTTATATATGTTTTTATTTGTTTGTTTATGTGTTTGTTTAGATAACTCCTATTTTTAATTACAGTACTTCCTTTTCGCATTGACATTGAGATATTGACATATCTCTTATTCAAATACATTATGAACAGCAGCTACGCTAATTAATTTCTTAGTTCTACATTTTCCCCTGGGGATGCCCATCCTGAGGCCTCAAGAGATCGTGCAGCGCCACTTGATGAGATCTAAAACATGTGAAGTGATGATGCCTACCATCGAGGACTTTGAGGACAACACATACACTTAATACACAAATACACTTCATTAAACATCTACGCATAGACATCACCTATATACTTTATAACTGCAGGTTAACTATATTTATATATAATAACTTTAACTGTTATAGTTATTAGTAATTAGTAATTAGTGAACTTAATCAAATAGTTCAAGGTATTAGTAACTAATAAAGTTATGGTAAATAATAACCCGTTTTTGATTGTAATGCAATAATCTGCACCTTTTGTAAAGCTGCTTTGAAACAATAATTATTGTGAAATAATAACTATACAAATAAACCTAAATACAATTATTAGTTCATTTAGGCCCAATCCCAATTCTACGCCTTAGCCCTTCCCCTTACCCCTACCCCTCGTTTTGCGCGTTCACGTCAAGGTGTAGGGGTGTCCCAATTCTCTTTAGCTTGAAGGCGTAGGCCTAAGGGGAAGGGGTGAATAGCCCTTCGAACGAAGATTTTTCAGGACTACACTTGAAACCAAGGGGCAAGAAAATTTCACAGAATACACCAGCCACAATGGCAGTATTGCTGAACCCGGAAGTAAGGAGATCCACAAATTAGTATTTTTTGTCATTATTAAGAATTTTTTCAACAAACAAGCACATGTTTTAATATATTCATAACCGCGTTCATGTTTTACCGTCATGCTTCAAAAAAAAAAAAAAAAAAAAAACTCTAAAATAAAAACCGCTAAATTTCATGATCTATAATCCATAATAATAACTGCTGTACAGCAGTCCCACAACATTCTGTCACTAGATGACAATCGAATACCCTGTCAGAAAAGTCTAGTGGCTGAGAATGAGCTTTTTACAGTGTCTGCTATAATGTTAGTGTTGTTTTCGTGTGTTTACATGATGAATATAGCCACTGTGTAAATGCACAGTATAGTTACAATCTTATTGTCACATTATATCGTTATGATAACATGATATATGTCTTCAGTGATTTCTTGAAGATAAATACCAAAAAATAACACAATTGGAATAACTACAGCAGTCGTGATCGTCTGATCTCATATGAAGCAAGAGATCGTGATGACATGTGCAGGTGCTGTAGTGCTGTCCCAATTCTTGGGGGGTAAATTTTGAAGCCCTTCCCCTTCACAGTTGGTTTTAAGGGCCAAGGTGAAGGGGCAGGAGTACAAAAATAGAATTGGGATTGGGCCTTAGTTTGAAGGAAATTTAAAAAAACAATACATTTACAAAACTGCTTAATAGCCCCTTTAAGATTATTTTTTTTCCCTGATTGGCTCCAGAACAAACACTGTTTTCCAATGACTGGCTTAATTAACCAAACTTGCCTAGTTAACTTAATTAACCTAGTTAAGCCTTTAAATTATGCTGAATACTAGTATCATGCAACATAATGAGAAAAGTATTATGCAGTCATTATAGCAAAGGCAAAAAAATAATCATTGTTATAAATTAGTTATTAAAAATACTGTTGAAAAATGTGTTGGAAAACAAGTCTCATCTTCGTTAAAACGCACTTGCAAAACATCAGAAAGAAAAAAATTATAATAAATAAATTTTAACAAGAGGGCTAATCATTTTGTCTTTAATTGATTTTTGGTAAACAGTTGTTGAAAAGACAAACAATTAAAAGACTAACTCACTAATCCGCAACACTGACAACTATATGACATGATAGTTTGAGGTTAATGACATAGTCCAAGTAAGATGCTCAGGTAAGATACTCTGTTTTTGTGCCTTGCATTTCATCCATCTAAGTCAGGGGTGGCTAAACTCGGTCCTGGAGGGCCGATGTCCTGCAGAGTTTAGCTCCAACTTGCCTAAACACACCTGTCTGGAAGGTTCTAGTATAGTATAGATTATTGTACCTATAGAATTTGCTTACGTGGTACAGGTGTGTTTAAATGAGGTTGAAGCTAAAATCTGCAGGACACTGGCCATCCAGGACCAAGTTTGGGCACCCCTGATCTAAGGCTACCTTCACACTGCAGGCAAATGTGGCCAGAATCTGATCTTTTCACCCATATGTGACTCAGGTCTTGACAGTGTGAACAGCCAAACCACATGGAATCTGATCTTTTCACTTCAGATTTGTGCCACTTTCATATGTAGTCTTAAATCAGACACAGATCTGATGTTTTGCAATGCGACCGCAGTGTAAACGGTTATGTCGGATTTCATGTGACTTTTACATAATCTTCGAGCGACATGCGTCATCATTCTGTGCTGCAAACATCATCTACTCCTCTGCAGCATAGTAGAACAACACACAGGGCGATTACTTTACCACATAAAGTTGGTTGTTCATTTTGAAAAAGATTTTGAAGGCAAAACTGGTGCTTGTTAACCTCTCTGGTTAACGATCGGGGCACGGGATGATCGCGATGCTAAAGAGTGTCGGGGGTGTTCGTGCACAAAGGAGGGGGCACTTTCATTTTAAGGACGAACATTATCTCCGAGCGAATAAAGGGCAGGTGCTCAAGCACCCAAACCTCCCATCTGCACGTGTCTGTTGTTTATAACGAAGTAAAATAAAAGGACAGCAAACGGAGAACAACCAACTCCGCCTTCACAGTTCAGTCTGCGGCTGCTCATTAACCCTTGATGAGTTCACTACACCGGTGGTCAGACAGACGCGCGCTGCGGTTGTCATAAATCACAAATGATCAGTGTTTTCAATCAGGGACTTATTTTAGGTTTGAAATGCCAAAATTATACACATTAGTAGTAGCAGAACAACCCTTTACAGTTCATGTAATACACCACGGTTGTCTGTGAAAAGGGCAATAATCATATTAAGCATAATCTGACAACGTGCTTCATACAGTATACACATTGTGTGCACAATTAGACATTTTGTGTGGTCCGTAACTATACTTCTGCGCATGCGGGTCAGTTAACGACCATAATCTGTTCACACTGCAAATCTGATATTGGCCACATTATAACAACAGTGTAAACAGCTAGGCAAAAAAATCAGATCTAAGAAAAATCAGATTTTGAGCACTAAGCCTCGCAGTGTGAACGTAGCCTAAGTGCATGCACATTGGTCACAGTGAGCACATGAGAACACACACACAGTTGAAGTCAGAATTATTAGCCCCCCTGTTTATCTCCCCCCCCCCAATTTCTGTTTAACAGAGAGAGAAAAAAATTAACACATTTTTAAACATAATAGTTTTAATAACTCATCTCTAATAAGTGATTTATTTTATCTTTGCCATGATGACAGTAAATAATATTTGACTAGATATTTTTCAAGACACTTCTATACAGCTTAAAGTGACATTTAAAGGCTTAACTAGGTTAATTAGGTTAACTAGGCAGGTTAGAGTAATTAGGCAAGTTACGATGGTTACGATGGTTTGTTCTGTAGACAGTCGGAAAAAAAAAATTAGCTTAAAAGGGCTAATAATTTTGTCCTCAAAATGGTACATAAAAAATTAAAAACTGCTTTTATTCTAGCTGAAATAAAACAAATAAGACTTTCTCCACAAGAAAAAATATTATCAGACATACTGTGAAAATTTCCTTGCTCTGTTAAACATCATTTACGAAATATTTAAAAAAGAAATAAAAAAATCAAAGGGGGGGGGGTAATAATTCTGACTTCAACTGTACATACAGTAAACACACACTGGGCACGGTAGACTGTGAACACACACTGGGCACGGTAGGCTGTGAACACACACTGGGCACGGTAGGCTGTGAACACACACTGGGCACGGTAGGCTGTGAACACACACTGGACACGGTAGGCTGTGAACACACACAATGAACACACTTGGCACAGTGGGCAGTCATTTGCTGAGTCTCCCAGAGAGCAATTGAGGGCTCAGTGTAACCTCTGGTATTGAGGGTGGTATTGAAAGCGCTGTTCATTCACTCCCTCACCTTACATCTACTGCTGTCATCTACTGAGAATCAAACCTACAACCTTTGGATTACACGTTCAACTCAATAACCTTGTCATGACATGAGTAATGGTTACCTGTAACACTTTAAACCCACAGACTCTCACATCTCCCAGTAATACATAGTCTGTCTCTATCAGCTCCCTGTAGTCAGAGTTAAAGACTATAAAGGCAAGCCTACAATTTCTGATCTAAAGCTAATGCTAAAGGGATAGTTCACCCAAAAAATGAAAAATCTGGCAATATTTATTCGTCCTCTATTGGTTCCAAACCGGTTTCTTTCTTCTGTCGAACACTAAAAAAAAAATGTACTGGAGAATGTTAAATAATAATTGACTTCCACAGTAATTTGACTATTGATGTTTTTTTACAACATTCTTCAAAATATCTTGTTTTGTGTTCAACATAAAAATTCATAAAACATTAGAACCATTTGAGAATAATTTTTTACAGCATAGTAGAAGTATATGAATTGGAACACGGCAAGTCACTGACTGTTTTCAATGGATGTCAAGTCTCTAAAAGGCACTTGTGATCCAATTTATTCTCCAACTAAAGTCCTGGACCCTTCTCCACAAATTCTCATAATCTCTAAAGTAGTTACATAATATATAAAGATAGAAATATATAATGTAGATGCATATGAGATAAACATTAAATCTACTTTATTAGATCATAATACATGTTAATGTTTAGCATTCACCTACTGCACATTATTCATTCTCTGCTGGACTTTGAACAACAGTTTTTAACATTTACACACTGACTACGTTTACATGGACATCAGTAATCGAATTATTTGCTTTAATCTAATTAAGAGAATAATAAGACTAAGGTGTTTACACGAGTTGCTTTTTGAGTGTACTTTCATGATCCCGTTTTACATGTTACAGCACATAAGTTGATTAATATCATTGCGTCACCGCGCTATGCGCATTTCCTCCGGAGTTTCATGTAATTTCGGGTGTTTCATTTTTAATTTGTCGACTTTAACTGCAGTTTGGCACTTTCACTTTCATTCACGAAGATTTCATGCATGCCCACCGTGACAAATGAGATATTGGATACAACTATGAACTGCTGGAGGAGTTGTTTTAATGGAATTTCATACCGCATGCTGAATGGAAGAAAAACCCTCCGCATTTCACAATGCAGGTGCCTGTGGTCTGCACTGACTCGGTAGGTGCAAAGAGTGTCAATCAGCCGTGTGTGCGTGCGTGCGTGCGGACTACCCTGTCACAAAAAGCGGCTTAAAGTCCTACATTAGGGTAATAGTTCGATTAAGGTGTTTACATGCCTGTACTGCACTTCAATAATGCGACTAAAATCGGCATACTCCACATGTCTTAATTCCATTTCTCTTTAGTCCGATTATGACCTTAATCTGATTAAATCAATCAAAAATCGCTGTTTACATGGTCGACTCTTAATCAGAGTATTCTCTTAATCGAATTAAAATCGAATTATTGGTGTCCATGTAAACGTTGTCACTATAAAACCCAACAGTGAAGTTTATCAAATGAAATGAGTGTAGTTAATTCAAAATTGACTGAAAGTTAATTCTACTCATTTGAAGAGTTTTGAACTCAGTGTTGAAGGTAATGAGTTAGTTAAATAGCTCATTACTTCAACTTAAATAGTAAGAGTAAGTTCACAGTACTCATATAGATTAGTTATTTAACTCAAATGGTTTGTAGCAATCGCTTTCCTCAAATGGTTTGAGTTGACTTAAATTATTGGGTATTACAGGACTCAGTTGGTTTGAGTTCTCTTCATTTATTGGGTTTTACTGTGCTCAAATTGCTTCATTTACTCAAATGGATTAAGTTCACAGCACTCATTTGGATTAGTTTTTGAACTTAAATGGTTTGTTGCAATCGGTTTCCTCAAATGGTTCGAGTTACCTTCACTTTTTGGGTTTTACAGTGCACATTTAAAGAAACTTTATTATTATTGTTATACATTTCATAGTTTATATTTTGTTAAATACGTTTCTTTTTAACATTAAACATTATTGGCATTTGGATAGCAAAGTAAGAATTTCATTGTACAGGGAACCTGTTCCTTTCTTGAATCTTGAATCTTACGAATTGGAAAAAACTACTCAAATGACATACTGGGTTTTTGTTGGGAGTTTTTTTTAATACATACTATATTTTAAAGATAATAGCTTTGGATGAGTTGTGAATCTCAGCGTGAAGTAGGGCTGCACGATTCTGGCTAAAATGAGAATCACAATTTTTTTTTTTGCTTAAAATCAAGATCATGATTTTCTCACGATTCTATTGATGTAAAATAAAGGTTAATGAGTAGGCTATTATTGTTGTTATTCCTCAAATATATGGTAAAACAACACTAATAATATTAGGCCTATGTGTAGGTCTGTTGGTTAAAATACTACATTTTGTACAGACTTTGAATGGTGGACATGAATAGACTTTATATTTGTCCTGGTCATTAATTAGGGGTGTCAAAATTAATTGCTTCTTCGGTGCACCGACAATTTGGTTTCGGTTCAGTAATAATCATAACCGGTTATTATGTACTGACGTCATTTATCTCATATGCGCTATGTCGCCGTAGCTTACTATGGCGAGGGAGGCAAGCGCAAGTATTTACAACACTCCAACTACTTAAAAACGCAGAAGCTGTGCACAATTTCACTGTGTGTGTGTTTGCTGGACAGTCTCTCTCTTCTATCTCTCACTGTGGCCCATTTGACCGGCTGGCATGACTTTTCCTCTCCTTTCAGCTGTTACAGCGGTACTTCTGGATACTATCATGGATCAGCTGTGATCGACGCTGCCAGATGTAGCTGATTCCTGCCCAAGAACTATCCAAAACTCGTTGAAATGCCTATCCAAAACCGCCCAATCTGGCAACACTGTGCCGCTGTCGTTTATCAGTGTCACTCAACGGTGAACAGCGCCTATAAAGTACGATATAAAATTGTGCATCACGGTGCATCATCAATGCACCGTGATATTGAATTGAACCGAATCGATTGCATGATAATCGTAACCGAACCGTGAGACCAGTGTAGGTTCACACCTCTATCATTAATGCACAGTAAAGTGATGACATCAGAATATAACTATTCATAATTCTGATGTTGAATTATCATGTTTGAGACATATGCTTGTCATTTGTCATTGGCAACATTATTAGACCATTTTTTTCACTGGTAAAATGAGACATTTGTCATTATCAGATTCCCTCTTGGATTATACTCAACAATATATAGACTAGAGTAGTTATACTGATACTGTTAAACATTTATTTTCAATGAAAGAAAAAAAAACATATCAAATGTTTGTCGTAATCATAATTCTAATATGCGATATGACCATTTAAACAATGCTTTTGGTTTTACTTTCACTGCTGAGTGCAGTTCATGTCATGGCTGCCGTCACTTTGAGAGAAAAAACATACATGCAAATCATATTTCCCGTGCGGCTCCCAAATGATCGCTCTGTGCAACAAACTGAATGCTATTTACAATTTTATTACCTCTTATTTTAATGTTCTGTTCACTAAAGTAGACATCATTGGCAATCGCGCGTGTCCTCTAAGTAGTAAACAAACAGTGCGTCAGCTCATGTGTGATTTTTGGGAAAATTATACCTTATAAATACAGTATTTCACTTTTAACACCATTTGGAGGTGTCCATGTTGCTGAGCAACGTATATAAAACAGTGTGAAGACTTGTGCGACTGCCTTTATGCTTCTCTCCTAAACTTGAAAATATAAATGGCTGAATCATAGAGAAGCTGAATTAAGATCGTGTACAGGGTCGAATCGAGTTCGAGATCTTTTTTCAATTAATCGTGTGAATGTGCTAAAAGTGTGAGAAATGCGCTCACTTTCCATTAAAATGTTGATTGTTAACCCTAACCATAACCCTGATTTTACATTACCTTTACCATGACATTGACATACCAAAAATAAAAAAGCATGACTAGTAATAATTCACTCTAGCGAGTCAGTTTAAATGATTCATTCCTAAAGAGTAAGTCAGAACAGCAGGTACTTGCATGAATCAACCCCAATGAATCATTTTGCACACACTATTCACTGACTGAACTCAATGAGTCCATCACCGTCATATGACTCACTACTGCTCCATGACATTGCATCATTACTACAGTATAACATTAGGCTGCTTCTGTTTAGCTCCCAAGAAATAACAGATTTAATGCTTATTTTTATACATCATCCTTTCCGTTTATGGGCATCTTATTTTTATAGCTCTCATGGTACAGTGGAATTACCTAGCCAATGTAATACGGCAAATGCAAGTCCAAAATGTTAGCTAAAAGAGAACAAAAATCACTCCGTATTCCACTATTTATCAAAATTATGGTGGTTAAAATTGGTAAACAATGCTGATTACAAATGACAAGTTCAGTAAGTTTAGTAAGTCACAGTGACTCGTAAAAAGTCTGATAAGATATGCGAGTCCCTAAATGACTCGACCTATTCTTTGAACACACAAGTCAACAGATTTTTACATATTTACACTAGTAACATTACTATTTTACCCTCATTTTTACCTCAATGCTAGCTATATATAAAGAAGATAAGCCAAGCAAATTATTTCAAAAACAACAATCCACCTATATTCAAAATAAAGCAACTTAAGTGAAGGATATATGAATCAAACTGAATCATTCACTGAATCGTTTAAATGGAGTGCTTGTGTTATCGTTCTTTAAAATAAACAGTAACACTTTACTTGAAAGGGTGTTCATAAGACTTTCATGAAAGCTTTATAAACATATGACATGTCACGAATGTGAATGATATTTTATGCATGCTTATAACAACTGTCATTAAGTGTCATTCACTCAGTTATGACATTAAGTGCAAAGATGACATTGTGTGTTATGATAACTTGACATAAACAAATACACCACAACCTATTTTTGTTGTCATCATGACAACTTGCAACTTAGGCTCATTCTGAAAACGTAGCCCTATATACATTTCTGGAAATCGAGAATTATGTAGTCAGAGGTATGTATAGCTGCATTTCATGTTTAAAACAAACGCCTCTAACGCTCTGTACGTCAGTGGACTTGAGACGTGGAGCAAAGTCGACTGCGACAGTTCCAGAAAGCACGCAAGACAAAAACAAAAGCTAAAAAAAAATAAACAAGTAAATAACAGGGTGAGAATGTGGTAAAATCTGTAAATGTGATAAAAATCAGGCTGCCGCGAGGGCTTTTCTTTTTCTGGATTGCTTTTGAAAACACTGTTGGTTGGGTTTAGGAAGGAGGAGGGTGGGTCAGTCGATCAGTCAGTCAGTCAACAGCCGCCTGGTGGATTTACGTGAGCAGGCATGAATGGCACTCGCAAAAGAAATTAGATCTCAAAAAGCGTACACATGGGCCTCTGGTGGATTTGCGACAACAAAAACTGCAAAATAAACGTACCTCCTGGAACATATTTGGTGCTCTCCAGAAATGTATATAGGGGTACGTAATCAGAATGTGCCTGGGTTGACAACTTGACATTACCAAGACAAGAAAACTTTTTTTTTGAATTTGTCATTTTAAAATATGACATTAAATCTTAATGACGCTGTTAAACATAATTTGACAGAGTAATGACACTTTTAATGAGACAAAAACAGTTTACAGAAAACGGGATCAGAAAAATATTCATGACAATTATAATGCCTCATGACAATCATAGGTAACACTTTAGTTTAGGTTACAATTCGCAGTATTAACAAACCATTAACTAATACTCCTTGCTTAATAAATGACTAATGAGCTGTTTATTAATAGCAAAGACTCTAGAATACACAAGACATGTCACTCGTATACTTTTGAATAGGGAAAAGTGTAACTGTCAATATGGCGAACGAAGCCCCGCCTTCTAGTAAAGGAGCCAATCAGCGATCTCTATATGGCTAATAAAGCCCGCCTTCTAATACAGGAGCCAATCAGCGATCGATATAGAATGACAATTCTCCATGGAAGGGGCTCGGACAAGACGTGAGTTTCTGCAGATTCTGTGTGATACAAACATTTAGAAATGAAACTAAACAGTTGTTGTTTAATTGTATTGGTTATTTGTAATATGAAATGTATTTGTAAACTTAGCAAGTAGTTTTGGATAATTTGATGTTTTCCCATTCAAGCAGAATGCCCAAACATACCGCCCGAGAGGAGTTTCAAAGATGGCCGCTGAGTGAAATGACTTGCCTTAAATTTGACCTTATGATATCTGCAGAAACCCTGCTTACTAACTATTACTAAAGTCCCTTTAAGACTTTAAGACCTTTTTAAGACCATTAAAGTATTACATTTAAGACCAATATCACAATATCAAAAGCACGCGAGAGAAAATGCAAAAATCACAAAATTAGTGGTAAAATAAATTTATTTAAATTGAAATGTACTAAAGACAGGTTAGATGCACCACTGAAAAAACATCTTAAGGCTGATTTATACTTTCGCTGGCGCCGCATTGTGCACCTCTGCTGCATGCACCTCACGAAACGGACGAGGTTTTTATACTTGAAGCGTTCGCCATTGGGATATTCTTTAAAACAGGGGGCGGTCGAAAGAAACCCACCGTAAAGTCAGACGGATAAAGTAGTATGTTTTCGGAACTACGTCACATCGTTAATATCATTCAAGATTTTAAAACTAATTATTTTTTATTATTTTTATAATTTAATATAATGATTATAAAGATTTTTATAACCATTCAAGATTTTTTAATTCAAACTTTGATGCATCACTCGCTTTTGTTCATACCTCGGACAGTTCTACCTATTAAAGATAAATATAAAATGACAAGAGAAAATGGGTTGCTCTACTACTAACAATTTAGTAACACTTAATAAAAATACTGACGTTTTTTTATTTTTATTTTGCCCACTCAACAATTCACACATTATTGTCTGGCTAGTTTCTGTCCTATAAAGGCTAAAAAGGCAATAATGGTCCAACATTCCTAACCATTATCACCAATAAATTACATTAGGACTAGTGAAGGACTACAACACCACGAAAACCAAGCAACAACAACAAAAAAGAATTTAAATGAGCATTAGATGTAGCGTTACATGGACATCGGAAAAATAAGAGCTGTGCAAAAAAATTTAAGACCTAGAACAGCGAATTTAAGACTTTAAGGCCTAAAATTTCGATTTTTCCATTTTAGACTTTGTAAGACTTTTTAAGACCCCGCGGAAACCCTGGTAGCTAGAAGTTTGGTTTAGGTTTTGGGTAAGATTAGGGATGCAGAATAAGATCATACGCTATAACTACTAATGAACAGTTGATAACCTAATAATAGGCAGCTAATAAGCCAGTAGTTAATAGCATGAATTGTGACCTAAACTAAAGTGTTACCCAATCATGTTAATGATGGATTTAAGTTTTGTTATCTTGGTAATGTCAAAGACGAAAGCAAGCTGTGATGTATTTGTTTATGTCAAGTTGTTATAACAAACAATGTCATCTTTGCATTTAAAATGACATAGCAAATGGCACTTAATAACAATTGATTATAAAGGTTTCAAGTCAGTCTTATGAACACCCTTTCAAGTAAAGTGTTACCAAATAAACTGTCTGTTTTTATGTTTTATTTAATGACATGACATTCAGATGTCTTAAAGTGTGACTTTACACGTTATTTTTGAGGCTGGTTAATGGTCTTACTCTGCCAAATAATTTTTATTTTTAAGATTTAATCAAGCATTACGGGAGACAAATTAAGTTGTGGGATGTTCCCATCGCTTCACCTTGATCCTATTTTTTCAGATGCCACATGGAGAGTTTGGATAAAACACTATAGCGTGGCAGCCAGCAGATGAAAACGCTAATGGAACAAGGGACGCGCGCACATGATAACCTTGAAAACAAACAGCAAACATTTTCAAAGCCTAGACACGATTCAGACGCAACACATAGACCCATTGACAGATTTAATCAGGCCTTTGGAATACAGACACCAGATATAGTCTTAGTAAAGCTCAAACTACACAAAATGATAACAAGAGTGTAGCAAATTGAACCTATAAAAGCAAACACACGCGCACACAACTGCATTACAAATATTTGGACAGTGTAATACAGAATCTACAGTGTATTTTTCATGCTACAATGTTCTCTCTTAGTCCAAGAGGCTGTATTATTTTAAGCATGGCGATGAAGAGCTTTCTGGACCAAAACCAATTATTACATTTGCTGAAACACGGAGGGCACAGGCACTCAGGGGTACAGGTGAGATTTCTCAAATGTGTTGTTATCGAAAGACCTTTTAATCTAGCTTTTTTTCCTTCTTTAAACTCTGGAAGCTTCCATCAGATTAGTCTACATTTTCTGTTCTGTCCACCCGAATGGTTCAGAGTTTCTCATGCTTTTAAAAGCACAGCTAGAAATGAGAAGGGAGGGGGGGAAGGGGGAAGAAAAACCCAAAGATGATCAGTCACAGATGAATGAATAGAGAAACGTTACAGAAGCGCGCTCTAAACAGCGTACAGCCAGCTTCCATCTCTTGATCTCTACGTTCTTGATCTTCGCCTGTCTTTTTAATGCAATAATGAAAAAAAGAAATCCATATCCCATCATAAACGCGTGCGCGCGCCCGTGTAATGACGGCTGCTGATGTTCTCTTTGTGCAGGAAAGTATTAAAGAGCCTAATGAGCTAAAACCATTGCTCTCTTTTTTATACTCAGCCTATTATTCAAACACAGCCTATTAACTTGATGAATTGTGATAATTAATGGATATTTCTCGATGTGGCTTTTGTGCTGTCAGGTGTGCGGCGAATATTTAACTGTTTACTCCGCAGGTTCATTGGAGCGGCCCTCCGAGAGCTGAATTTACAGCTGTTTATTTCCATCCTCGCAAGCGGCGCTATGAATCCATACACTCGCGCTCCCTGATTTAATTATGACTCGCACATTTGAATGAATAAAAAGTTCACTATTAGCCAGCTGGCTGCAGACCAGCGGGGTTCAGTCTGCGCTTTTTTCACAGAGAATGGAGTCTCGCTGGAAACCCAAGCCACTCCGCGGCTGAAGCCTTTGGTCTCCTCAGGCGATGACCTCCGTGCTGCTGCAAAAAAACAATGGAGCCGCCTTCCAGCAGACAGCGAGAGAGTGTTTGTTCTGTTTGTTATTCGACTGACAATAACGAGATGGCAATCATTTCCGGCGCCGTATGCTCTCTTAAGGGTTTGGAGGCCAGTCTCTGATGGGAACAGTATGACGTGGGCATTAGTCGAGAATGAAACGACTAGATCATGTCAGAGCCGCAGCTTCAAGCTGTTTGCCAGCGAGTCCTTTATCCGACAGCGCCGGCGAGCAAATACTGATCAGAGGAAGATAGCTCATAAGTATAGCTGAGCTATAAAATCTCCGGTAAAAGAGAAGCAGGCCGGAGGGCCGCGAGATTACTCTTTCGAGATGACCAATTATTTCGAGAGGTGCTCATCGAGTTTTCCGCGGGCCTTCTTCTCCATGAACATTATCCTCTCAAATTGTTCTGCCGCCATTATCCGTCTTGGCTTTCGTTCACCTGCATATTACTTGAAAACTGCACCAACAAAATTAACCTGCAGATTTTGTCCATTCATGCTTATAAAAACTCTGAAGCACAATCAAATGCTGGCTTTATGAATGCACACTGTATACGTGTTCATTAACAGCTTTCTGTTTATTTACGGTTGTGAATTGCATTATGGGATGTTGATCTCTGCTCTGTAGACTTTTGATGTTAAAAATTCAACTCTACAGTTTAACAAAGTGACTTTCATTGACATTTTAGTAGTTTAAAGTAATTTAAATGCATAAGAAATAATATATATAGAGAAAAAAAATCTGTAAATGTAGTGGCAATTTATGACAAGGTTATTGTACCGTAATATACAACACCAACCCAGAGAATCACTTTTATTAACATTTTTAATAGTTTAATAGTTTTTTTCTAACTTTATAAAAGTTAAAAATTGTCAGAAGAAAAATCAAGGTTTCAAAATGGGATTCAAAAGCATAAATAAACGGGGCTTCTGGTAGTACCCAGAATAGCAATGTCTACTAAAGGAGGTCGAGCCTTCTTATTTATGGCTCCAAAACTCTGCAATAGACTTTCTGATAATGTCCGAGGCTCAGACACACTCTCTCAGTTCAAAATTAGATTAAAGACCTATATTTTTAGTAAAGCATACACACAATGTGTCACATAACAGGATGATGCATAACTGTGCTCCATGCAGGTGAGTGGGCTTGACAAACCAGGTGAATTGAAATGCACCAGGCATTTTGTTAGAAATAATTAGAAATAAAAATGAAATTAGAAATAAAAAATTAGAAATAAATATGCTTTATATTTTTGTTTCTAATGTTTGTTTATATCACTCCTATTTTTATTTATCACGCTTCATTTTCGCATTGGCATTTAATATCTCTTATTCAAATATAATTATGAACAGCAGCTAAGCTAATTGTTTTCTTGGTTCTCCATTTCCACCTGGGGATACTCATCCCCTAGAGATTGTACAGTGCCATTAATGTGATCCAAGACCTGTGAAGAGACTTCAAGGACAACACATAGGTTGCGACCCAAATCGATTTTGTAGTGTTATGTATTTATTTTATTTATTGAAACAATAATAAAAAAAATAAATAAAAAAAACTTATTTTTATTTGAAGTAGTGAGTTTTTTTCTTTGTGTTGTTGATCTACTGCCTCTCCAACAGGTTTCATTATTAGCGCACAGGTGCGGTGAATCAGGTGTTGGCGTGTTTGTGAAAGCCATTTAAACCGGACAGAAAGATTGTTCGGAGAGTCTCCTCTCTTCTGGCTTGTTTTGTTTATTTGTGGGAAAAAAACTAGTGTTGTATTTACTCTGCGATATTGTTGAAATTTAACGCTGAGTGTTGACTTATTGAGATTCATACGAAGACGCATGTGATGAGGTAGGTGCCTTTTTGTTTTATTACGTTTTCTCATGTTTTGTGGTTAGTAGGGAGGTAAGTGAATGTTATTGAATTTGTTTTATTTCATGTGCAGGTAAGAGGGTTTAAAACTTAGTTAGTTGTTTAGTTTTTTGTTTGTTATTTTGGCTTATCTATATCTCTTTTAATAGTTAAATGTCAAATAAATTTGACTTTACGTTATTTCTTTGGTCAATTGTCTTTGTTATTGTTTTCCCTTTTGAACGAGAGATAAGACTCCTCATTAATTTAGAGATGTCCTATTTATTTTAATTTAATTTATTGTTTTGTTAATTTTTATGGACAGAATTTCAAGGCGCAGCCTTGGGCTGCTGCCCCTGCGACCCGGCCCCGGAAAAGCGGGAGAAAATGAATGAATGAAATGAATGAATGAATGAATGAATGAATGAATGAATGAATGAATGTTATGGGTCTGGCTTGCTTTGTGGAGCCTTGCAAAGTTAGATAACGTAACAGTAGTATAAACAGTGCAAGTAGTGCGTTCACACTGAAAACTCTAAAATATTAAGTACACTTTAATTACCCGGATGATGCACTTATTCAACCATTAAAAATAAGTGTGGACTGTTGGACACTTCACGCATTCTACAGCCGCTGCTTTGCCCACGTAGCGGAAGGGGTGGAGCTTTCGGGCGCACAGAATTTTGCTTTCACAATCCAAAATAAATAATGTTATTGGATTACATTAAGCAAAATTCTCCTACGAGAGTGATTATAACGTATCCTGATGGTGAATGTGGTTATACTCATGGCAAGTATTATTGGGTAATTTGGTAATTTATTTCACTAATATGGCAACAGTCAAACGTCATCAGGCAAACGGTTTGAATTTCCGCTTAGTAAAAAACATTAGTGTTCCATTTGAGGCGACACTACATACTAGAGATGCGCGGATCAGCTCAAATGTCACCCGAATCCGCTCCTTCATTCTAATCATCCACCCGCCACCCGCCCGCACATATTATTTTATCTGATATATATATCCGCACCCGACCCGCACCCGATCGCCACTTTAATAATTCGAATTCTTTGTTTTAAGCATGATGATAGGTGTAACTTTCTCCGCAATGTCCGGCGGCAGAGTAACAGCTCGTTAATTCATGCTCGAGCAAATGATGAGACGGACAAAAGTACTCGATGCATGCCCTTCTTTTACTTATTTCAGAGTTTTCAGGTTCACGGTGCAAAACAGCTCCCGGGTGGAATTACTGAAGTAAACATAAAACAAAACCGGATAAAACGTTCTCCCTCTAATTCACCGCACGCACAGCACACAGCGAGAGCTCACATCACACAGTATGCGTGTCGAACTACACTACCCACAATGCCCCTCGCTATGGACTACAACTCCAGTAAAGCGGCCACACTATTTCCCCTCTCCTGCAACTTAGGTCACAGTGGATCGTTCGTTGTTAACAGCAGATTCAGCTTTTACATATACAGGAAAAAGAGAACAAAAACGGCGTCCCTTCAGCCTAAACAGCAGCTATGTTGTGTGTACTTGGCCCTTTTCTTAACACTGTGCAAAAACAGAATAGCATCTACTGTGCCTGGTTCGGGCGATTCCGCCTCGCCTCCAAAACACGGCTGGCTGCACTAAATGAGCGTTTGCGCAAACCGCTTGTTGCAGGAATGCACAAGCTTCTCCTTGCAAGGCGCTGCAGTCGTGTAAATAAGCGATAGCAGATTTCCCTCTGATGACTCCTCTAGCTGATGTTAGCACAGTACTCTTGCACTTCATCCATTATTTTGGGCGTCTCTCATCTTCACATTCTGCGAAGTCCACTCTCTGCTTTTGTCCACCCGCAAATAATCATAATGAATTTTTTTTATTACCCGACCGACCCGCGGATTATCCGCAGCGCCCGCGGATTTAACCGCCATCCACGCATCACTACTACATACATATACTATGCTGTTGAGTGTGTAAGTGCATAAGTACATAGTGCGCCATTTGGGACGCAGCTATACACTTAAATAACAAATACACCTCACTAAACTTGTACACAAAGACATCACCAATATGCTGTAAATCTGCAGGTTAACCATGTTTGGTCACACTTTATTTTGATGGTCCGTTTGTTGAATTTAAGTTACATTGCATATAGACTGTTAGGTTAGGGGGCAACGTAGTGGCGCAGTAGGTAGTGCTGTCGCCTCACAGCAAGAAGGTCGCTAGTTCGAGCCTCGGCTGGGTCAGTTGGCATTTCTGTGTGAAGTTTGCATGTTCTCCCCGCGATCGCATTGGGTTTCCTCCGGGTGCTCCGGTTTCCCCCACAAGTCCAAAGACATGCGGTTCAGATGAATTGGGTAAGCTAAAATTGTCTGTAGTGTATGTGTGTGAATGAGAGTGTATGAGTGTTTCCCAGTGATGGGTTGCAGCTGAAAGGGCTTCCGCGGTGTAAAACATGTGCTGGATAAGTTGGCGGTTCATTCCGCTGTGGCGACACCAGATTAATAAAGGGACTAAGTCAAAAATAAAATAAATGAATGAATGTTAGGTTAGGGTTAGTGCGAGTTGACATGTACTTGCAAAGTTTCTTCTAGTCCACAGGTGTCAAACCCAGTTCCTGGAGGGCCGGAGCTCTGCACAGTTTAGTTCCAACCCTAATTAAACACACCTGATCAAACTAATTGAGTGCTTTAGGCTTGTTTGGTACCTATAGATAGGTGTTTTGAAGCAGGGCTGGAACTAAACTCTGCAGGGCTCCGGCCCTCCGGGAATTGACTTTGACACCACTGTTCTAGTCAGTTAAATGTCTGTTGAAGGAGCAGTATCAACAGATATTAAGCAGACAGTCTACTAATACTCAAATGGACCATCCAAATAAAGTGTTACCCTATGTTTATATATAATAACTTGTATTTGATTGTAACTTTAAATTCATCTGATTGTAATGCAATGATGTGCACCTTTTGTAAAGCTACTTTGAGCTTAATGTGAATCTCAAAATACGTTAAACTCCTATTTTATGGATATTTCTTACAGTGCAGTCTAGCGTACGTTGTAAACCCATTGGCAATGTAGACGCACATCATTCTGATGGCCGGCGCCAATCAACTCTATTCTTTACACAGAGGTCTCGCACAAACCACAAATGAGCCTGATTTGATTTGGCAAAACAAATGAACTCCCATCAATAGCAAATAGATCCAGTGCACGCGCATGTGTGTGTGAGATGCACTGAAAGTAATGAATTTGTAAAAGCTCATTCCCTTCTCTCAATTAAAAGAGAGCAAGAGCAGACGAGAGGGGGTACAACAGGTAATCACACATTTCCATTGGCTCTTTCATTTTCCTCTGTTTCGTTCTTCATTAAACTGCAGTTGATTTGTTTTCCTTCTTTTTGCACATCTGATTGATAGAGTGTATCATCTCACAATCTGTCTTTGTTATCGTGACGTCTTCTCCTCTGCACAAATGAACTGGAGACCATAGAGTCCATCAGTCAGAGCCTCTCAGACCTTTACTGACACCTAGTGGGAGAACAACAATAGCTGCTGCTTCTGCTATTGATTTCTTTTATTTATAGTGATTGCTTTTAGTGGAGAGCTGTGATAACTTTTCTGAGAGAACTTGTTTTTTTGGCTTGGTCAGTGATAAAACGCTTACAGCCAGAGACCTGAACAATTTTTTAGAGAACTGAATATTATAGTCAACACAGCAATGCATCAAGGAATCCACATAAATAAACTTTCTACATTTATTAAACAAAAAGGGATTCGGTCAAATTCTGATAAGGTGATGTGTATAAAATTGCAGGTTTTAATTTAAAGCTTTACAAATCAAAAAAAGCAGGAGACCTACATATATTCTCACCCAAACCAAAGTGTTATGAGACTAATTAACATGGGGCACACCAGAGTCTAATCAATCAGGAAACGGAAACAACAGCAAATAAGCCACAGTCACACTGCACTTTTCACTCCATAGACTTCCATTCACACGCATCCGAATGCAACAGACCGAAAACGCAAGCTTGTGCGACAAATTTCGCATGTCACTGCGCTCGAAAGTTCAAGCTTGGTGAACTTTGACCTGCGAAATGAAATCATGTGATTGTGTGAGACCAAAAGAATTTGAAAACATGACTTTAAAATAGAAATAGAAATTTAAAATATGGAGCAATCACTCGCTTTATCAGCGTCTAATCATATTGCTTTATCCTGCCCCTTTTTGAAGCAATATACGACAGAATTTCGCAAGCACAAAGTCTAGTGTGAAAGCGGCTTAAGATTTTACACTTCAGAACTTGAAGGTTTTTGTTAAGATCGTTATTGTTAGTTACTAACACTAACTTTGCATTTAATTTTCTTCACAGCTTGGGAGAGTAACAAACTGCCACTATTATTACATAAAGTAAATATTTATTCAATCTCATTTTGAATGAGTGTATAAATAAATCACTCATAAAAATAAGTCATGTCTCATTGTTGGATGAATCTGCATTTTTGAAAAATCTCTTGAACAAAATGTTCAGTGACATTTTTAAAGGGGACCTATTATGAAAAAAAATCACTTTTATAATGGGTTTAAACAGTCTTGTGGCAACTGTGTGTTAATATAACCAGCCTCTAAATGGTATGTTTTAATTGTATTTTTTATAGTCCCACTTGATAAAAAAGTCTGCAGAAACACTTTGATTAACATTTAATCAAACTATTATTGATTAACATTTAATCAAACATTTAATTTTTTACCGATTTATTTATTTATTTATTTATTTATATATTTATATATATATATATATATATATATATATATATATATATATATATATATATATATATATATATATATATATATATATATATATATATAACAAAATTAAATATTAAAAAAATTAATAAATATATTTTATTTTTATAGTAACTCTTTGGAATATAAATATATATATATATATATATAAATATATATATATATATATATATATATATATATATATATATATATATATATATATATATATATATATATATATATATATATATATATACACACACACATTCATATTTATCTATATATATTCCAAAGAGTTACTAAAAAAATTAAAATAAAATATATTTATTAACACATATATTATATATATATATAAATAAAATATAAACAAAATAATAAAAATAGTTTATTTGTATTTTTTTAGTAACTCTTTGGAATATATGAATGAATGAATGAATGAATGAATGAATGAATATATATATATTCAGGAAACAGTGTTGTAGGCACTCCACAAAATCCATTAGCCTATATTTAATTTTGTTTGTTAAGTGAAAAATAATAAAGTGTGGTCAAAAAACATGTATACCTTGTAAAGTTATATCCAAACACACGTCCTGTTCTTATGCCCCATATGGTGATGCAGACGCCTCCAAAACCCGACAGGTGGACAAATCTAAGCTTGTTTTTTTAAAACAAATATGCATATAATAAATAATACTGCTAATAATAATAATAATAATAATAATAATAATAATAACAACAATAATAACAACAACATTATACATACGCAAATTGTCATGAATGAACTGAAAAAAGCAATACTTGAGCTCTTGCTCAAGATGCCATGTCTTGCGCCTTATTGTGCCGAGTATATGATAGAGCCCATAAATGTTAGGCACTGTATTTTTTGTTTTTCTGTTTTTGTTTTTTCAAAAACATTTAAAAACAATTAAAGTTCTTAACAATTTGAACAAATTCAGAAATTGTTAACTTTTCATTGAAAATATTTTTGTTGATCAGTTAACTTTTTTTGTCTGGACAACCTACACTGGTTTTAAATATTGTATTCACCAAATCTGGTTTTGTTTTATGTAAACACCCAAGATGTGTTTAAAACAAAATCCGTTGTTCTACTTTTCAAAGTTTTTATCCTTACCTGCGTCAAAGATGACACTCTTTTTGACATGACAAGCGTCATAAGCCTGACATCTGATCCCTGGACAGACCTTAAGACTTTCTCTCTGTCTTCTTGCTCTGTAGACCTATAAATAATTAAACAAGGGTGTCACCTTAGACCACTCCAATTCATGAGCGAGACAGACACTCTGCTGCTCTTATCAAACATTTCTTTCAAAATTTGACTACTTTTTAACATGATGTACTTTTTAAAAAAAAAAACAATTTAATATATCAGTATTTTTTTAAAAATCACACTACGAGAAAGTACAAAAATTCAGACATTATGTGAAACATTTGAAACTGAAATATTTTATCAATTGTATTTTGGTTACACAATTAATTGGCTAAAATTATACTGTTTAAAATGATACGTACTATTTTAAAAAAATTATACTATGTTTAAAATTATACTATGAAGTGATTTTGAACGTAGTAGCAAGTCAGTAAACAGTATAGTTTACCTAAAAAAATTTAATTCACCTAATTTTCCCTGTTAATTTCTTCACCCTCATGCTGTCTTGTAAGTGAGTTTAATTTTCAGAATAACATAAAGAAGATTAACTAAAACCTTGATTTTGAGGATTCAATGTTTAGCACTTTGAGAGTCCAAAAAAAAAAAAAAAAAACAAATAAAAGGCAAACCAAAATTTATAATCCTGAAAATAAACTATGATTTTAGGAAGTCAGAGCAAGAAATGTACACTGTAAAAAATCTTTTAACTCAACTTATAGAACCAACATATTTACAAAAGTTCAGCAAACGTAAACCAATAGGTACAGCAAACTAAAGTTCTTTTTTTTTTAGTTTAACTTACTGGATTCATTTTTAAAAACTTCACTTAAATTAGTTAAACTTATTGGGTTTCATTTTTAAAACTTCACTTTAGTGAGATGAACTTATTAAATGCATTTTTTTAAAGTTCACTTTAGTTAGCTGAACTTTTTGGATTCAGTTTTAAAATCATCACTTAAGTTAGCTGAACTTATTGGATTTAGTTTTAAAAACTTCACTTAAATTAGTTTAACTTATTGGGTTTGGTTTTTAAACTTCACTTTAGTTAGCTGAACTTTTTAGATTCAGTTTTAAAATCATCACTTAAGTTAGCTGAACTTATTGGATGCATTTTTTAAAACTTCACTTTGGTTAGCTGAACTTTGAAGTAAGTAAAACTCTAAATAATTAATGGAAAAAATTTACTGAGATTTATAAGTTGCACCAACAAAAAAGTTGAGTCAACAAGTTAAGTTGAGTCAACAAAAGAAAAAGTTTCATGTTGAGCCAACAAAAAAAAAAAAAACACCAAAAAAAGAAACAAAGTTTTAAGCTCAGCCAACAAAAGAAACAAAGTTAAGTTGAGAAAGTAAAAGAAACAAAGTTTTAAGTCAACAAAAGAAACAAAGTTTTAAGTTGAGCAAGAAAAAGAAACAAAGTTGAGTTAAGCCAGCAAAAGAAAAAGGTTAGCCAACAAAAGTAACAAAGTTTTAAGTTGAGTCAAAAGATTTTTTTTTTTACAGCATAGTGTTGATTAGGTGTACTGGTTAAACAAGTTGTTTGAAGAGAACCAGAAGAATGATTTGTTATGCAAACTTTCTCTGCCAATCCACTTTGCCTAAGGCTGAGGATTAAAGGCAATGTTTTAATAATGTTCAGTTTCTTGTTACACTTTGTCGCACCTATTGTCAGGAGCGCAGGCAGGTTTTAATTTTGTGCTTTTTGGCATTCACTGTGATGGTTATATGTATTACCAAGGACCACAGTTTCAGGTAAAAATCATCTCAAATTTCTACTTGGATGGCCTAAAGGGCATTAAATTAACACCAGATTTTCACATTTGAGTGAACTATCCCTGCATAAAAAATGAAGACATATGCATTGCCATCGACAGCTAGAATATCAGATAACTGGGTGCCACAATTGACAAATTATATCCATATACTCTAGCCATATAATACAAATTTTTGCTAAATTAATAAATGTAATGCAAATATGCTATTTTAAATAACTTGACATAATATGACATAGTGGCCAAACGATTTGGAAATCCAAGTACCCATATAGCTACAACAAATTTTTTGAACTCCAGATGAAAACGTAATGTGTTGGCACCATTCTAATGATGGACAAATTGCATATTTTCTGGTCAAAAACCCAACCGTAACTGCATGTGAATTTGAAACAGTGAAAGCCAAACTGCTATTAGAAATAAAGAAACGTTGCATGTCATTTTGAGAACATTTATTGTGCAAAAGCAAAACTGTAATTAAACAACACAATGTTGCAGATAAATAAACTAAATGTAGTGCCTTTCAGAAAGAAAGACTTTTCTTTTAAGTCTTTGGTTCCTAAATGCCCAGTTGCAGAGAACAAAAAAACTGGTTTCTTTTTAGTTAAGGGACTTATGTACTGAAACTACTTCCAGTATTAAATTAGTCAAATAAAATTGTGTATTGCAGATACTTTAAATAAAAACATATTTCTAACCTGCAGCCTAAGGGAACACATTTGATTTTGAACATTTTGTTATCCTAATGAAATTAAAACTGGTGTCTTGATCTGCTCATTCTCTCTCTCTCTCACTCTCTCTCTCTCTGTCTGCGTGCTGCTGAGACATTGAGACGCACCAGACAAAGTTTGCTTATAAAGTAATGCAAAAATGAATACAATTAATATCGAAAGCGAAAGCAGATTCTCGGACATGTCCGGGGAAAATGTATTGTCACCCCAAAAAAATGAGCTGGATCAGTCTATTTAGTCTTTGCGCTCTTCTGTATCCAGCGCGTCTCTGTGGGTCTGCATGCAGAGCATGCGAGTCTGTGGCAGAGTGTTCTCAGTTTCTCGCGAACACAGAACCGGGCCGCCCCAATAATATATCCGCCGCAGCCAAATGGTCGCACTGTTGTTTATTCAAGATCATGCGTTGCAGCCGGCTGCAGCTCGTTGCTCTTAATTTCGCGGGTAGATTGCGTCATCAAACATGCATTATCGCGATAGTGCAATAGAATTAGAATCTCTATCGTAAGCCAATTTTGTATCGTTTATATCGCATATCGTTTATATCGCCCATTACTAGACATGACACGCTCCGAAAAGTCAAAAATAGTGAGATATTTTGCAGAGGGATGCAGCACTCTTAAAATTGCCAAGCTTCTGAAGCGTGATTATCGAACAATCAAGCGTTTCATTCAAAATAGTCAACAGGGTCGCAAGAAGCGTGTGGAAAAACCAAGGAGCAAAATAAACTGCCCATGAACTGAGAAAAGTCAAGCGTACAGCTGCCAAGAGCTCTCTGCCCTTTACTGATCCAGCCACGGGCCCATCAAGACTCACTCTCATTTCATCAGTCCATAAAACCTTAGAAAAATCAGTCTTGAGATATTTCTTGGCCCAGTCTTGACGTTTCAGCTTGTGTGTCTTGTTCAGTGGTGGTCGTTTTTCAGCCTTTCTTACCTTGGCCATGTCTCTGAGTATTGCACACCTTGTGCTTTTGGGGACTCCAGTGATGTTGCAGCTCTGAAATATGGCAAAACTGGTGGCAAGTGGGATATTGGCAGCTGCACGCTTGACTTTTCTCAGTTCATGGGCAGTTACTTTGCGCCTTGGATGGACGGGCCCGTGGCTGCATCGTTAAAGGGCAGAAAGCTCCAGTCCGACTCAGACGCCAGCAAGGTGGAGGTGGAGTACTGGTTTGGGCTGGTATCATCAAAGATGAGCTTGTTGGGCCTTTTCGGGTTGAGGATGGAGTCAAGCTCAACGCCCAGTCTTACTGCCAGTTTCTGGAAGACACCTTCTTCAAGCAGTGGTACAGGAAGAAGTCTGCATCCTTCAAGAAAACATGATTTTCATGCAGGACAATGCTCCATCACACGCGTCCAAGTACTCCACAGCGTGGCTGGCAAGAAAGGCTCTAAGAGAAGAAACAATAATGACATGGCCTCCTTGTTCACCTGACTGAACCCCATAGAGAACCTGTGGTCCATCATCAAATGTGAGATTTACAAGGAGGGAAAACAGTACAGCTCTCTGAACAGTGTCTGGGAGGCTGTGGTTGCTGCTGCACGCAATGTTGATGGTGAACAGATCAAAACACTGACAGAATCCATGGATGGCAGGCTTTTGAGTGTCCTTGCAAAGAAAGGTGGCTATATTGGTCACTGATTTGTTTTTGTTTTGTTTTTGAATGTCAGAAATGTATATTTGTGAATGTTGAGATGTTATATTGGTTTCACTGGTGAAAATAAATCACTGAAATGGGTATATATTTGTTTTTTGTTAAGTTGCCTAATAATTATGCACAGTAATAGTCACCTGCACACACAGATATCCTCCTAAAATAGCTCAAACTAAAAACAAACTAAAAACTACTTCCAAAAATATTCAGCTTTGATATTGAGTTTTTTGGGTTCATTGAGAACATGGTTGTTGTTCAAAAATAAAATTAATCCTCAAAAATACAACTTGCCTAATAATTCTGCACTCCCTGTATATATATATATAAATAATTGTTGGGCTATATTTATTAATATTTAATTAAATAATCCTGCTTTAGTTTAATTCTTTAAATGGTACACGTTGCACAGTCAATCGATATGACGTGACAAAACCTGCACGTGGGACAAAATCTACGCAAGTACTGTACAAGTGTATCAAAATACTGCTTAAAAATGAAATCTGACGTCACAACATATGGCACAATCAAAAATTAGCAAAAAAATAATAATTTAAACATTTGGAAACATCTGATTCTGCATCTGTCGTTGTGTTCTAGTCAGAGATGATGCATAAAAACAAACCAGCATGTGGTCAGAATATCATTTTATTCATGAAGCCTGTAGAGTATATAAAGAAAGGATAACTGTCACAGAATCAGTCAGTCAAGCAGGACCTTCCTTTTGTGCCGCAATAATGAAGAAAGCTACAGGTAAAGGATTTTAAATCTGACTAAATAAGAAAAAATTAAGTAGCTTAAACTTAAATTTGTACAAAATAATATAAAAGGCTTACTTTGAATTTTATCTTGCTAAGAATGTGATATACACTGAAAAGAATGATCCATCTGATTTACTAAATTGTTTTCAGTGATTACAAACAATTTATATGGACTGAATTTAAACAAAGTAATTCAGTAATGTTCAACTTAATTTGTTTAAATTCAGCCCTTTTAAATTGTTTGCAACCACTTATCTTAAAACAATTTAGGAAATCCAATTAATCTTTTTTTTTTTTTCAGGGTAGATCCATCAACAGTATTTAAGAATAATGTCTAACAAATCTATTGTTTTAAAGCTCTACAGGTTTGTGTGGTTGTTCTGGTCTGCCTTAAGAAGGCTGTGATCGGATCTCCAGTGGAGTGTCCAGACCAAGAGATTGGAGGAACGTCCTGCACAATCTCAGCGGAGAAGCTACTGGACCGAGCAGTTCAACATGCAGAGCTCATTTACCGCTTCTCAGAGGAAGCCAAGCTGCTGTTTGTAAGTCAAGACCACTTTAAGCAATGAAAAAAAGTGCATTAGTGACCATTCCAAAACTTTATAAACCTTATTTTATGTCGCGGGTCAATGTGAAATACTGAAATTTTAAATTTAGAAAATGTACATATACAGTTGAAGTCAGAATTATTAGCCTTCCTGAATTATTCTTGAACGGAAAGATTTTTTTTTTCACATTTGTAATCATAATAATTATAATAACATTTCTAATAACTGATTTCTTTTATCTTTGCCATGATGACAGTAAATAATATTTTAATATTTTCTAGATATTCTTTAAGATACTAGTATTCAGCTTAAAGTGACATTTAAAAGCTTAACTAGGTTAATTAGGCAAGTTAGGGTAATTAGGCAAGTCATTGTATAACAGTGGTTCTGTGGACAATCAAAAAAATATATGGCTTAATTTTTTTATATTAACAACTGCTTTTAACACGGTGCAGGCAAAAAAACAACTTTTTTTCCATGCACCTGTAAATTTGGTCATTTTTGGCTTTTCACTCTTCATAAAGTGTTCACACACCAATAACGCACTTTTAAATGTTTCTTTTGTTGCACTTATCAAATTTTGTTTGTAGAATTAATTTACAATACACATTTTTAAGGCAATTTTCTCAAAAAAATTTTATAAATTCCTAAAAGTTTATGATGTTAAATAATAGAAAGTTAAATAGCAAAAGCAGCATCGGAAAGTGTATTCATCAACATGAAATCAGTTCAAGGGTTCAATTCAGTCAATAGCTCAACTGAATGATTCCCTATTCAATTTTTGTTTGTAAATTTAATTTACAATACGCATTAAGGTATTTTTCTCCAAAAAAAGATTTTTTTTCCTGCACTGAGCTATAAATGTCCATTATCTGTTTGTTCTGTTTGTTCGAAGTATTCCCTGAACCTCTGACTCTAACATGTTCGAAAACATAAATAAAATAAAATTATATATATATATATATATATATATATATATATATATATATATATATATATATATATATATATATATATATATATATATATATATATATATATATATATATATATATATATATATATATATATATATATATATTTATATATTTATATATATTTATTAGTGGTGTAACGGATCACAAATCTGCAGGTCGGATCAAACTACGTTTATTTAGTCACGGATTGGACCATTTTTCGGATCAGCAAAAAAGGAAAACAAAAAAGGAGACAATTTGCTTTCCATTTATATAAAAATATTACAGCAAAAAACATTGCTTTTTACAAACAGAACTTAGAACCTGTAATGTTAATAAAAATAACAATCAAGAAAGAAGCAGCTGAAAAAAGAAAAGTATTCAATATGAAATATGATCTACTGTTGCTGATAATGCTAAATATAGAAATCTAACATCTTGTACAACAGATCATATTTATCTTCAATTAATGATTCAACAATTCACACATAAAACTTCATGTTTTATTATACTGTAGGTGTATTATTTTTGAAAACCTATTCATAATTTTGATGGTTGTTTGTCGCCAACTGTTGGTTACACAATGCAATTGCTTTTACCAGCGTCAAAAATTCACTAGCGTCATGTTTCATTAAGCGGTGATTTTGGGGGGGCTTTGGGGTTGCTGGGGCGGTGGATGGCGGAGGACTGTCGCAGATGGAAGTTAGAGGGGCGGAGGTGTCGCGGACGAAAGTGAAGAGGGTTGGGGAGTCGCAGAAGAAAGTGAAAGTGAACAGCGGACGGGTAGGAGAGCGGTTGAGGAGGGGGATCGGTAAAATGAGGTGCCGGATCAGATTTCAGAGGATCCGGAATGTTCCAGCACAAATTAAGCCCTGGTCCCACCACAACTTTTCCCGTCATTATTATATCTTGGGAAGCCTAAATGCTTTTACACACGCGATTTGAATGACGCGCAAGGCGATCTCTCTGCAGTGGTTATAAATGTTGGATTAACTGTCAAGTTCAAAAAATATATATTAATCCGTGGGTCACGTGCGTTCCGAACCGTGATCCGTTTCACCCCATATATATATATATATATATATATATATATATATATATATATATATATATATATATATATATATATATATATATATAGTTGAAGTCAGAATAATTAGCCCCCTTGAATTATTCCCCCCCCTGTTTATTTTTTTTCCCCTAATTTCTGTTTAACGAAGAGAAGATTTTTTTTTCAACACATTTCTAAACATAATAGTTTTAATAACTCATTTCTAATAACTGATTTATTTTATCTTTGCCATGATGACAGTAAATAATATTTGACCAGATATTTTTCAAGACACTTCTATACAGCTTAATGTGACATTGAAAGGCTTAACTAGGTTAATCAGGTTAACTAGGCAGGTTAGGGAAATTAGGCAAGTTATTGTATAAGGATGGTTTGCTCTCTAGACTATCAGAAAAAAAGTTTGCTTAAAGGGGCTAATAATTTTGTCCTTAAAATGGTGTTTAAAATTTTTAAACCTGCTTTTATTCTAGTCAAAATAAAACAAATAAGACTTTCTCTAGAAGAAAAAATATTATCAGACATACTGTGAAAAATTCCTTGCTCTGTTAAACATCATTTGAGAAATATTTGACTTCAACTGTACACTGTATTAAATAAAATTACATGACTATTTTTTACAGTTATTGTTCTTGGCCTGAACAGGCTTTAACATAGAAATCTGAACTTCTAAAACCTTCTTACAGTTTGCATTCAGTCTCACGAGTACACGTTTATAACGAAGCATAAACCAATACACTTAATGATTTCTAAATATTTTTCAGGACGAGTTGCTCGACTTATTCGGAGGGATGAATCAGTATATTCCTGGAGGGGCTGTGTGTGCTCCCAAAACGGTGCCGGTTCCTTTGTCTAAAAGTGAAATTCAACAGATTTCTGTGAGTTGGTCTAATGGCATCTGATGAAATTCACTGTAACAGAGTAACATCCTGCAAAGACGAACACTCAAGTCTCTCTCCATCTTCTTTTTTTTCACCAATTCAGGACAGATGGCTTCTACACTCAGTCCTGATTCTGGTTCAGTTCTGGATTGAGCCACTGGTGAATCTACAGAAGTCTCTAGAGAACTATAAAAGTGCCCCAATTGGACTTCTTAGCAGGAACCAATGGATAGCTAGCAAACTATCAAGCCTGGAGGAGGGGCTGCTGGTTCTTATTAGACAGGTGAATGTTTTGAAAATAACTCTAAAGGCTGATTTATACTTCTGTGTCAAGTGCACGCATATGCCCTCGCCGTGGCTGATGCAGACACTGACGCGCACCTCTCAAAGAAATGTAATTACACGTCACAACGAAGCATAGTGCAAGCTCTGTGATTGGTCGGTTTGGTAGCTGTGATGAGAGTGAGTGGTGCTGAGAGCCACAAACCTAATAGAGCGAGTGTTTACAAGTGTCGAGTCCCGTGAAGGAGTTCCAGATGTGTTTACCTCAGCCTTTATGCTGCAGTCACACTTCGAGCATACGTAATTCTGTCGTACAGTGCTGCGAAAAGGGGTGGGATTAAACAAGTTGATTAGACATTAAAAATTTATGTCCAGAAAGGTCATGTTTTGATCTTCTATTGGTCTCACGCAATCACGTGATGTGATTTCGCAGGTCAGAGTTCACCAAGTGTAAACTTTGCAATGCAGCGAACTGCGAAACTTGCCGCACGAGCTTGCGTTTCCAATCTGCCGCATTCACGTGTGCATGAATAGAAGTCTATGGGACGAAAAGTGCAGTGTGACCACGGTTTTAAAGGAACACTACACTTTTTTTTTTACACTTTAGGAGTTAAACAGTTGAATTTAAAGGGAAAGTTAACCCATAAATGAAATGTTTGCCATCTTTTACTCAGCTTGTTCTTAATGTTTCTTTCTGTGCACTACAAAAAAAAAATTGGAAAGAATATTGGAAACCAGTAGCTTTGACTTTTATTGTTTTTCCCACAAAGGATGTCAATGGCTATGGTTTCCAATATTTTAAACTTTAAAAAAAAAAAAAATCTTCTTATGGTGTACTCACACTAGATGCAGTTGCCTTAAACCATGACTAAGCACGATTGTCCCCCCTCTCCCACCCCGGTCTGCATTCACACTACGTTTTGCCTTTCGAGCCCGAGCACGCTTACATCATCAATGATGCGACTGTTCAGTTTAACAGAAAGAGAAGCACTCTTGCTCAGCACAGTGGAGATTGCTTTAGTTCTATCGTTTTAGATGCAGTGACAGGCAGTTAAATAATTTGCCGAACAGATCCACAGCTTTTGATGCTCATAAACTATCATAAAAGTCATTGTGCCACACAAATCAGAAGGTTTGCTGAAGGTGCAGCTGTCGTGCAGCGAGGGGCTAATAAACTCCAACAGTTCACATTCATTGAAAAGTAAGAATGATTCTCTCTTAAAAGTGACGTCACATCTTCAGTTTCGGGTTCAAGCATATCGCGCCAAAGCCCAACCGAACCGCGCTCTGGCATACCTCTTTTAACCGGAAGAATTCGGAGCACTCACACTTGTCAAATAAACCAGGAAACGTGCCTGGGCATGGTTCGAATAGCATAGTGTGAGTACACCCTAATACTTTGTGTGTTGTTGGGATGTTTTCATTCACTCTGGAGTGATTAGAGTCTTAATTTGGTCACAACTTTCTTTGTGTTACAGCAAATGGAATGACTTTTGGTGGCAAATCTTATTTATTTTGACACATTTTTTGAGAAAATGCTTTAAAATTTAGGGCAAATTTATGACCCATTCATTATGTTGGTGGCTGTTTTTGCCCCATTGGCTTCCATTATAATGACGTTTTTTTTGCCTGCAAAGCCATGACAGCATATATATATACACACACACACACACACACACACACACACACACATACATACACATACACACACATATATATATACATATATATATATATATATATATATATATATATATATATATATATATATATATATATATATATATATATATATATATATATATATATATATATATATATATATATATATATATATATATATATATATATATATATATATATATATATATATCTTGATTGTTGGTGGTTTTCCCTGTTGGGAAGAGGTAAAATTGGTCATTTTTAATGTTGATCATCAGCTGCAGTGCAAAAAAAGCTTAGTTTCTAGCTTTTATATGGAATTAAATGGAGTATAGTATGTGTGTGTGAGAGTGTAAGAGAGACCTTTGCACAGTTACCTTGATATGCCTGAGAAAATCAAAATAAGCAGCTCAGCTCTCAGAACATAGTAAGTGTATTTATGCACACACACTGTAATTTCCTGTAATACTCTATAGAACTTCATATAAAAGCCAGATTTTTTTTTCCACAGGCCCATCTAAATGGTTACCAACTAAATTAGCATTAACCGATGATCAGCAGTAAAAATGACAAATTGTACCTCTTCCCAACAGGGAAAACCACCAACAATCAAGAATGTATGATTATATGCTGTCAAGGCTTAGGAATTAAAAAATGTGATTATAACGGAAGTCATTGGGGCAAAAACACCCACTAACATAATGAAAGGGTAGTCAATTTGAACAGTACACAAGGGTTAAGGATAAAAAAAGAATCTCATAGATGTCTGGAACAAGCCCAAGATGAACAAATGTAAATTTTAGTTCGAACTATCCCTAAAAATAAAATGTCTTTTTAATTCTGAAAGTTTTTTCATATGTGAAAATCTCTGTCTTTCAGATTCTGGGTGAAGGAGGTTTAGTGTTGGGTCCTCCTGAAGATGTATCAGATAACACTCTCTCTGTCGATGCTTTCGAGACAGTGAGACGAGACTACAGTGTGATCTACTGCTTCAGAAAAGACGCACACAAAATTCAGACGTTTCTCAAGCTCCTGAAGTGCCGCCAGGTTGACAGGGAAAACTGCTCCCTCTTCTAACAGAAAAACAACCCAAAACATTCTGCCAAATTATTTCGAGCGATTCTATTCTGCCAAAGTTGCTTTAGCATTTGCACATTTTAAATTAAAACAATAAAAATGCTTGCTTGGAATGCACGGTTGATTATGCCTATGTGTGGTTTTTGCTTTTTGTCAGATATGGTTCACAGAGCAGTCCTAAAAGTTCTAAATTAAATATGCATAATGAGGAAAAAATATTTCAATCAACATTTTAGATGCATAATAAGAGCAACACCAAGTTGCCACTGGTCTTAAAATTCACAAGGAAATCCAAAAAATGAACACTAAAAATGTGAGTATTTTGGGTTTTGGTTTTTTATTCAAAGTAATAAAACATGAGATAATTTTGCCTGGAAACATCAAGAGATGAGCTTCCAGGCATATTTGCAACTCAATGCTTAACGACTGCAATACCAGGCCTTGTTGAACAAGCTAATTAACTAACTGGATTATCATCTGTGTTCACTGGGGGGAAAAAAAAAACTAAAATTAACTAGTTAATCATGAGAAGTTTGGCCAGAGGAGAAGTGGTCGTGCCCAATTGAGCCTGGTTAGTCTTGAGGTTTTTTCCTTCACTTTCGTCAATTGGTGAAGTTTTGTTCCTCGCCAGAGTCGCCACTGGCTTGCTTGGTTTGGGGCTTGTGGAGCTGGGTATCGATGGATTTGCTCTTCAGTGTTTTGGACTTTCAGCAGTGAAAATTTAACCACACTGAACTGAACTAAACTGAACTTCAACTCGGAAAATTGGACTGACACAGTTTCAATTTACCAATATTAATATTTCTACGTTAAGCTGCTTTGAATCAATCTACACTGTAAAAGCGCTATAGAACTAAAGATTAATTGAATTGAGAATTTACCAAACTGGGCTAGATATTGGTTATTTGAACCATAATGGTAGAAAGTGCAATGAACAGGATAACAAAATAGTTCTGTATTTCTAAATGAGATCATCTTTAATGTCATTGTTAGATGCTCCACTTGTTTTGAAAAATGCATATTCATATTTGGTTGTGCTATTTGTGATATTTGGACACAATTTGATTGCTGAATCCAGGGGTCCGTTCTTTGTACCTCGCTTAAATGATCCAAGATGATTTGACAGATCTTGGATCTTTTAATCTTGATAACTGATCTCTGGCTAATTTGTTTCTTCAAACAAGTTCGCGAATCAGATTAAAATGTCTGGATGAACTGATCTGGGATCGCTGCGTGTGTTGTGAAGGACAGATCTTTCAATCCTCGAAATCATGATCAGCAATGCAACGATTGGCTGAGGCGCAGCAGCACAATGACATCATCTGATTAATATTCAATTTTCCATGTGAGCAAAAATACATAAAATTCGTAGTAATTGATTTGTTAAATATTATATGAAATAACTTTCCACCTTTGTTGTTGGCTGCATGCTTTACACTTTCATGTGTCAAGAGTATTTAGCAATTTAATTAGTTTTACATTTAGAGCAGATTTTCTTTATTATAGTAGCCGAGGCCTATTCAAGTTTCTTAATTGGCGTAAAGAAATAACTGGTTGTTTAAATTAATTTTGAATCAAAAGAAGCATTTTGAAATCGGTAAAAACATCAACTCAAATCTTATTAGCGGTCAAAACATGTGCATGACTGCATAAATTATTATTCCTTTAAAAAAAGCAGTCGAATATTGTGCATTTCTTTAATTATACACAAATTGTACTAAAGCTGGTACCTTAAAATAGCATGCGTTTGTGTCTAAAAAGTTTATATTAATAAATGTTCTCTTTGAACCCCTCAAGGAGGACCACCCCGCATTGTATTTCAGAGTGCAGATTGCATAAGTTTTATTTATATATATATTTTTAAACTTATAAACTTTTTAAACTTATTTTAAACTTATTTATATTACTATATAACTATTTTCCCAAGTGTATACAACTACTACTGTAAGAAAATGTCAGCATTTGGTACATACTTTCAGTATTACCTTTGCTTAAAAGACCCAATCTAATCCTGTTTATATGAAATAAGCCTGCTCCGAAGCAGGTTTGAGCTACCAGAGTTGCTATGACAACAACTCTCGGATGAGTTTTGAAGAACGAAACGATCCTGGATCACGTCAAATCATAAATAACCAAATCCAGCTAATTGAGTAATCCACGTATGAAGAACAGACCCAAGATATGAAATGTAAATCGAAAAGACGGCAAATGGCTTTGGACAATTTCAGATTTCCGTATCTTTCATCTTAAAGCGATTTTTGCAAAAGTTTAAGACTCATAAGGACAACACGGATTATTGTGTGTTGTATGATATATTACACCAAAATATATTGCAATGATTCCAGACATCATATTTCTAAATTTGTGTGTTTATTTGAAAGTTGTTACAGTATCCTCTATGAGTTTTAAAGTTGCCTGGGAAAAGGATTTGGGAATCGAACTCTCCGCAGACACATGGGACAATTGTTTGACTTCAATACAGTCATGCTCAGTCAACAGCAGACACCAACTAATTCAGTTTAAGGTCATACATCGTCTACACTACACTAAAGCCAAGCTCCATAAAATCTTTCCTTCTGTCTCACCAATGTGCGATAGATGTAAGACAGCAGAGGACACGGTTGCTCATGCCTTTTGGTTCTGTCCCTTACTGAACAGATTCTGGACCAACATATTTGACTGGTACTCCAAGGCTTACAGTACACTTTTTCTACCAGATGCCGAACTTACCGTCTTTGGATTTTCACAAAACACATCTTCTCTCCCTCAAACAGTGCAAGAATCTTTAACGCAAGGCATAGTGGTGGCTAAAAGACTTTTGCTTAATAATTGGAAATCACCTTTACCCCCCTCATTCCAGAACTGGATTTCTGATATGATGTCTGTTATTCAGAAAGACTCAGATTTTTGCGGACTAGTTCAACGAGAAAATGTTTGGCTACTTGGGGTCAATTTCTTGATTTATTTGACAAATTTACATCTCAAGAGCAATTCAGTGACCCCTCTTGAGGTTTAAGCTATACACCCTCTCTAATTTTGATTGTATGTTTTGTGACTATGATTTGTTTTTGTCTTTTTGTTTTCTTTTATATTGTCTTTTGTATGTCTAAAGAACGAGCCAATGTTTGTTCTTGTTCTGTGTGTGTGTGTGTGTGTGTTTCCGCTACATTCATTCATCCGTGGCGGGCCGCCACGCCAAAATTCATCCCGCCACGGCTACATTACAGCTTCTTATTTAAAACATTTAGTCGTGTTTTTTATAGCGGATTATAATCGCACCAAAACATATTAGAGGTAAACAGCGCAAACTTTTCTGTAACCGTAGTGCTGTGCGCTATTTGTTCAAGGTGACATGCTGACTGACTCTCTGACAGACTGACTGACAGGTGCGTGAGTCTAGCAAACACCGCGTAGCTTTCAGTTAAGATGAACACAGTTTCCATAAGTATACTTTATTGATAAAGGTCAATGGCTCTGCATACAATGACTTTATCTTGCTGGAGTTTAATGCCGTTTCACTTTACTTCAGGATGCGTTAATGTCGGAAAACGCACAAAAACGCACTAAATCGCGCTTCAGCAGCGCTTACTGGAGAGCGCACAAGAAGATCTGCACTTGAACGTGTAAATTTGAGCGTGTGCAAGAAGTTCTGTGCTCGAACAGAGGAAATCGGCGCGCAAGCAAAGAGATTCGCATGCTCGTATTACATGAATGCTATCTCGACTTGTAATACTGCGTGTAATATTTGTCTTTGAAATAGTTGGCAGATCTGTGTAAAAAAAAAAGTCCTGCCGTCACTGCTGGAAAAAATCCTAGAGGAAACACTGATATATATATATATATATATATATATATATATATATATATATATATATATATATAAAGAGATGTTTCAATATAATGTTAACATATACTTTTCTCTGTGAATTTATGTTTTGAGTTATTACTGCAAATATCACATCCATAATGCTGGAATTGCTCATATTTTGATTATTATTGTGACAGGCCTCATCAAGATCTTCCTATTATTTATTTAAAACAATGAAAATGACATCAACTATTGTATAAAACACAAAGGAAATTCTGAAATGCACCCGGTTTTTGCTTCCAGACTGGAAAAAGTACACAGAATGGCATCTGTTAAACTGTTTGTGATTACAACGTCTAAATGTGGTGAACAAAAAAAAGTGATTCATCTTAGAGCCAATCCTGAGAAATAACACAGGAACGCTTCACAATATCCTACCTCAAAGTCCACTAATGAGAACATCAAAGTTTGCACCCAATTATCACTCGAGAAAGAGAAAATGAGACGTCTTATCCTGAGCTCCTGGATTTTACTGGTTCGTTCACACAGAGACGGTTAATTTGCAAGCAAACACCTAACTTGATCACACTCAACAGACTGTCAACATATCTGAAATAAAACTCAATTTGTCATTACGAACATCTCCGTCATTCACAATGAGAAGAGTTGATAGTGATACATTGAATTCCCCACAGCCAGCCATACATTGAGACGGGGTATTCAAGAAGTTGTACGAACAGTGAGAATCCAGCAACATTTTAAGCTATTAAAATGAGAAAACTGTCTTTATGCTGCCATTTTGATGACAGCTGTGAGCCGGAGTGTTGCTCCAGTGCTTAGGTTTGCTAGTTAGTTGCTGTGGAGACTATTTACACTGACAGTCATTCAAATGTGTACTCTGGAAGCAGAAAATACATTCTTAAAAACACTAAATTGGACTGTCACTTCTCATCAGGCAATTAAAACGTAGCTAAACTAATATAGTACACCTGTATTGCGTTTGCTTACCTGGAAACATCCAGAGACGAGTTTCCTGACGTTAGCTCGTTGTTTAACGACCCCAAGAAGACTCTTTGGTTTGTTGCACAAGCTAAATAACTAACTGGTTCACTAATGTTTACCGCGGGAAAAACTAACGGGGTTTAGTCACGAGTGCTTACCGAATTAAGTCGCATATCCGTCGTCGTTCAAACCAAACTACAACTTTCGTTCGTGACGTCATCACGCAAGTGGTTGATTGATATCGTTTGCGGTAACTTGTATGGCAAGCCGTTTTGACATTTACAGTTTTTCCCAATTGTTTACACATTTTCTTAAGGCATGTCTCTACACACTAATCACAAAACACACACACATTGGGCAAAACCCTTCAATTCTCCTGCAAAATCAAAATTTACATTCAAAACAATGAGATTTTGAGGTTTTGTTTTCAAATGACACACACAAACCATCACATCTATAGACATTTATAAGAACCAGTTGATCACTATGACCACTTCTTCTCCATTCATCATAATGACTTACTGTAAGCCTTTTTGTTTTGCCTTTTCAGTTTTACACTTACTACAGGCAGTACATAGGCCTATATAAGTGCATTATTAAGTGCATAAGTGTATATGTGCATAAGTCTCACATGGTGGCCCACTGAAGCTAAGCAGGGCTGCGCACGGTCAGTACCTGGATGGGAGACCACATGGGAAAGCTAGGTTGCTGCAGGAAGTGGTGTTAGTGTGGCCAGCAGGGGGCGCCCAACCAGCGGTCTGTGTGGGTCCTAATGCCCCAGTATAGTGACGGGGACTCTATACTGCTCAGTGAGTGCTGTCTTTCGGATGAGACGTTAAACCGAGCTCCTGACTCTCTTTGGTCGTTAAAAATCCCAGGATGTCCTTCCAAAAAGAGTAGGGGTTTAACCCCGGCATCCTGGCCAACTCTGCCCACTGGCCTCCGTCCATCATGGCCTCCTAGCCATCCCCATATCATAATTGCTTCATCACTCTGTCTCCTCTCCACCAATCAGCTGGTGTGTGGTGTGTGTGGTCTGGTGCAAAATGGCTGCCGTCGCAGGTGGATGCTGCACACTGGTGGTAGATGAGGAGATTCCCCCCAATGTGTGTAAAGCGCTTTGAGTGCCCAGAAAAAGTGCTATATAAATGTAAGGAATTATTGTCATTGTAAAATTTTGCAGAATATTATTTTTATACAAAACACACAAATACACGGTACTTAAAGGTGCAGTATGTAAGTTTGACACCCAGTGGTTGAACTAGGTATTGCAGTCCTGGATCAAAATAGACGCAAACGCGGGATGCCAGATTGAGTACAGGAGCGAGTGATTTAAAACTGTGTTCTAAATAAAAGCAACGACACACAACAGAGGGAATATTTTTCATATTAAAAGTAGTTTTGGTTCTAACCAACACCTCGAATTGATATATATGAAATGGCTTCTATTTCTCACAGCTCAACATGTGAAACCTATGACAGTGATCACCTCAGGTAAATCTTGTGTGCTTTATTCAATGCTAAATGCTAACAATGTGAGTTTGAATAGATTCTAAACCTTATCGTTTCGTGAGTGAGTGCTTATTCTGTGCTTCTGAATGGCTGTATTTACATTTCTGCCGTGTTTCGTCTGGTGCAAACAGCCAAACTGCTCATTACTGTGTATCTCGTCACAAAGCATGTTATTAGGACACAGGGTTACAATGTAACCTGCTCACCTAATGTTTACATTCACAATATTTATATCATTTGCTAATTAATAACCTCATGTGGAACTGAATCTGTCTCATTTCGATGTCTGATACTGTCCATTTTGCTCACGGACGCATGCTTTCAGAGCCTTTCTGAATGAATGAATGAATGAAATACGCTGTTTTCCAACAAGGCAACCCGGAGTGCTGAATTATAATTGGCTAAACTGGCATTGTCCAGGTTGAATTTACCTAAACAAAGACAGCGTTCCGGCACGGAAAAACCATTTTCAAAGCAGAATATCTGACTTCAGCATTGTTTTTCAGTTAAACAAGTATGTTCACTTGGGATGTTTCTTAAATATCTGCACACATATTATGGTATTTTTATGCTTTAGAAGAGTCAAAAACATAAATACAGCACCTTTACTATATTTGACTGTATTTTTCCCACAAAAACAATGTACACAGTGTTCATCCCAACCAACACAAAGTTGCACATAACGTGGTCTACATATGCCATCAACAGAAGCATTTACAGAATAGTTACAGTAAAAACAATTTGGATTTCGGTCATACACTTTCCATCCCCAGGCAGAAAAAAATTCCTCAATAGAATTTAGAAATGGAGAATATGAGATGAGCTCTGATTTCTAAATTGCAATTATGTGTGACAGGTTTTTACCTATGTGATGAGCAGTGTTGGGAGTAATGCGTTACAAAAGTAATGTATTACAGTAACTTATTACATTTTCCAGTAACGCAGTAGTGTAAGCCATTACTAATAGATTTTCAGTAATATTTTACTCGGTACATGTTCAGTAACGCGTGCGTTACAACAAACTTTTCGCCCGCAAGACAGTAACATTTTAAAAATACCGTAGTTCTATTTCCTGTTTGTGGGGAGTGAACGTACGTGTGTGTTGTCATTAATCTCCCTCTGGCTACTGGAACTGTTTACTTTGAGCGCGGATTGATTTCAGCCTCTGAGCTCGAGGTCCGGGGCTATTGGCTCAGCCCGGTTCGCAGTAATGTTACGCTCTAACGCGCAGCGGAAAAGCAGCAAATAGATGAAAATGGCAGAAGACAGTACATTTGCGAGATGGAGGTACGTGCATATTTCTCTGACAACTGTGGTAAGCCCAGTATTACACGTCGAGAGCGCATTCATGTAATACAAGCGAGCGAACGCTCCAGTTTCCTCCGTGGACAAAACTCCTAGCACGCACTCAAAACAGTCTGCTCACGTGCGGATGATCTGCTCTCGCTCCGTCAGATGATACAGGCTCACAGTTTGTGCCTTATTGTTTTCTCCTCTTCGGGCTTTTGCTCTCCAGAGATCCTCTTGTCAAATTGTTATCCCAAGAATGTTGATATGGTTTACATGTTGCTACAATATTTACCTACAGGTTAAGGTAAATATATAAATACTATAATAAATACTAGTGTTTTTGAGCGTTAGGTACAGTGTACTGCCTTTGTTTTAGGCTAGTATTATTTACAACTTGTTAATGAATGCTTCAGCATACTGTAGTATTAAGAATAGTAAAGTGTGATGAATTGTAAAATATAATATACCCTATATTGTAAAAAAAAACTGCAGCATTGGGTCATTTGTTTATATTACACTTGTTGTGTTACCATAGCAACTATAGTATTACCACAACAGATTAATTAAAGTACTTTACTGTAGTAGGCTACTGTTCAACACAGTACATGCCAATATGTGTGTTCGGGGGCCCTGTGAAACAGCTTCTCCTCAAAATGAAGAGGATGACAGGGAAAATGTCCTCCAATCTCATCAACAATGTGGAAGACAACAGAGACGAGTTCACTTTATTTTAGTTGCCATGATAAAATGAGATTGATAGTGAGATTTATTTGAAGAGTGAATAGCCCAGTAGGCTATAATACCTTATCGTTTTTCCCTGGTTTCTATCAGTTACATTTCTGCTTGCGTTCGTTATATTTTACTTTAAATGTTTTTGATTTGATTAGTATGCTGCACCTTTTAGATGTTTAATAAATGTTTTTAAAATAAAACGTATTCTTAACATCCAACATCTATTCTCTGTGTCTTTAAGTGTTTCAAACTGGAAATATCTCATCATATAATATGCAGCCAAAAAAAAATGTTTTGGTTTATTAGATTAAAAATGATAAGTCTATTTTAGCATTTTGGTTATTGTTAATAAATTGTGCACCAATATAAATCATATCAAAAAGCACGAAAGGAAGAGGGAACACAAGACCCAAAGTGTGAGTCTGCATATAATCTCACAGAGCGAACCGTGTACTGAGAGGAGTGCATTTTTGAGAGAACGTGAGAACATTTGCATGCGAGCAGCATATATTTAAGAGCTCGTAAACAGTTTTGTCTACAAACAGAGGAAATCGGTGCACGAGCATTATATTGAGAAAGATGTTCATCATGCTCACTTTGTGCATAACAGTTTTGTGATGTGAGCCACTTGAATTTAAAGTGAATACAATAATGGCAACAATAAGAAGAGAAAAGAAATCTGCATGTTGTCATGGCATTGGAGTTTACTTATAGGCCTGTTGTGTCTAATATGAATATAGCTAATCTATTCACAGATATTGCCAGATAACCACTTTTCCTCTACCATACTTTTAACAGATCATTTGTGAATCTGACTGTCATCCTTTCTTGCATTGTCTTGAGCCTTCATGTTGCCAGTTATATACTATAATGTTAGTAGCCTGGATTCACAGTCATTCTGCTACATCATATCGCTTTCTACTGAATGTAAAATGCTCTGCAGTACATTTGGTCGTTTTAGAAAGTTAAGTTCTAATTCTGGAGTTATTTTAGTGAAAGTAACTAAAAAGTAATATAAGAGTAATGAAACATATTACAATTTTGAGACAGTAATATTGTAATGTAAGGGATTACTTTTAAATAACAGTAACAAGTAATCTGTAATGTATTACAGTTTGGAAGTAACTTGCACAACACTGGTGATGAGTTAGTATGCAAAGTAGGACAACTGACTTTATTTCGAATGACAGAGTGTTCCTTTGAAAGCAAGAGATTTTCTGCATGAAAATTATATCAAATGCAGAGAATTGTGTGAAGTGTTTTGAAAAAAGTGTGTTTTAAATCTGCAATTTGAGTGTAAAGCAGGAATTGTGCTTGTAGTTTAGCAGAATTGGTTCAGAGGGTTGGTGCATCAGTTACATGTTGTAGTCATTGTGTCTAAAGTACAAGTAATTGTGTGTAAACAATTGGGAAAAACTGTAATATATAACCCATACTAGTGTCTTTTTTCATGTTACTAGTGCCTATTTTTTAGATACTAGTATCTTTTCCATTAAGTACTAGTATTCATTAGATAGTGCTTATTCATTAGATATTTATTTAATAGGCTTTAATGGTCCTTGCTGGTAATGTTGGCAACCAAACAGTTGGTGGCACCCATTGACTTCCATAGAAGGAAACACACATTCTAAATCAGAATCATTATCCCCCTGTATATATTTTGTCTGACCCAATTTCTGATTTTTTTAACACATTTCTAAAAAGGAGCTGAGCCGAAAGGCAAAGCTTTCGATTTACCGGTCAATCTACATTTTTACTCTCAACTATGGTCATGAGCTTTGGGTCATGACCGAAAGGACAAGATCTCGGATATAAGTGGCCGAAATGAGTTTCCTTCGAAGGGTGGCAGAGCGCACTCTTATGGATAGGATGAGGAGCTCTGACACTCGGGAGGAGCTCGGAGTAGAGCAGCTGCTCCTCCATATCGAGAGAAGTCAGTTGAGGTGGCTCGGGCATCTGTTTCGGGTGCTTCCTGGACGCCTACCTAGGAAGGTGTTCCAAGCTTGCCCCACCGGGAGGAGGCCTCGGGAAAGACCCAGAACACGCTGGAGGGACTATGTCTCTCAGCTGGCCTGGGAACGCCTCAGGATCCCCCCGGAGGAGCTGGAGGAAGCGTCTGGGGAGAGGGAGGTCTGGGGTTCTCTCCTAAAGCAGGTCGCACACCAGAAGCACCGCTCGGCGACGCACAGCGCCACGCATTTTAGAATTCTAAACATAGGTTTCTATCAGGGTACACACACCGGCGCCGCAAGTCGGCGGCTGTCAGCGGCGCCCAGCCACAACTCAGGACACTGTTCATATTTCTGCCACGCCACAGAGCGCCATCTGATTAGTTTCATTTTAAATAGCATGCGAATGTGCACGTCTGGAGTGCGATACTTTCAATGTCATGTGCGCACTGTGTTGTGGCGCATCCGGTGTGTGACGCCCTTAAGACTGCTGCCTCCACGACCCAGGCCCGGAAAAGCGACAGAAAATGGATGAATGAATGAATTTCTAAACATAATAGGTTTTATAATTCATTTCTAATAACTTATTTCTTTTATCTTTGCCATGATGACAGTACATAACATTTGACTAGATACTTTTCAAGACACTAGTACTAGTAATTTATAGGCTTAACTAGATCAATTAGGCAAATTAGAGTAATAAGGCAAGCCATTGCATAACGATGGATTGTTCTGTAGACAATCGAGAAATATATAGCTTAAAGGGGCTAATAATATTGACTTAAAATGTTTTGTTTTTTTATTAAAAACTGCTTTTATTCTAGCCAAAATAAAACAAATAAGACTTTCTCCAGAAGAAAAAATATTTTAGGAAATACTGTGAAAAATTCCTTGCTTTGTTAAACATAATTTGAGAATTATTTGAAAAGAAAAAGGGCTCATAATTTTGACTTTGGAAATGGCCAAAACCCCTCTAAAACCAGTCTGGTCGACCAGCTAAAACCAGCCAACCAGCTTAGGCTGATTTAAGCTGTTTTTTTCAGCAGGGATACTGGTTGTCAATATGAAGAAATACACGTAAAGGACGAGAATAAGTGGAATGAAGACACCATTTACATTCCTGGTAGGTCATCTGGAGAGAGCCGGTCAGGATGCTGCAATGCAGAAATATGACCAAAGCAGCAGTAAATTCACAGGCATTACTAGGACAAAAGACTTCAACATTTAATTAAAGAAAGCTTTACTGTTTATGTAATGAAATTGCTCACCTATTAGGGAATAAAGATAAAAATGTATGACATTCATGCAGAATCGCACCTTTCCAGCCTCTCTAAAATGTTACGACCTTCTAAATGCCGCTCGGTTCAGAGTGAACAAGTCTTTTCATAGGTCAGTCCTTTTTAATCTTCACAACAACAATGCTTGCACTTCAAAAAAAAAAAATCACGTTATTTTTCAAAACGCTTCACTTTGCAGGTGCGTGAAATGGCTTTTAATGTTTGTGACATTAAGAGCCGTCTCTGGTCCTGAATTATTTTAATGCTTTGATACATTAATAACATTATGATATTAATAATTTGGTATCGTATGTTGGAAACTGGGCTACTTCTATGCTTCTCCTTAATCTAATCTGGCTTGTGCTCTAATCCTCTAGTGAACACTCAGCAGGCATCTCTTGTCAACGTCTGCAATCAAAGGGCACTTAAAAACTGTATTCTAATGGAGTTCCCAAAAAAATGTTCACCAGTGATTCTGTTTGAAGCAAGGCCTGCGTGAAACCGTGAAATCTTACACATATGCAAATATCAGCTCTGTTCCAAAACCTAGAGAGCTGCCTTGATGACTACAAAGACATATATGTATAATATATGAGCTATATTTATAGTCAGTCTGTGTGGCATCCAAATAGAACTTCAGAGATTTCCTTTACATGTATATGCGCACACGTTACCATTCATTAATTTGGGGGTATTAGAACTAAAATTGGCAGCACGGTAGTTCAGTGGCTAAAAGAAGCTTGCTGTTTCGAGTCCCAGCTGGGTCAGTTGGCATTCTGTGTAAAGTTTGCATGTTCTCCCAGTGTTAGCGTGGGATTCCTCCAGGTGCTCTGCTTTCCCCCACAGTCCAAAGACATGCGCTATAGGTGAATTGGGTAAACAAAAATAGGCCGTAGTGTATTAGTGTGTGTGTGAATGTGAGAGTCTATGGATGTTTCCTAGTACTGGTTAGGGCTGGAAGGACATCCACTGTGTAAAACATGCAAGAATAGTTGGCGGTTCATTCCACTGTGGCGACCCTTGATAAATAAGGCAAAAGAATGAATGAATTTGCATCATGGAAGGGGCTTCTGTCAACTGGCGGCTCCAGTTTGATGCTAAAGACTGATAGGGATTTTATTGAGAGAGTAGCTGCACTTCGTGTGCTTTAGGAAGAAATGGCGTTGATTTGTGCCTGGGTTCATCAGATCCTTCAGAGGTGCACCCAGGTCATTGAGTTCATCAACTTCTCGAACCAGGATGACAGATGCTTTCAGCGGTACTTCCAACTGAGCCAATCCCACTTTGATGAGCTGTGGTCCTGTGTCACCAGGAGGATTTCCCTTAGGGACACCAACTACAGGCAGTGCAGAATTATTAGGCAAATGAGTATTTTGACCACATCATCCTCTTTATGCATGTTGTCTTACTCCAAGCTGTATAGGCTCGAAAGCCTACTACCAATTAAGCATATTAGGTGATGTGCATCTCTGTAATGAGAAGGGGTGTGGTCTAATGACAACAACACCCTATATCAGGTGTGCATAATTATTAGGCAACTTCCTTTCCTTTGGCAAAATGGGTCAAAAGAAGGACTTGACAGGCTCCGAAAAGTCAAAAATAGTGAGATATCTTGCAGAGGGATGCAGCACTCTTAAAATTGCCAAGCTTCTGAAGCGTGATCATCGAACAATCAAGCGTTTCATTCAAAATAGTCAACAGGGTCGCAAGAAGCGTGTGGAAAAACCAAGGCGCAAAATAAACTGCCCATGAACTGAGAAAAGTCAAGCGTACAGCTGCCAAGATGCCACTTGCCACCAGTTTTGCCATATTTCAGAGCTGCAACATCACTGGAATGCCCAAAAGCACAAGGTGTGCAATACTCAGAGACATGGCCAAGGTAAGAAAGGCTGAAAAACGACCACCACTGAACAAGACACACAAGCTGAAACGTCAAGACTGGGCCAAGAATTATCTCAAGACTGATTTTTCTAAGGTTTTATGGACTGATGAAATGAGAGTGAGTCTTGATGGGCCCGTGGCTGGATTGGTAAAGGGCAGAGAGCTCCAGTCCGACTCAGATGCCAGCAAGGTGGAGGTGGAGTACTGGTTTGGGCTGTTTTCATCAAAGATGAGCTTGTGGGGCCTTTTCGGGTTGAGGATGGAGTCAAGCTCAACTCCCAGTCCTACTGCCAGTTTCTGGAAGACACCTTCTTCAAGCAGTGGTACAGGAAGAAGTCTGCATCCTTCAAGAAAAACATGATTTTCATGCAGGACAATGCTCCATCACACGCGTCCAAGTACTCCACAGCGTGGCTGGCAACAAAGGGTCTAAAAGAAGAAAAACTAATGACATGGCCTCCTTGTTCACCTGACTGAACCCCATAGAGAACCTGTGGTCCATCATCAAATGTGAGATTTACAAGGAGGGAAAACAGTACACCTCTCTGAACAGTGTCTGGGAGGCTGTGGTTGCTGCTGCAGCAATGTTGATGGTGAACAGATCAAAACACTGACAGAATCTGGGATGGCAGGCTTTTGAGTGTCCTTGCAAAGAAAAGTGGCTATATTGGTCACTGATTAGTTTTTGTTTTGTTTTTGAATGTCAGAAATGTATATTTGTGAATGTTGAGATGTTATATTGGCTTCACTGGTGAAAATAAATAATTGAAATGGGTATATTTTTGTTTTTTGTTAAGTTGCCTAATAATTATGCACAGTAATAGTCACCTGCACACACAGATATCCTCCTAAAATAGCTCAAACTAAAAACTACTTCCAAAAATATTCAGCTTTGATATTAATGAGTTTTTTTGGGTTCATTGAGAACATGGTTGTTGTTCAATAATAAAATTAATCCTCAAAAATACAACTTGCCTAAAAATTCTGCACTCCCTCCCAAAGTTCAGATTTTTCAATTTAATCGATTCAATGAAATCTCGTGTTGAAACACCTGAAACACTCAATGTCATTCGCACAAATGTCTCATTGCTAATCACGTATTTGCATTGACTTAACGTGTAAATCACTTGTACTTAATGCTTCATTGGCGTCTGTGGTGAACGCACCATTAGTTTAAAGTGAAACTTTTCACAGAACTGTGAATTCTGAACTTCCAGATGAGCAGATCAACTTTTTCTTTTTAGATTTGAGTCCAATAGTACGAAGAGGCCTCTTGTAGCACCTGCTACATCATGCCCAATGGAGACAGTTTCTATACAGTTGAAGTCAGAATTATTAGCCCTCATATTTTTCCCCCAAATTCTGAAACATAATAGTGTGTTCTGTAGACAATGAAAAAAATGTTCTTTGCCATGATGACAGTACATAATATTTTACTAGATATTTTTCAAGACACTAGTATTCAGCTTAAAGTGACATTTAAAGGCTTAATTAGGTTAATTAGACAAGTTAGGGCAGGGGTGTCCAAACTCGGTCCTGGAGGGCCGCTGTCCTGCATAGTTTAGCTCCAACTTCACCTGCCTGGAAGTTTCTAGTATACCTAAAAAGAGCTTGATTAGCTGGTTCAGGTGTGTTTAATTAGGGTTGGAACTAAAACATGCAGGACACCGGCCCTCCAGGACCGAGTTTGGACACCCCTGAGTTAGGGTAATTATACAGTGGTTTGCTGTGTAAACAATAAAAAAATAGCTTAAAAGGGCTAATTATATTAAAAAATGTTTAAAAAAAAAATAAAAACTGCTTTTATTATAGCCGAAATTAAACAAATAAGACTTTCTCCAGAAGTAAAAATATTATAGGAAATACTGTGAAAATTTCCTTCCTCTGCTAAACATCATTTGGGAAATATTAAAAAAAAAGATCACAAAAATCACAGGAGGGCTAATAATTTAGACTTCAACTGTAAACAAACCCATAACAACATCTTTACGGAACGATCATGTGCCTTGTATGTCGAACAAGTGACATACAGATGCAAAACAAAAACAAATGTTTCCATTGCAGTTTTGAAAATATATACCTTTTTAGAAGCCTAAAAAAATCACTTCATGTGAGAGTAAAATCTTCAGAAGGCGAGTAAATGGTGCATATGATGTATGAGCAGCTTGAACGTGTGCTCTGAATCGTTTTTGATGTCAAGTCATCTTTATTTCTACACTGTAGATTTTATCAAAGCAGCTTAACATAGACGAAGAAAAGATAATAAAAAGCCATAGCAATATTTTAGTCTGTGGAATAATCCAGCATATCAGACAGGCGAGGAGAGTAGTGGTAGCATGCTGGTGTAGCTCTAATTACAGTAAAACTGGCTCAGTTCAGTTTAATGCAAATGTCACTGTTGAAGGATGATCCACTGATTTGCCAAGGAACCAAAACTCCACCAATTGACAGAAGTGGAGAGAAAAAAAACTGGCTCAGTCAGGAGTGCAGTTCTCCTCAGGCTAAAAGCACTAAGTTTGAACTACTAAGTGTGTCCACAAGAGGTCAGAAAAACTGGACCATTGTTTGCTTTACAGTCCAAAAGGAATTGGAACAGCACAACTGAAGAAAGCAATAACCACACACAGGATCGATTAAAAGAACGATGGATATCAGCTACTGTGCCGTAAATGAATACAGAGATATTTTTATCGAATCGCAACTTTCGTCGAAAATCGAAACTTCATCGGTCTAATACGTCACTATTTTTTTTCAATAAACATATTTCTAAATGTGCTGTTGACTTGAAATTGTCCCATGTATGCAACGAAAACAAATCTAATTAGTTTATGAATGAAGATATGTGTAATGACGAAGGGAAAAAGGAAAATGGAAAAAGGAAGGTGTAGAAAGGCAGTGAAAGCCCAGACAGCAGCTGAAATCTCTCAGTAGTTCTTCAGCTCTGCCCTTCCTCGGTGTAAATGAATATCAGCTGCTTCAGTTCAACATCTACATTAGCAGGAGGATGAAGATGAAACCAGGGTGGACATTTCAGCAAGACAATGATCCAAAACACAGCCAAGGAAACTCTCAGATGCTTTCAGAGAAAGAAAATCAAGCTGTAGAATGGTCCAGTCAATCACCTGATGCGAATCCAATAGAAAATACAAATTAAAGATCAGATTTGATAGACAAGCCCAACAGAACCATCAAGATTTTACACTCTGTTGAAGTCTGTGAAAAACTCAAACCTGAGCAATGCATGAGACTTCATTCTCCATATGAGATGTATTAAATACATTTCAGTTTCTCCTCGTGTCATTCCACAGAACTCATTTTTCAGATTTGTTTTGTTTTGTTCAATTTTTGTTTGTATTGTTTGGGTTTTTACCAAAATCTGGTTCAACTCCATGTCAACAGCTCCTTTAGAAATATTATTCCCAGGAAAAACATGACGCGTTCAATACCTATTTTTTTCCCACTGTAAATGGACAGCACAATTTAGCGCATTATAAGAAAAATGAATGTTGTTTAGTTTTTTCACGTTTTGTCTACATTTATGCTGAGGATACACAGAACAATTTTATGAACAATGTTGACAGGCAACTTTGGGAAATGATGCCGTCAACCAGGTGAGATACACACAGCAAAAAAATCAGTGTACATTTAACTCAATTTGAGTTTAACTTAACACTCCTTGGGTGTACATATGACTCCTTCCATTTTGGAGTTACAATAACACTTTCTAAAGTGTGAAATTTGTACATTACTCTCAGAGTTCAGTTATTCTTACATCGAACTGGAGTGTGTTACACCCTTCATATTACCTTTTTTCCTATATTATCAATTGGTGTGTGTGACAGATAACAGTGATCAAATATGTTGAAAATAGATTTAATTTATTAAATGTTCATTAATTTTTTCAGAAATAATTTCCTTACATTCAGAGATATGTTACAAGTTTAAGTAAAACATACTGGTTTGAGAACTGTTTGTCTGAAAGAACAGGTTTGAGTAAAAAAAACTGGACTTCCCATATTGGGTTAAAGGATTAACACGGAAAAAAAACCTCTTAAATATACGCTCTTTCACACTCGTGGAATAAAATTTACTCCGGTTTTAACACCAAAAAAATCACACTGCATATTTAACACTGGAATTTTTGCTGTGCAGGTCAACTAATTAGTACAATGGGATACAGATACAAGATTGTTGTCCATTTTCAACGGGAAAGTAGCAAAGCAACATCCCTCTGCAATATTGCCCAACAGCATTGCTCAAAAAGTTGCCCTGTGTATCATCAGCATTATTCTTGTCGTTTCCATTAACAATAATCTGCTGTTCATTCATTAGATGACCAGATCAGAGTGCTCACATTCATAATTTAAAGTGATGTTACTAGTGCAGCAGAACTGTGAAGTTTCAAGTGTCAAGCTACAGGCAATGAACACCTTTCTGAGCTTATTTTCAAATGAAATTAACACTGTTGTGCTACTGAGCTGGGGCCTGTTTCAGTAAGGAGGTTCAACCCACTCAGAGTTTAAACTTGAACTCTGAGTTTATCAACTTTGAGTAGACCAACTCAGAGTTAAGCGCGCACACCACGACTATAAAAAGGCATTATCAATGGAGCGCAGATATTACGAGTTCTCCAGCTGAACTTGATGTGCTCATGCAAAGTTATAGCAAATATGAGCATATATTTAAAAAAGCAACACCACTGCATCGGCTAAACAGAGACAGTTAGCATGGGAAAACATAACTGCTCAAGTTAATGCGTAAGTTTACATTTAAAGTATTTAAATATTTATGTATATTTTAAAAAGTAATGTAATGTGTGACGTTTATTAAATTTTCACTTGAAAAAGTGGGGAATTGACCATAATTTTGAAGTTATTTTAGATGTAATTGCACTAAATTACATAAAATAGGCTAGCGCATTTCTACAACAAATTTGACAAAACAAGAATGCAGATAACCTTAGCTTAATGTTCAGTGGAAAGTTTAATTTAAGGTTCCCACTTTTACACACATTGATCAGTTTTAATAGATTTAAAAGTGCACTTGTGTGTCTGCCTTTTTTATAGATTGAGTGGTAGAGGTTGATATGACATTTAGAATGTGAGCAGAACTATATAATATATAGAATAATAATCCCATTAATCTAGTTAGTACATGTCCCTGTCGAAGGTCAGTGAGTTTAAGCTAATTAATTATTAAAAAAGGGCAAGCCATTCTCGTGCATAACTTTGTTGTTTGTGTGACTGAAATGTAGGCAATAGCTATGTTTCCATCCAAAAATACGAATTAAATTTATGTGCAAAACTGGAATATCGCATAAAAGATATGCGAATAAAGCAGCGTTTCCATTCAACGAATCAAAGAGAACAAAATCGTCACTTCCTGATTAACTGGCGCTAAATATCAACAGTAAAAACAGAATTTACTGCGGTAGAAAAAGCTGCGTGAATCTTTTCTTTATTTAATAAATGACTTTCACCTCAGAAGACAATGCCGACACACAATGAACGCGTGGTGGCCTTTAAAGCCATGAGACGCGAAGAACAGATGTTCTTGACACGCTCCAGACTCATTGAAGGTCATTAATATTATAATAATACTGAAACAGTTAAGGCGTTTTAGAATGACCAAAATAACATTTCAGATGTTTTACAATGTGCTCAGCCTGCTGGTTTGTCCATTCACACACATTTTCATCATCATCTCTTATAACCTTTTTTAATGCGTATAATTAGTTCAGTAAAAGTGTTTCCATAGTTTATGGGCATCTTTTCTTATTGAATAAAAGGTTTATCCTACTTAGTTATTATGCATATGTTTTTTATGCCGATTTTTAAAAGTTCTGTGCATCTTGGCGTTTCCATCAACCGATTTTTATGTGCATATCCAAAATGAGCCTTAAAATAGGTAGGTGGAAATGTAAGGCTAAGGTGAGAAATGCCGCTTCGTCTTTAAAAAAGGAGAGGAGAACGACAGAAACTCTGAGTTTAGAGAATAAAACCTGCTCCTGACCAGGTTAGGTTTACAGAGTAAGTTACCACGGTAACTGACCATGAGTTAAAGTTACCACTCTTTCAGAAACAGGCTTGACTTACCCTGCTTTCTCGAGTTTGACAAATCTGCCATTTTGAAACGGAAAACCCAGAGTTTCTCTCATTTCAGGGTTAAATACTCTGAGTTTTCACTTAACCGCCTTTCTGAAACAGGCCCCTGGTAGCTTTGGTTTTATAGTGAATTTGTTGTGATTTGTGTTTACTAAAGTTGAAGTCAGAATTATTAGCCCTCCTGAATTATTAGCCTCCCTGTATATTTTTATCTACAATTTCTATTTAACAGAAACTATATTTGAACACATTTCTAAATATAATAATTTGAATAACTCATTTCAAATAACTGATTTATTTAAGGTATTTTTCAAGATAATAGTATTCAGCTTAAAGTGACATTTAAAAGTTTAACTAGATTAATTAAGCAAGTTAGAGTAATTAGTCATTGTATAATGATGGTTTGTTCTGTAGACAATGAAAAATAACATCGTTTAAGGGGGCTAACAATATTGAAACTAAAATGATTAAAAAAAAAAATAAAAACTGCTTTTATTCTAGCAGAAATAAAACAAATAAGAAGAAAAAATATTACAGGAAATACTGTGAAAAATTCCCTGCTCTGTCATTTTGGAAATTTTTCAAAAAGAAAAAAAGATCCACAGGAGAAAGAAATCATTCTGACTTCAACTTCTCACATTAAACATATAGTCTAATTTAATTTGTTTCATTTCAATAAAACACCATCCACCATCATTTTGTGACTCCTCTTTTTCTTACGTCTCAGTTCAGGCACGGTACCATTCTAAAAGCATCAATCTGTCACATATATCGCAAACGATACCCAACTCTAATTACGACACTTAGTAACAGGCTTCGTTTCAGAAACAAACAATACCTCAAATAACACCGTCTACACAAGCAGCTTGCAAGGTTTTGGAGCGCGGCCAAAGTGTCTGTAAGGAAACACAAGCGTCTAAAGCGACTGCTTCTCTTCTTCCCTCTCCTTTTATGTGGCTTCAACGTACTAAATGCCTCCATATTACAGGATGTTTACTGCACACTCGATTCCTCTCAATCAGTCACTTCAAGCCTTAATCACCCTTCTCAGTTACATCAGCCGAGTCCTGAAGGTCAATAACGTCAAATCCCAGGTTATCGATGCCTTCGCTTCCATGCCGGTGGAGGATGAGCCCCTTGTTATGTTTATTATGGAAACAGCAAGCGCAATGCGGAGTATCTGCTTGCTGCGTTTTGGAAAAATTGGATAAATCGATACGGTATTTTCCAGTTTTGGTGCGAGAGATGACGGGGAGAAACACGTAACCCCATTTGATCTCTCTGGGAAGGTAAGAAGTTCGCACTTGGCAGGACAAGCTTGTAGATTCAGCCGTGCCGTCAAGAAAAACCACCAACTCAAAGTCCTGGAGCTGAAGGTTATCCGCCGCCATGTCCGCGAACGGACTGGATTTGTCGATCACGTGATAAATAGTAAGCGGACACACAAAAAACAAGTTATCCTTCCCAGCGTCCACCGAAAAGTCAACATTCACCTGATCCAGGATGATGGTTTCACCTTCGGGAGTGATAGTGGTGCGCAGAAGCTTTCCGTAAATGTGGCTTCCAATCAGTAGGGTTTTCCGTAGATTGGCAACTCGTATCTGGAGGCATAAATTCCCCTTCCAGAGACGGATGACGGCTGTTTCGCTGAACGCTACGGTCTTTGCTCTTCTATTCGGGAGCGAGATCTTGGCCAGAATGAGTCCACACATGAAGCAGTTGATGATGGCGCCCATTAGGGATTGGATTATTAATAGAGCGACGGTGCCGGGACAGTGCCCCGTCAGAGCCCGACCGCCATATCCAATAGTCGTTTGGGTCTCTAAAGAATACAAGAAAGCCGTCGTGAGGCTGTTAATGTTCTCGATGCATTTTGTCTGCTGAGACTCAAACAGGTCTCCGTTGCTTTTGGCTAGTGAGTACCAGAGCAGGCCGAAAACGAACCAGCTGCCGGTGAAGGCGGCGGCAAATAAAAGGATTACGAAACACCAGTGGATTTCGACGAATGTAGTCCAGAAGTCCTTAAGGAAAGCAAAGTGGCTTTGATATTCGGTGGTGCCGAATTTAATGTTGCAGTGGCCGTCTTTGGTGACGAGGCGAGTTCTCCTGATTTTGCGCTCCACCAGGTGATTGTGAAGCTGTTTCCGGATGAACTGGAACATCTTTCAGCTGGTGGAACAAGAAGACATTTTTAGGCGTATCATAAAGTAATTAACATTTCATTTAAATTAGCATTTCTAAATTGTATGTTTCAATAATATTTGCATTTTGAAGGGTCACGAAACACCAAAACACATTTTTTGAGATTTAGACCGTCATATGTGTCCCACGCTGCTATAAACACTATTAGAACACATATATTTCACTAAAAAGTGAAAATTGGTTGTTTTTGCGTTGAGCAAATTCGTTCTTCCGGTTTGAAACGAATTTTTGAAGCTGCGTCACGGCCATGAGATACTTGCGTGTAAATCCAGCATAGAGAGTGGCTGTCTGTACCTGCGAGTACATCGTGACATCTCTGAGTGTGTGGCATTAATTCATAAGAAAGACTTGATTAAAACCAATCAGCGCGCTTTATTGTGTATGACGTGCAACTTCATTAATATGCATGATAGCTTCGAAGACTGTTTTTCCTGTTACAGTGTTCAGACGGCAGAAAGACGCCATGTTGTGTTGCCAAAACAAGTGAAAGAACAAGAATTTGGAGACATGGGTCGTCAGTGTTTCATTTATTAGTGTGCTGCGTTTATTATTGTGCTGCAACGAAGGTTTTGCTTTCATTTCCCCGCTATGAAAGCGCTGCTGGACTCATGTGGATTACAGTGCATGCGACAGAAATGCGTTTGTAAGGAACATTTTTTTACCCGAGAGCTTTTCGCATCTGGAAATGATGAAATCCGGATTTGCCGCTCGTCTCCTTTTAAAAAAAGACACAGTTCCAGTTTGATTGTCCTGTCTCTACAGATTTGGTAATTGTGTGTGAGAGCAGTGCCCTTTGTTTGTTCATTCAGATGGCAAAGTTACTTCGTATCGTCAGCAGTGCTCTTTCAGTTTTAAAAGACATACCTCAGTCAAAATGGTTTAGTTACTAAGTTTACAGTATGTTTATATCACTACAATATTATAGTACAATATTATAGACTGAAAGATCCGCTCTGAGTGTAAACATGTAAACACAATCAAATAATTCTTGTCGTGCAGGATTTTTGCTGCAATTTGTGACAGGATAGTCTATACACACACGGCTTTCTGATGTTACCTACCGAGTGCATCTAAGTTACCAAGAAATGCGGAGGATTTTTTTCTCCCATTCGCCGTGCGGTATCAAACATTCCATTAAAACTCAACTCTTCCAGCAGTTCATCCTCGCATACAATATCTCGTTTGTCACGGTCGACATGCAGGAAATGTTCCTGAATAAAAAGTGAAAGTGCCAAACTGCAATTAAAGTCGACAAACTAATAATTTGGCAAGTAATTCGATTACTGATGTTCATGTAAACAGTCGCTGTCTTTCTCCCCTGCGTCTGCGTGCCCAAACGGAAACTTCCATATTTGCAAATCCTTCCCTCTTTCCCTCCCCCGACACTCCCACCTAAACAGAGCTGGACACGCCCACTTTCCTGACTTTTTCCAAACTAGAGGTGTGAAAACACCCTGCTGAGACAGGGGGGTTTCATGACCCTGTAAATTGAGTATAGACACTAAAGTTGTAAGTTTATACATGCACACATACATATTTACACACATATACAGTAGTGATGTAACGGATCACAAACGTCATGGTTCGAATCACATTATAGTTTTTTTTAGTCACGGATTGGACCATTTTTCGGATCGGCCAAAAAGGGCAGGAGACAAACGTAATTTGCTTTGCATTTATTACAAAAACAGTACTGCAAGATACTTTTGGTTTTAACAAACAACATAGAAGCTGTAGTTTTATAAAAAAAAATGAATAAATAATTCGCTGAATAAAAAAAATTGTAAAATATCCAGTACTGTGAAAAATTCACTGTTACTACTTTTGCTGATAACGCTAAAACTAGAAATCTAACATTATAATTTGAACAACCCATACTTATTTTTAGTTTCATTTTCAATAAATTATTCAGTTATTCACTCATAAAACTTCATGTTTCATTGCTAGATGTGTCATTTTTGAAGAGTTATTCAGTGGCAGATTTTTGATGGCTGGTTGTCGCCACCTATTGGTTAAATAATGTAATTGCTACCTACAACTTTCATTTTTGAACACATGACGGTGATTTGAATTTTTACAATAAACGAGTGGTTTTATCTAAATTATAAACTGTTTTCCCAGTACTTGTGTTATTTGACTGTTTGTAACTTCATAACTAACTCAGACTAAAGACATTGCGTTTTTAGATTTGAATGCAGCAATTTGAAGCATTAATAAATATGCAAATCACCATCATTTATAATTTATGCTGAGTGGGTGTTGAGATCCCAATCTTTTAACGATTAATCGTGCAGCTTAATACATTAACAAGTAGTGACAGAAAACACCTAAGAAATAACCTAAGAAATCCACCACATGCCAAATAACCTACCACAACTTCTTCCGTCATCATTATATTTTACAGGAAAGCCTAAATGCTTTTTATACATGTGATTTGAATGACACGAGAGGCGATCTCTATGCAATCGATGCAAATTAAAAATTAATCTATGAGTAAAAAAATTGAATAATTCGTGGGTCACGTGTGTTCCGAACCGTGGGTTGTGATCCATACGAATCACAAATCAACCATGATCCATTACACCCCTAATATACAGCATATACATACATACAAAAATCTGAACCCATGTGAACAAAAGCAGGACCCCCTCTACCCCACCAAAACCCATTACAAAAACCATCACGTGTGCCTCACACAGGTGAGTGGGCTTGACAAACCACCTGTTGAAAAACACACTCTTTCATTTCTCTGACACTTTAACCAACACTCGCACATTTGCACCACACATGTACTTACAAATAAAATACACTGTGTATTTATAAAGTGTGCTTCACACAAGTGAGTGGGCTTGACAAACCACATGTAGAAACACTCTGGCACTTAATTCTCTGAGCACTAACAGTTTCTTTTTATAATTAGCATTTCTTGTATGTATTGCCTCTTCTTGTTGAATCGCTGAATGCCTCATCAGTTCATTCATTCATTCATTTTCCTTCAGCTTAAGGCTGATTTATACTTCTGCGTCAAGTGCACGCGTATGCTCTGGCCGTCGCGCACCTCTCAAAAAATGTAACTACACGTCGCAATAATGTGCATATTTTAGGAAACACAACTTTTTTTAGGGTAGCTTTTATTTGATTTTTAAAATCTATTACTACTATTATAATTTTATGTGTTTTTAATTATTTTTTATTATTATTTTTTCTTTGCATACATCCTTGTATGTATTTTTTACTGCTGCACATTTTATATGTCTGTAAAGCGTCTTGAGATGCTACTTTTAAAGGCGCTATATAAAAATAAAGTGTATTATTATTATTATTATTATTATCATAACTACATATAAAATAATATTTCTTTGTAATATGTAAATAATTTAATATATAATTAATATATTTTGTGAAATATATATTTTATGCTTTTTTATAAATTTAATTCATTATAATTATTTTTATTAATTTAAATATATCTGAAAAATAAACAAAACTTTAACGGTTTACATTTTTAACTCCATCACGTATAATTGATGTTTATTAAATGCACAATAAAAGTGCACAAAAAGTAATAATATATTCTGTTTAATATTTAAATGTTTGAATATTTTGTATTATTTGTAAAATATTTATGGTGCCAATTTATTCAAACAATAACAAAAGTAATCTACTATTAAATATTAATTTTAAAAAATGATTCTTAAAGCGAAGCATTTAGTTTGTTTTATCATAATATATTTATTCAAAAATCTCAGGTGTCAAGATTTAAGAAGTTTCACTTTTTTCTCTCTCTGTTTTTTTCCATTTTTTAATTAAAATGAATGTGCTGTTTACAAACTCAAACCTTTATAACCATCAACTAAATACTGTAATCAAGCCGATGCATCCTGCAGCTCATATAACACACAAACCCACATTAACAAAACACTATCACCTACAAATAAGCAAAACCATCATCCTCCTCATACCTGCAAACTGAAAACGTCCCAGCAAACCTTAGTGCAGCGTGAAGTTCAGGCCATGAAGTTCTCCTCTCCAGCAAACAAGCATTGGGGTGCTGCTAAAATCCTCAACGAAATGTCCTAATCCAAGGCACATGCCACAGTTTACACACTAGAAACCAAAGACAGCTTATAAAATGCTTCCATAACTGACCTCACATCAGATCTAGTGTTCATGCACCAACAAACCACAAGAACTGTAAATAATATATTAAAAAAAACTATTACAGCACACGGGACAGGTCTGAATTGAAGATCAACGCTCTCCAAAATACCCCATCAAACCCTCGACTGCAAAGAGGAACTGCTGGTACCCATAGGAACGCTCTGCAAAAACCAACACAAAGAAACAGTTGAATTGGGTTTGCCGTTGCCCTCCACCCCTGAAGACTCCCCACAAACTCTTCATTTGCATTTGAATAAAGCCGTGTGAACACTTTGAGGTGTGGATGATAAATTTACAGTCAAGGGTGAATTACTAAACTTCTGTTAAAAATGGTCAGTTTTGATTTAATTTATGTTGTTAAAACAAATAAGGATTTTTTAAAATCACACAGCTCATGAGATTTAGGTTCTTTTTTCATGTTAAAAATTCACCCCAAAATGAAAAAAACAAAAGAAGATATTTTGAAGAATGTTGAAAACTTGACACCATTGACTTCCACACTGTAAACCCTAATAAGTCGAGATTACTCAAATGATTTGAGGAAAGTGAATTCCTCAGTTCGAGTAATGGAAAATCAACAACTCGATTAAGTTGACTAAATGTGGTCTCTTTATTGAATTAACTTAAATGTTTAAATACATATAACATAAAATGGATACATATATATAGATGTGTGTATTTATTCTAACATTAGAATAGTGTGTATAAATTAAGAGAAATGTATACAAGCGCTTAAATCTCTACTTACTCATATACATTTTTTTTATTTTGTTTCGTCAGATGGGTTTAGGTAGTGCCTCTGTCTTGCCGCTGCTTCAGCAAAATTCAACATCACAAGCAAAATGACCGCCTTGTGTCATATAGAGTTGAAGTCAGAAATATTAGCCCCCCCTTTGAATTTGTAGTTCTTTTTTAAATATTTCCCAAATGATGTTTAACAGATTCAGGGAATTTTCACAGTAAGTCTGATAATGTTTTTTTCTTCTGGAGAAAGTCTTATTTGTTTTATTTTAGATGGAATAAAAGAAGTTTTAAATTTTTTAAAAGCCATTTTAAGGTCAAAATTATTAGCCCCTTTAAGCTATATATTTTCTCGATCGTCTACAGAACAAACCATCATTTTACAATAACTTGCCTAATTACCCTAACCTGCCTAGTTAACCTAATTAACCTAGTTAAGCCTTTAAATGTCACTTTAAGCTGTATAGAAGATAAATATCTAGTAAAATATTATTTACTGTCATCATGGCAAAGATAAAAAAAATCAGTTATTAGAGATGAGTCATTAAAACTATTATGTTTAGAAATGTGTTGAAAAAATCTGCTCTTCGTTAAACAGAAATTGGGGAAAAAAAATACACAGGGGGCTAATAATTCTGACTTCAACCTTAACATATATCGACCAATCAGCTCGGTTGTCAAGGCAGAATTTTTAAGCATGACCAATCATTTTGAACCGAGACATGTTGAATCGTTTAAACAGATTAAAATGTTCAGTTCAGAGAACTTAAAATATTAATTAAAAGTTTTTTTGCTGTCTAATGAGTAAGTTAAACACATCTGGTTAAGTTTTGATGCCAAAACTTGGTATTTTAAGCAATATTAACTTAATAACAACAGTGGGGTTTACAGTGCATAGTTGTAAGCCACGTTGTAAACTAAAGATGGGTGGTAGAGCTTTTTCGTACAGTGCGCCTAAGCTATGATGGTCTACCCATCAGCATTAGGAATGCCGCTTCTCTGGACTGTTTTAAAAAACTTCTCAAGACTCACCTATTAACTGTTGCTTTTAACTTAGATTGATTATTTTTGTCAATTGAATCATTTAATTTGATTGTGCATATTTGATTGTCTTATTGTGGTGTTTTTACTGGGTTTTTTATTGTTCCGCTTTCTTACTGTTTGTTTGCCTTGTAGCGCTATGGTTCTGAGATAAGAGCACCATAAATAAAATGTATTATTATTATTATTATTATTATTATTATTATTATTATAGTACATTTTTCCTTACCATTAATGCCAATGGCTTTAAGACTCTTCAAAATATTGCATTAAACAGAGAAGAAAAAACTCTTTGTAGCATTTGACAAAATGTCCGCTTATAATTTAAACCCGTGTGAATGCTTAATGATAATAAATTTGACCAAGACCCTGATCACACAGCTCATGAGTTTTAGGTTCTTGTTAATGCTTTAAAGGTATAGCTCACCCCTAAATTAACATTTCATTTAATCTTTCTGTTCAAAACAAAAGAAGATATTTTGAAGAATGTTGGAAACCTGTAACCATTGACTTCCATTATGCATATTTTTCCTAACATTAATGCCACCGGTTTCATGACTCTTTAAAATATTGACATTCTTCAAAATACTGCGTTAAACAGAGAAGAAAAAAATCCCACAAGCTTTGTAGCATTTGAGAAAATATCTGCATATAAATAAACCAGTGTAAATGCTTAATGATAATACGTTTATTCAAGACCCTGATCACACAACTCATTAGTTTCAGGGTTTTTTATTTTTTTAAGGTATAGTAAATGAACATATTCATTTAATCATCCTGTTCAACACAAAAGAAGACATTTCGAAGAATGTTGGAAACGTGTAGCCATTGACTTTTATAGTATTTTTTTTCTCTAATATGGATGTCCGTGGCTACACATTTTGAGATGTGAATGCTTTGTGAATGATAAATTTACAGTGAAGGGTGAACTACTAAACTATTGGTGAAAATGGCCAACACTTGAGCTTTGATTCAATTTATGTTGTTAGAACAAAGAATTACTTTGAGTCAGGTCAGGAGTTTTAGATTCTTTTTTGTCTTTTAAAGGTATAGTTCGCCCCAAAATGAAAAACACAAAAGAAGATATTTTGAAGAATGTTGAAAACCTGAACCACTGACTCCCATAGTATGTTTGTTTCCTACTATAATTGTTAATGGCCACTGGTTTCCAATATCCTTCAAAATATTGCGTAAACGAGGAAAAAAACAAATGTTTGTAGCAGTAAATGGTGAGTAAATAAATTTACAGTAAAGGGCAAACTCCTAAACTTTAATAAAAATGACCACCACATGAGATTACATTTACTTTATGTTGTAAAAATAAAAACGAAACATGTAAATCTTTTGTTAAAGTGCTAAATGCCAACAGGAATATAGAAAAAATTAAAAGTGCTCCAGGGTTTGCGAAGGTTCAAGAGTTTTAAAGACCTTTTAAAGATGATTATGAATTAAACTTAAGAGCTATATTACAATGTTTGCTTAATCTGCAGTCATAAGTGAATCATATGTGTACCAGCGAAAGAAAGAACTAAACCACAGAATCAAAACAAAACATTTGGAAGCACTGTAAACTGAAAATTGTTACACTCGGCCACTTTATTAGGTACACCTGTCAACTGCTCGTTAACGCAAATTTCTAATCAGCCAATCACATGGCAGCAACTCAATGCATTTAGCCATGTAGACATGGTCAAGACGATCTGCTGCTGTTCAAATCGAGCATCAGAATGGGGAAGAAAGCTGGCATGGTTGTCGGTGCCAGACAGGCTGGTCTGAATATTTCAGAAACTGCTGATCTACTGGGATTTTCACGCACAACCATCTTTAGGGTTTACAGAGAATGGTCAGAAAAAAAGAAAATATCCAGTGAGTGGCAGTTCTGTGGGCGCAAATGCCTTGTTGATGCCAGAGGTCAGAGGAGAATGGCCAGACTGGTTCCAGCTGACAGAAAGGCAATAGTAACTCATTACAGCCGAGGTCTGCAGAAGAGCATCTCTGAACCAACAACACGACCAACGTTGAGGCAGATGGGCTACAGCAGCAGAAGACCACACTGGGTGCCACTCCTATCAACTAAGAACAGGAAACTGAGGCTACAATTCGCAAAGGCTCAACAAAATTGGACAATAGAAGATTGGAAAAACGTTGTCTGGTCCGATGAGTCTCGATTTCAGCTGCAACATTCGGATGGTAGGATCAGAATTTGGCGTCAACAACATGAAAGCATGGATCCATCATGCCTTGTATCAACGGTTCATGTTGGTGGTGGTGGTTTAATGGTGTTAATGGGATATTTTCTTGGCACACTTTGGGCCCATTAATACCAATTGAGCATCGTGTCAACGCCACAGCCTACCCGAGTATTGTTGCAGACCATGTCCATCCCTTTATGATCACAGTGTACTCATCTTCTGATGGCTGCTTCCAGCAGGATAACACACCATGTCATAAAGCACGAATCATCTCAGACTAGTTTCTTGAACATGACAATGAGCTCACTGTACTCAAATGGCCTCCACAGTCATCAGCTCTCAATCCAATAGAGCACCTTTGGGATGTGGTGGAATGGGAGATTCACATCATGGTTGTGCAGCCGATAAATCTCCAGCAACTGTGTGATGCTATCATGTCAATATGGACCAAAATCTCTGAGGAATATTTCCAGTACCTTGTTGAAACTATGCCACGAAGGATTAGGGCAGTTCTGAAGCCAAAAGGGGGTCCAACCCAGTAAAAGTAAGGTGTACCTAATAAAGTGAACTGTAAGTGTAATTAACATGTATTTCACAGGTTGTTGTTTGTTTATTTGTTTTGTTTTTATTTATTTACGATTATAAAATGCATTATGGGACCTTGAGCTCTGCTCTGCTGAATTATGATGTTAAAAATTTAATTCTGCTCTTTAACAAAGTGACTTTTATTCAATTTTAGTAGTTAGAAAATTTAAAAGAAATAATATATAAAGAAATAAGTCTGTAAATTAACAGACAAAGTACTGAAAGTTTATTACAAGGTTTTTGTACCATAATTTACAGCATTGTCCCAGACAATATAGCACTCCAAACTATTAAAAACGTTAATAAATGTCACTTTTTCAAACATAAAGTTTAGTTGAGGGAAAGATCAAGCTCCTATAGTGCAAATCTAAAGAAAAAATAAACAAATAAAAAATACATGAATCACAAAATACATAAAACTGTTCATTTACAGATTTTTACATTGTTTGAGCATTTTAGAGATGGTGTTATATGGACACACACAAAAATTAAGAGCTCTTTAAAATGATTTAAGATCTAAAACACAATAATTTTGTGAATTTAAGACTTTTTAAGTTGTCAAACTTACATTTTTCTAGATTTTTCAGGACCCTGATCACACAGCACAGGTATTTTGTAATGTTCTTATTTTAATGTTAAAGTATAAAAAGTTATTTATTTTTCTGCTGAACACAAAAGAAGACATTTGGAGAATGTTGGAAACCTGTACTATTAACTTGCATAGAATGTGTTTCCTACTACGAATGTCAATTGCTACCAGTTTGCTGGGTTTCATGCAATTCCTTCATGTTGTCCCAACACAAATCGATTAAGTTAACTGATTCAGTTGTACATATTAAAGTGGGTTATCCCCAAAAAAGCCCTAAAAATTATGCTGTTTTACATAAGTCAAGCAGCAAAAGTCATTCATTTGAGTGTTCTTCAAAATATTACATTAAACAGTGTGTAATTTTACAAGTATTTCTTAAATTATAATGAAAGTTGTAAAATCAGGTGGTAAATCAGCTTAACTCTCTAATCAAAACTAGCATGTGATACGATAACACATGGTTAACAGTACTTATCAAATGTAGCCGCATGAACTTCCTCTATAACACTTGCAGTATAAACCTCAGCGTGGCAAAGCATGTCAAACCGCACGCTCGTCTCTCATATCTCATAAATAATAATTCCCGGAAAGAAATAAAGAGATGCTTATATATAAAGTCAGCAGGTCAAACAACAGACCACATCCTCTGCTGAATATCGCAATCAATTTATACACAACACAACAAAAATAGGTCAAAAAATTGGGTACGTTTGGGTAAGTGTTACAATAACACAAGTGCTTTTACAGAAAAGAAAGCAATTTATATGCTACTTCAATGTTTCAGATCATTTCATGTTTTCATATTTCTAAATTTCATTTTCATTCAGATCAAAAATGTTCCATTACCAATCAATAGAGAAGATACATTTACAATATCCTATAATATAGTCATTCAAAATCTTATTTATATATATAAAAGAATAGGAGATCATACAAAACTTTTTGATGACAAATGGGTCAAACTATAACGGGACAATATTTATAACGGAAATATTTACTATTTTGGTGAATTCAGCTTTTTCTTATTCTTCGTTTATTTACTTGTTCACTTTTGATTTTTTACTTGTTTATTTACTTCTTTGATTATTTGTTTGTTTATTTACTTGTTTACCTTTTATCATTTATTGTTTATTGACATCTTTGTTTATTAACTTGTTTATTTACCTTTTTACCCTTCATTATTTATTGTTTATTCACATCTGTTTATTTACTTGTTTAAATTTGATTATTTATTCACATCTGTTTATTTACTTGTTCGTTTACTTGCTTGTTTACTTGTTTATTTACTTGATAATTCATTTCTTTGTTTATTTACTTGATTATTGTGTTCTTTGTTTATTTGATTGGTTTGTTTTTTTACATCTTTGTTTATTTACTTGTTAATTTGTTTACTTGATTATTTCTTTGTTTACTTGTTTTATTTACTTTGTTTATTTACTTGATTATTAACTTCTTTGTTTACTTGATTATTTACTTGTTTTATTTACTTTGTTTATTTACTTGATTATTAACTTCTTTGTTTACTTGATTATTTACTTGTTTTTTTACTTTGTTTATTTACTTGATTATTAACTTCTTTGCTTACTTGATTATTCACTTGCTCGTTTGTTTACTTGATTATTAAACTTCTTTATTTACTTGATTAATATTTTGTTTACTTGATTGTTTACTTTATTTACTTGTTTATTTCTTTGTTGAACTAATTATAAACTTCTTTGTTAACTTGATTTTTAACTTCTTTGTTTATTTACTTGATTATTTACTTGATTATTAAATTCTTTGTTTATTTAGTTGATTATTTACTTCTTTGTTCATTTACTTGATTGTTTACTTTATTTACTTGATGATTTACTTCTTTGTTTATTAACTTGATTATTAACTTCTTTGCTTATTTACTTGATTATTAACTTCTTTGTTTATTTACTTGATTAACTTCTTTGTTTATTTAGTTGATTATTAACTTCTTTGTTTATTTACTTCTTTACTTGCTTGTTTACTTGTTTATTTACTTGTTAATTCAATTATTTGTTTATTTACTTGATTAACTTCTTTGTTTATTTAGTTGATTATTAACTTCTTTGTTTATTTACTTCTTTACTTGCTTGTTTACTTGTTTATTTACTTGTTAATTCATTTATTTGTTTATTTACTTGACTATTCATTTTTTGTTTAACTTTTTTGTTTATTTACATCTTTGTTTATTTACTTGGTTTTATTTAGTTGTTTGTTTATTAACTTGTTTATTTACTTGTTCATTTGTTTACTTGATTATTCATTTCTTTGTTTACTTGTTTTATTTACTTTGTTTATTTACTTGATTATTAACTTCTTTGTTTACTTGATTATTTACTTGTTTTATTTACTTTGTTTATTTACTTGATTATTAACTTCTTTGCTTACTTGATTATTCACTTGTTCGTTTGTTTACTTGATTATTAAACTTCTTTATTTACTTGATTAATATTTTGTTTACTTGATTGTTTACTTTATTTACTTGTTTATTTCTTTGTTGAACTAATTATAAACTTCGTTAACTTGACTTTTAACTTCTTTGTTTATTTACTTGATTATTTACTTAATTATTAAATTCTTTGTTTATTTAGTTGATTATTTATTTTGTTCATTTACTTGATTGTTTACTTTATTTACTTGATTATTTACTTCTTTGTTTATTTACTTGATTATTAACTTCTTTGTTTATTTACTTGATTGTTTACTTTATTTACTTGATTATTTACTTCTTTGTTTATTTACTTGATTATTAACTTCTTTGTTTATTTACTTGATTATTAACTTCTTTTTTATTTACTTGATTATTAACTTCTTTGTTTATTTAGTTGATTATTAGCTTCTTTGTTTATTTACTTCTTTACTTGCTTGTTTACTTGTTTATTTACTTGTTAATTCAATTATTTGTTTATTTACTTGATTAACTTCTTTGTTTATTTAGTTGATTATTAACTTCTTTGTTTATTTACTTCTTTACTTGCTTGTTTACTTGTTTATTTACTTGTTAATTCATTTATTTGTTTATTTACTTGACTATTCATTTTTTGTTTAACTTTTTTGTTTATTTACATCTTTGTTTATTTACTTGGTTTTATTTAGTTGTTTGTTTATTAACTTGTTTATTTACTTGTTCATCTGTTTACTTGATTATTCATTTCTTTGTTTACTTGTTTTATTTACTTTGTTTATTTACTTGATTATTAACTTCTTTGCTTACTTGATTATTCACTTGTTCGTTTGTTTACTTGATTATTAAACTTCTTTATTTACTTGATTAACATTTTGTTTACTTGATTATTTACTTTATTTACTTGTTTATTTCTTTAACTAAATTACAAACTTCTTTGTTTACTTGATTATTTCCTTTTTTGTTTATTTACTTCATTATTAACTTTGTTTATTTACTTGATTATTTACTTCTTTGTTTATTTACCTGATTATTTACTTCTTTGCTTACTTGATTATTTAACTTCTTTGTTTATTTACTTGATTATTAACTTCTTTGTTTATTTACTTGATTATTTAACTTCTTTGTTTATTTACTTGATTATTAACTTCGGTTTACGTAATTACTAACTTTGTTTATGTACTTGATTAACTTTATTATTTACTTGTTTATTTACCTTTTTGATTATTAACTTTTGTTTACTTGATTATTTACTTTATTTGCTTGTTTACTTGATTATTTACTTCATTGTTTACCTGATTATTGATTTCTTTGTTTATTAACTTCTGTATTTATTTATTTATTTATTTATTTATTTATTTATTTATTTATTTATTTGTTTACTTGTTTGCTTAAAATCTTCCTTGCCTCAGGATTTGATTTAAAACTGACACTTAAAAAGATAATGTCAGAACTAAATGGAAGAAGAAAACACTTGGGCATTCTGGGTATTTCAAAGCAAAATAATAGAAAACTACACAAAAGTTGACATTTTGTATTGTTCAATTTCACTGTATATTACTAAAATGAGTACTATTCTGCATGGACTGCATGCACTTTCTTGTTTACTATTTGCTACCATAGCTCATTTTTTCCACACTGATCAAGTTACTAATGATACATTGTATTTAATACCCTGTGTAGTTAAGTTTGTAATTTTCCCTATGCCACAGTGATTAGTTTAATCCATAGTAAATAAAAACAGACCCCTTTAACTATCTTTTGCTCCTGCAACCAGTGCTAACAACAATTTATTATAAATATATATTTCCAATAGACTTATTTAGCGGTTAAGTAAAAAAAAAAGAAAGAAAAGAAAACAGCTAATTAGCCAAAAACACTGCAGCTGGTTGCTTAAAAAAATTAATAAATAAAAAAGTGGCCACCTTAACAACAATCAAGCTCCATCACATTTAACTTCAACATAATGCACATAACAACTCATTCTCATTACACTCTGATTGCCTTACATTCCCAGTTAATGCACTCCACTTTATATATGCATGCATTCAAAAACACATGCATGCAAAAGTGACTATTTATTTTTGTCTCATTTCCAAAAGCGTAATCCTGAGCCGAGCGGAGTGATAGATGGAGATGGAGAGGCTCTGTCTGACAGCAACGCTTGTGTGCAGTAATTATGTAATTGTTCTAGAGAGCCTCCGTAAGGCCATTTAAAAAGCTCTTAAGGACTTTCGCATTTTTCCTCTGGAATTTTCTGTCTAAATATTGAATCCTGCTGCCAAACACAATCACCGCAGATAAGTAATAAGACCTGGTAATTACTTGGAATTAATGAACGCACAACAAGGAGCTAAAGCCGCATGCGTTGGCTATAGTGACAACACTAAAATTAGCTGTAGCCAGATGCAACAATAGCATTAGTTAGAAAATGTACAAGTGTTACTACTAAGAGCAAATTTTTTTTTGCAAGTGATTTAAAGGGATAGTTCACGCCAAAATAAAAAAGCTCACATCATTTACTCGCAAACCTTTTCTTCTGTTGAACACAAAAGAAGATATTTTGAAGAATGTTGGAAACCTATCACCATTGACTCCTATAGTGTTTGTTTATCCTACTATGGATGTCAATAGCTACCAGAAATATCTTCTTTTGTGTTCAACTGAAAAAAAGGTTTGCGACAAGTGAGTAAATGATGTGAGCTTTTTTATTTTGGGGTGAACTATCCCTTTAAATCACATGCAAAAGAATTCCCTTTAAGAAACCCCTTTCTTTTGTGTTCAAGAGAAAAATAAGAACTTATAAAGGTTCAGAACCACTTGATGGTGTGTAAATAGTGACTAAATATAGATTTTTTGGGTCAACTATTTAGAGTCCATTCAAAGAAAAAAATCATATAGGCTACTCATCCTCATAAATGGATTCTGGACGAGCCCCCAAAAGGATTACATACAGAAATTAATATTATAAAATAAACATTTATTCAAGGGATAGCATAAATAAATATCAAAATGTCTAGGGACATTAAATGAATAGGTAATCAACAGAAAAATATCTCGACAGAATAAAAATGTTCTGTAACAGAAACAAAGCAGCAAACAAAAATGAGTTAGAAACAAAAAAAAACTCTCTGGGGAATAACGGTCCACCTGAAGAAGTACAGTTCTTTACAAAAATTCACATATTTATACCCTCCACCCATAAAATTAACAAATTAACATTAGTACATGGCGGCATGGTGGAAAATAAAAAAGCTCACATCATTAATTTGTCGCAAACCTCTTTATGTTTCTTTCTTCTGTTGAACACAAAAGTGTTGGAAAGAAAAATGTTGGAAACTATTGACTTCCATAGTATTTTTTTTCAACATTCTTCAAAATATCTTCTTTTGTGTTCAACAGAAAAGTAACTAAAATTTAGATTTTTGGGTCAACTATTTAGAGTCCAAAAAAAAATCATATAGCCTACTCACCTGCATAAATGGATCCCGGACGAGCCCCCAATTTATGTTACGGCCAGCTCACTCCCAACTGTACAATAAAAAGTATCACATAAAAATAAATATTATAAAATAAACATTTATTCAAGGGATAACATAAATAAATAAATAAATATCAAAATGTCTAGGGACTTTAAATGAATAAGTAATTAACAGAAAAATATCTCGACAGAATAAAAATCTTCTGTACCACAAACAAGGCAGCAAACAAAAATGAGTTAGAAAAAACCTCTCTAGGGAATAACGGTCCACCTGAAGAAGTACAGTTCTTTACAAAAATTCACATATTTATAGCCTCCACCCATAAAATTAACTAATTAACATTAGTACATTTTGGGGCCCCAAGAGTTGTTATTAGGGGGCCCAATCAATTTCATTTATCATCATTACTATGCCTCAAATTGTGATATTCGCTACATCTTATACTGTATTACCTGACCAAAGTCTTGTCGCCTATCCAAGTTTTAGAAACAGCAAATAATAACTTGACTTCTAGTTGATCACTTGGTATCAGAAGTGGCTTATATGAAAGGCAAAGACGTCTAAAATATGCTTATATTACCAAAATAAAATATGATCATGCCTTGATTATTAATGATTTAATTAGGACACTAAAGTCTAACTTTGCTTAGACAAAAGTCTTGTCACTTAACAGAAACAATGTACAGTATAGAATATAAAGTCATGGTGCAGTGGAAAAAGAATGAATATTGTGTCTGACTCCCATGAGCTTGGAGAACTGCATCCATACATCTCTGCAATGACTCAAATCACTTGTTAATAAAGTCATCTGGAATGGCAAAGAAAGCGTTCTTGCAGAACTCCCAGAGGTCATCAAGATTCTATAAATTCATCTTCAATGCCTCCATCTCACCCTAGACATGCTAAATGTTGACTTCTGGTGACTGTGCTGGCCAATCCTGGAGCACCTTGACCTTCTTTGCTTTCAGGAACTTTGATGTGGAAGCTGAATTATGAGGAGCGCTATCCTGCTGAAGAATTTGCCCTCTGCTGTGGTTTGTAATGTAATGGGCAGAACAAAAGTCTTACCTCAGGCTGTTGGTGTTGCCATCCACTCTGCAGATCTCTCACATGCCCCTATACTGAATGTAATCCTAAACCATGTATTTTCCTTCACCAAACTTGACTGATTTTTGTGAGAATCTTGGGTCAATGCGGGTTCCAGTAGGTCTACTGCAGTATTTGTGATGATTGGGATGCAGTTCAACAGATAATTCATCAGATAAATCCACCTTCTGCCACTTTTCCAAATGATCAACTAGAAGTCAAGTTATTATTCATTGCTCTTACATCTGGGATCAATGACAAGACTTTTGTCAGGTAGTGTATTCTAAAATCTGATATAAATTTATGCATGAATAATAGAGCTCAGGCTCACATAAGCAGGCGTTTTAAGATATATTCAAATTTGCTTTTATGTTTTTCTTAGCTCATGAGTTTTGCAGTAGTCAGCATTTGAAGTGGAACAAGACAAGGGGGTTTTCCAGTAGTTTTTGATCCACTTCAAATGTTGACTACTGCACATTTTCTTTAAATATTTACATACTTCTTTAAATAAAATATATTTTCCTACTTAAGATTATGGCAAATTTTGTGCAGTACCTTAAGTGAGAAGACCATAAGGAATAATAGATTTTTTTTCCTAGAAAACTCTTTGCACAAAATAAAATCAAGCACTTTGAAGAACCTGTATCGGTGTATGCTTATTTTCAGAAACTTTCAAGGCCCTTGATTTTTTTTTTTCTCTTCAGATTCACAAACTTTCAAGGATTTCAGGGACCCGTGGGAACACTTCTCTCTCATATCATCATTCTTTATATCATGTTTACACTATGAAGCGATCTGATCAAATGCATTTTCAACTGGTGGCTCACATAAGATGTCAAATTCATTTTAGATCTTTATCACTGCCAACTTTTGATCGGTTTGAAGAAAATGTATCTTAATATGTTGTGGCCAATAAGAATTAACAGTATACATGGTGAACCAATGGCTGTTGAGCCACAATACAGAGTACTGTATAAACAGGAATCACAGAATGAAATTCAATACATTGTAAGACCCTTTTTAAGACTATTTCCATATATATTAAGACGTTAACATTCTTAATTCCATATATTTTATCACCACTTTAAGTTTCAACCGGTAACACTGGTGACATTTTAACTTGCAGTATTCCTAAATAAACTAAAATGATTCATATAGCGCAGGGCTATTCAATTGGCGGCCCGCGGGCCGAACCCGGCCCCCGAGGCAATTTGTTCCGGCCCTCCAAATAGTATGACCAAGACATCAAAAATAAATTTAGTTAAACCGAAAAACGGCCGCTATAGTTATGAAGTGAGGTGCGCCTGTTCAATACAGCATGAGCTGTAAGCTGCGCAGAGCGTGAGTCACCATTCAGCGAGTGGCGCGGGCAGCCAAAAATATTTGGATATGTTTGTAGAAAAGGCCTTTTGCACTATGCACTGATATCATCAATAGGGATGCAACGATTAGCCGATTTCACTATTAACTGCGCTTTAATTCGTCACAATTAATCGTAAAGCCGCATTTCTGTTGCACGGAACAAAACGAAACTGCTGCAGTTAAACAAGTTGCCAACTGTGCAAAGTTCCAAGTATGTACACTGAGGCTAAGGGCTTACTCACACTATGCTATAAGAACCGTGCCCAGGCCCGTTTCCCGGATCTTTTGAGAAGTGTGAGTGCTCTGAATCCCGAAACTGAAAGCGAGAAATGAGGCTGTGATATGCCCTAAATGACTCATCTGCGCTTAAATTACCCATCTAAAGTCCTCGTAAATAAAAAAAAAAGTCATCGCCTACACAAATCTGTTTGATATGGATTAATTAATCATTCGTACTGTTCAATGAACGCAAACTGTCGTAGTTTATTAAAGACGCAAACCCCTCACTGCACGTCAGCTGCGCCTTCAGCAAACTTCCTAATTCCTGCAGCATGAGGACTTTATGATTGTTTATGAGCGTAAACGCTGGAAGCGTAAAAGTTCGGTGAAATATTTGACTGCGTGTCACCGCATATGAAACTACTTAAACGATATAACTATAACTTACTAAAGAAATCTCCACTGTTCTAAGCGAAAGCGCTTACTGAACTGCGCGTCATCAATGACGTAACCGTGCCCAGGCCCGAATGTAATGTGAGTGCGGGCCGTCTATTTTTTTTATTTGTACTGACTGGTTTCTGTAATGTGAAAAAATGTAAGCATTGCATTCCTCATTTTTGTATGCTATTGTTCTTGTTATGCAATAAAAAAATAAAAAAAAAAAAAAAAAAAAAAAGTGAGTGCAGGCCGTCGGGGGAGAGGGGAGGGGGCGCAATCGTGCTTCGGCCCGGTTCAAGGCAACTGTACATAGTGTGAGTACGGCCTAATTCGCCCGCACACCGGATTAACGCAGCGGCCGTTCCCATATCACGTCTTTTCCGCTTGCAAGTTAGTTGTTTCTAATGTAAGAATATATGACAATATGCGCGCACAAGCTGAGCAACGCGCTTGCGTCTTTGCGGGCGCACGCAGTAGAAAACATCTCACGGTGAGAGTTCTGCATGCCTTTCAGTGCAGTGTAAACAAAAGATATGTTAGACGAATTAATATTAAGATGATTATGTATGCATGAACGCAGATGGCAACAACAGGTCATCTAAATAGCTCACCTAATATAAAGCTTGAATTTACATTAGACCTGATAACCGTCAAACCATGATTATTCTTCACACTATATAATCGTACAACCAAACTCTATAATTGTTGCATCCCTAATTGTTATGCAGTTCAAAAAATAACATATGAATGTGTCTGAATGTAGAAGAAGCCTACTTCAGCAATGCACTGCTGTTGTTGTGCTCTGAAATACAACATTTGAATGTTTGTAAAAAAAAAAAAAAAGTCTATTGTACAATGCTGTGATGTTATGTAGTTTCAAAATAAAATATATTAACATTTTAATGTAGAAAAAGCCAGCGTGGGTGTCTTAAGGAGCAAAAATACAACATATGGGCTCTTATGTTGCTGTTGTTTTATCACTCATATAGCAAGTCATATCTCTCCGGCCCTTCGTTTGGGATGCTTTTCATGAACTGGCCCCCATGACAAACTAATTGAATAGCCCTGATATAGCGAATAAAAATGCTAATTCCCGTTCTTCCAGCAGGTGGCACATATAGAACAGCAGGAACAGTGGTGTTGCTCATGTTACTGCAGTAAACAAAGCAGTGTGATGCCAAATCTAGCAGGATATTAATTTCATAAACTACACAGCATCCCAATATCTATCGAGGCAAACTTAAGCATACAACTATATATTGCATCATCAAAAATGATACAAAATGTAATACCTTGTAAAATAGCATTTAAAGGGTCACGAAACACCAAAACACATGTTTTGAGCTGTTGACAGTCATATACGTGTCCCACGCTGCTATAAACACTATTAGGACACATATATTGTACTAAAAAGTGAAAATTTGTGGTTTTTGCGTTATTTTGTGCAAATTCGTTCTTCCGGTTTGAAACTAATTTTTGAAGCTGCGTCACGGCCATGAGATACTTGCGTGTAAATCCAGCATGGAAAGTGGCTGTCTGTCCCTGCGAGTACATCGTGCCGTCTCTGAGTGTGCGGCATTAATTCATGAGAAAGACTTGATTAAAACCAATCAGCGCGCTCTATTGTGTATGACGTGCAACTTCATTAATATGCATGATAGCTTCAAAGCACGTTTTACCAGTGTTCAGACGACAGAGAGACGCAAAGTTGTGTTTCCAAAACAAGTGAAAGAACAAGAATTTGGAGACATGGGTCGTCAGTGTTTCATTTATTAGTGTGCTGTGTTTATTATTGTGCTGCAACGAAGGTTTTGCTTTCATTTCCCCGCTATGAGAGTGCAGCTGGACTCACGTGTGGATTACAGTGCACGCGTTTGTAAGGAACATTTTTTACCAGACAGCTTTTCGCATCTGGAAATGATGAAATGCGGATTTGCCGCTCGTCTCCTTTTAAAAAAAGACACAGTTCCAGTTTGATTGTCCTGTGTCTACAGATTTGGTAAGTAAGCGATCAGTGGTCTTTGTTTGTTTATTCAGATGGCAAAGTTAGTTTGTATCGTCAGCAGGGCTCTTTCAGTTTTTAAATACACACCTTAGTCAAAATGGTTTAGTTACTAAGTTTACAGTATGTTCATATCACTGCACTATTATATTATAGTACAATATTATAGACTGAAAGATCCACTGTGAATGCTGCTCTCCAAATGTAAACACAATCAAACTTGTACTGTCGTGTAAAATTTTCGCCGCATTTTGTGACAGGATAGTCTATACACACACGGCTTTCTGACGTTACCTACCGAGTCATCTAAGTTACAGAGAAATGCGGAGGATTTTTTTCTCCCATTCGCTGTACGAACATTCCATTAAAACTCTACTCTCCAGCAGTTCCTCTCGTTTGTCACGGGGCAACATGCAGGAAATGTTCCTGAATAAAAAGTGAAAGTGCCAAACTGCAGTTAAAGTCGACAAATTAATAATTTGGCAAGTAATTCGATTACTGATGTCCATGTAAACACAGTCAGTCATTCTCCCTTTGCGTCTGTATGTTTGTTTTGCCTGTGAAAGTCAGCGCGTGCCCAAATGGAAACTCCCTTCTTTGCAAATCCTTCCTCTTTCCCTCCCCCGACACTCCCACCTAAACAGGGCTGGACACGCCCACTTTCCTGACTTTTTCCACTAGAGGTGTGAAAACACCCTGCTGAGACAGGGGGGTTTCGTGGCCTTTAAGGCTTTCTAATACTTTTTAAGGGCCTTAAATTTCTATAAATTGATTTATCAACTTTTAATACTTTTTTAGACCCCGCGGACACCCTGCAATAGGCCACAAAAGCAGTCCATAAAATATGTGTTACACTGTCCAGGTAATCAAATGTCAAAGTAAAAATATAATAATAATATTATTTCCTTACATTTATATAGCGCTTTTCTGGACACTCAAAGCGCTTTACACATTTTTGGGGGAATCTCCTCATTCACCACCAGTGTGCAGCATCCACCTGGATGACGTGACAGCAGCCATATTGCGCCAGACTGCACACCAGCTGATTGGTGGAGAGAAGACAGAGTGATGAAGCCAATTATGATATGGGGATGGTTAGGAGGCAATGATAAACAGAGACCAGTGGCCAGCATGCCGGGGTTAAACCCCTACTCTATTTTGAAGGACATCCTGGGATTTTTAACGATCACAGAAAGTCAGGACCTCTGTTTAACGTCTCATCCGAAAGACGGCGCTCACTAAGCAGTATACGTAGTGTCCCCTTCTTTATGTTGGGGCATAAGGACCCACACAAAACGCAGGTTTAGCGCTTCCTGCTGGCCTCACTAACACCACTTCCGGCAGCAACCTAGCTTTGCCATGTGGTCTCCCATCCAGGTACTGACCGGGCGCAGCCCTGCTTGGCTTTAGTGGTCAACCATGTGAGAGTTGCAGAGAGCTAACTGCCGGCTACAAAATAAAGTTTTTTATACATTGTAATGTGGATTTTACTTTAAGTTATTTTATAATTATGGTAGTTTATTATCATAGTTTATTATCATGTTAACAGCATGGGCTCTATTTTAACGGTCTAGGTGCAAAGTCTGAAGCACAGGGCGAAAAAGCATTAAGGGTGAGTCAGAATCCACTTTTGCTATTTTAAAGACAGAAAAATGCGCTCTGCACCGTGGTGCATGGTCTAACAGTGTTGTGCTTATTCTCTTAATGAGTTATCGCTGTTTTTTTGAGCATAACGTGCATTAAACCAATCAGATTCTCATTTCCCATTCCCTTTAAGAGTCAGTTGCGTCGCGCCATGGCGCATGTGCTATTTACACTTTAGACTTTGTAAGTGAAAAATCTGAGCGCTTCACTAGCAAGAAAACAGTTAAACAGACCATCTCCAGTGAGGATAAAGAAAGAGCCTCCTCTATTTCACATTTACTTTCACTTTCTCTCTTTCGTGGATAAGGAAATGTGTTGGACACACTCCCTTGAAGACATCCATTAGCCTACATAATTAATTTCGTTTGTTAAGCACAAAGATTTGTTTCAAAACTATTTCTAAATTCAGTTTTAATTTCCAGCAAATGAATAAATGAACAATAATAAAGAAGTGTGGTCAAAAAACTAAGTTATATCCAAACACACATGCTATGCCCCATATGGTCCAAAACCTGACAGGTGGATAAATCTAAAAAAAAGCCCCCCGAGGTGAAGAAGGCATGAAGGCAGTGGTTTTTATATTTATGTAGAAAATTCTTTTTCATTTGTAAAGATATTTGTGTATTGCTGTACATCCTGCGTGTTTTAAGCAATGTTTAAGGGAGGCGCACAATTGACGCACTCTGCGCTGGACTTTAGACCTGCTCTCAGTTGGTCTTATGAACAGACTATTTTAGTTCCCCAAAATAGCAACGGGCCAACAATGCACCTTAACACACCTCTATTTTTCACCAGAACACCCATGAGTCCACAAAGTGGCGCAAATGGATTTGCTATTTAAACAATGTGGTGGAAGACGGGAAAAATCAAGGTTGCATTGATCTGAAAATAGCAACAGGTCTTGGAAACACGTCTTGCGCCTTATTGAGCCGGGTGTATGATAAGGTCCAATATGTTTAAGTCCTTAATTTTATTAAGTTATTTTTTTATTCTGCTCTCTTTCTGGATTCTCATGCTTAATTGTAAGACCAGGAGAAAACAACAGAAGATGAAATTAATGTCAGATTTTGTTTATTTTATTCTACTCTCTTTCTATAGTCTCATGTTTAATGGTTTCTAATAAATATATATAGGTCTGCGTACTGTAGATATGCAAGTAATTTTAGAAATTCATTCACTTTACATTAGATTAGTCTCTATTTCAGAGTTTCTCACAGTGGAATGAACTGACAACTATTCCGGCATATGTTTTACGCAGTGGACGCCCTTGCCGCCGCAAACCCAGTACTAGGAAACACCCATGCACACAAATTCACACAAACACTCATACATTACGGCCAATTTCATTCAATCATTTTCTTTTCGGCTTAGTCCCTTTATTAATTTGGGCTCGCCACAGCGGAATGAACCGCCAACTTATCCAGCATATGTTTTGCCCTTCCAGCCGCAACCCATCACTGGGAAACACCCATACACCTCCATTCACACACATACACTATGGACAATTTAGCTTACCCAATTCACCTGTACCGCATGTCTTTGGACTTGTGGGGGAAACCGGAGCACCCGGAGGAAACCCACGCGAACACAGGGAGAACATGCAAACTCCACACAAATGCCAACTGGCCCAGCCGGGACTCGAACCAGCGACCTTCTTGCTGTGATGAGACCCATGCAGAAATTTAAAGCAATAAAAATATGGCATTCATGTATCATAAAAGAAAAAGGTTTCAATAACTGTGAACAAAAAGAATATTTGAACACGTTAATACCAGGAGAAAAAAACAACATAAGATGAAAACACTGTCAGATTTTCTTCTTTGTGTGAACGTACCTTTAAATAACAGAGCATCATTGAGCTGATACTTCAGAAATCATTCTATACTATACTGTGCTGTGATTCCCTGTGAATAGAGAGCATTGTTAAGACTTTGATTATGTAAAACAGTGAAATCTCATGTTGAACCACATAAACAAACTTTGAACAGTTTTTTTTTTCCTGCTTTGGAGGTTTGGGCTTTTCTGCTCCTCCAGGGCTGGATTTACAATGAGCTGCAAACTAAAAATCTAAAAAAATAGATATAATCTTTACAACTCGCTATAGCTAAACTCGCAGCTAAGCAAAAACATCATCAGTTGTGTTGTGCTTATTAAACTTTATTCTTCCTGCTTGTTGGGCAAATATTGTACAAGTAACTTTCAGAAAAGAAAAGAAGAAAAAAAGCCATCCATTGCAGCCCACTGCTCTGTCAGCCATGGCCAAATCTCTTCAAAGGACCCCTAAAACCTCAAAGAACAAGGCCTGGGGCCCCACTGGCTCCAATTGTGCTTTAAAACGAATCTCGACATCCCACCACAGACAGGTGCACAGCCGGGTGGAAAAAACTGGGGTTTTGAGTGATGAATTTAGGTTGTGTCCACACGATCGGCCACAGCATGAAAAACACAAACGACCCATTTAAAAACAACCTGTACTTTAATAATAATAAAAAACAGACCATTACAAAAAAAAAATCACACCTATATTTTAGACATAAAACTGTGAGCAGATGTTATAAAATGACTGTTATAGTGACCATAATGCATGTTTAAAAACAGATAAGCACTATAAATTTAACCTTCATTAATTAAAGTCATATTTTAAAGGTTTAATTCACCCAAAGAAAGAAAACTTAGTCATAATTTACTCTAAAGCTTGTTCTTGATATTCTAAAGCTGTACTGACTACCATTAAAGAGATAGTTCATCCAAAATACCCGACCTTTTTTTCCCCTTCATTAGAAAAAAAAGTCTTCAGGAAGTCTTAAAGAGGAAGTCACCTACATTTCAGATGACGTGAGGGTGAGTAAATTAACTGGAAACTTTCATTTTTGGGTGATCCATCCCTTTAAACTTTGAATGGTAATGCAATGGTACTACCAATGTCACATGTGATGTGTTTGTATATTGCACTTTGGTCAAAAACGAAATGTAATCAACCCAAATTGAACAAAAATCCTGAAATTGACCTTTAAAAAGGTATAGTTAACTTACAGAATGATTGGTCACTGACTTCAACTCCAGTCGGCATTGGTTTTCATACCAATTTGAACTGTTTAGATACCAAAATGTTTCTAATTATATTTGTTTGCATTTAAATAGAAGTAAAAAACTCAAACAGGTTTGTTAAAAGTGGACGGCGAACAAACGACGACAGAAATTTCATTCTGAAAATGAACTATTGCTCCACTTTTTTTCCACATCACCTAGAGTTAAACAAGATTTAGCTTAGCTTAGAATAGATCATTGAATCAGATTAGACCGTTAGCATCTCGCTCAAATATATATATAAAAAGTTTTGATGTTTTCTATTTAAAGCTTGACCCTTCTGCAGTTACATGGTATACAAAAAAAAATGGAAAGTGAAAACTTGCCATCTTCTAGGCCAGAGAATCCCAAAGTAGGGCCTGCGAGCCAACGTTGGCCCATGGTAACCTTTGATTAGGCTCGCCAACCCATCTGAATAGAGCGGGAGAGGTGGTTGGGGTGAATGCCTTTCACAGAGCTCGTCATTTCGAGTTTAACCTAACCTTGGGTTTCTTTGGTCCAGTTTCACAAACAAGGCTTAGTTTAAGTCAGGACTGGACCTTAGTTAAATTAGCATATTTAAGCCACTTTTATAAAAATGCTGTAAAAAAACATAATATTGGTGTAAATTTTAGACACAATGCCACTAAGGTATTTTAAGGTATCTAACTGCAAGTTATTTTCAGGTAAGACAGCTCAAACATGCAATTTAATCTAGGACTAGCCTTAAGCCTTGTCTGTGCAACCGGAGGTTAGTTTTATTGCTGAGCTACAAAAAAAGCAAACTGAAATGAAATTATTTAATTAAATGTTGTAAATGTATCAGACTTTTAAAATGTAAATATTCTTACTTGACAGATACAGGACAATGCACAAGACATCTGCGATCATATCAAGGCAAAGGCAGGAGCAGCTCGAATTCAGCACTGAACTCCATTGTGTTATAAAGGAGATTATGTTTTTACTGTAATAAAGTTCATTATAAAATGTTAAAAATGATACTTCATTAGTTAATATGATTTAAAGAAGCGTTTTCTAGTTATTTTTAAATATTACTAAATAAATGAGTAAAATGCCAATGGCAAATTTAATATATACGATTTGGTATATATATATATTATATATTTATTCGGCCCACAGCCTTCAATCAAGTTTGTTTTTTGGCTCTTTAGGAAAAAGTTTGGGCTAGAAAGATCTAGGCTGATATGGCTAGAAACTATACTCTCATTCCGGCGTAATAATAAAGGAACCAATTTCAGGTGCTGCATAATATTATTGTGCCTGCTGAAGCCATGGTACGACAGCAAAGTCTCTTAGCCAAAATGAGAATATAGTTCCTACACTATAAAACCCAACAGTCAACTTTATCAAATGAAATGAGTGTAGTTGACTCAAAATTGACTGAAAGTTCATTCTACTCATTTGAAGAGTTTTGAACTCCGTGTTGAAGGTAATGAGTTAATTAATTACCTCATTACTTACAAATGGAGTAAGTTCACAGTACTCATATAGATTAGTTACTTAACTCAAATGGTTTATTGCAATCGGTTTCCTCAAATGGTTTGAGTTGCCTTAACTTATTGGGTTTTACAGTACTCCGGTGGTTTGAGTTCTCTTCATTTATTGGGTTTTACTGTGCTTAAATTGCTTCATTTACTCAAATGTATTCACAGCACTCATTAGAATTAGTTTTTGAACTTAAATGGTTTGTTGCAATCGGTTTCCTCAAATGGTTTGAGCTGCCTTAACTTTTTGGGTTTTACAGTGTATGCTTGAAAATACAACTTTTCATTTCCCATCGGCCTTAGTGCACGATGTAACTACAGAAGAGTAAAGTTTTAAAAAGGGGAAATCATCAAATTTCTTTTTTACATTTTTTGAGATGCTAACGGTCTAATACGATTCAATGATCTATGCTAAGCTAAAGTGCTCCCGCCAGATCCAGAGATCGGCTTAACGGATTAAAAAAATGATAAAACTCAACAGTTTAAATATAGGTGACTTGAAATGAGCCTATTTCCAGAAAAAGAGAGCCCATAAAACACACATACATTCTGAGAAATCCAACAGAACATTCTTAGAGAAACAATCTCTCTTTAATGTATAATAAAAGACAGTAGAGTATGAGTAAATGTTAATTTCTGGTTGATCTATCCCTTTAAGAAACAAGCTTAAAAAAAAATGGCAAACATCTCTAAATTTTCCCGGCCTCTCTGAACCGTTGGAGCAGCCCATCATCAGCTCGCAGTGGAAACGAAATGCTGCGATTGTGATAGTAACTGGAATCCAACTGCAAGTTCTGGATGACATCTGAAAGCAGGTGAGCTCTTTCCACTCCACAACCCGGGACGTTGTACTCCACGGCAGTGAAATGGACGTGGAGGTGATAGTACGACGGCTGATAGTGAAAATACACACGCAGTTTGCTTGGAGGGACGCCGTACTTCTTCTGAATGGTGTCCTGTGGGTATAGACGAGATCTGGATTTAAATCTGATGTACAGTTGAAGTCAAAATTATTAGCCCTCCTGTCAATTTTGTTTTCTTTTTAAAATATTTCCCAAATTATGTTTAACAGTGCAAGGAATTTTAGAGCAGTATTTCCTATAATATTTTTTTCTTCTGGAGAAAGTCTTATTTGTTTTATTTCGGCTAGAATAAAAGCAGTTTTTAATTTTTTAAAAAACATTTTAAGGTCAATATTAGCCCCCTTAAGCAATATTTTTTTCCAATTGTCTACAAAACAAACCATCATTTGCCATACAAGGACTTGCCTCGTTACCATAACTTGCCTAATTAACAGAGTTAAGTCTTTAAATGTCACTTTAAGCTGAATACTAATATGCTGAAAAATATTATTTACTGTCATCATGGTGAAGATAACAGAAATCAGTTATTAGAAATGAGTTATTAAAACTATTATGATTAGAAATGTCTTGAAAAAAAATCTAACAGAAATTGGGGGGGAAAATATACAGGGGGGCTAATAATTCAGACTTTAACTGTATGCAGACATGCGACACCAACAAATGTATTTGGGAAAACCATGCATTGAGAACTGTATCATGTTGAAGTGTTGTTTAAAGCCCATGTGAATCAGAAGCTGCAGAGACTTGCATTTCAGTATGTTGATGTGCATCCAACTGAAAATTAATATTGAGTAGGGGGCGGGGCTTTTTTGTGCATCACTCCAAAGCAAACTAATAGTAAAAGGGGCGTGGCTATATATATATATATATATATATATTGTGGATGAAGCATCAAACTGACATCAGCTGCCACTCCAAACGCATAAGCAAATGTTCAGGCTATAATTGAAGATTACAATAACAAACATCTTTGTCTTTTCAGTGCATTAACTTGCATGGATTAATTGTTCAGCTAGAGAATAACAATGTGCACTATTAAAATTAACATTGTAACTGGACTAGAATGCGAATCGGAACTGGTGTATGCCACACCATCACCACAGTTCAATTTATTTAGAGCAAAAGTGTAAATGTAAATAATATTTTTAAAGGCCAGGTAGATAGTTGTTGCTAGAAGGGATACAACTGTGGCTAGAAGTTAACGAGAATTATTTACATTACTTATTAAATGGTTCATTAATTCCATTTTAATAAAGTCTACCCCTACCCCAACCATAAACTCATCCATCACAGTAATGTAAAAACAGTAATTACAGACCATTTTGAGAGATGTAAACAAAAACAATGGTCCCAAAGAGAATAGAACCCAAAAGAGCCTCATATTGATCAATAATGTTATGATAGCTGTTCTAATGTTCAGTTATGATTGCATTGCCTCTTGTTAGAGTTCTGAAATAGTTTGACACCAAGCAGGAAATGTTCATGGGCCAATGACATCACCACATTGAAATGGTCTATACAGAGTATTATTTGTATTTTTTATTAAATTACCCATTAAATTGTATTTTATTAACGCCTACCACTGCCCCAACCCTAAACCTACCCCTCTCAGTAATACAAAAATATGAATTATTGTTGTGCAGTGTCACAAAAATGATGCTATATTGATGCAAGTTTTCGCAGCTGCATCTCTTCTAGACTTTTTCCAAGTGGACTGAGTAGAAAGGCAGAAAAAGAGGAGTTTGCAAGTTTAGTTCGACACTGACATCTAGTGGAAACCTGAACTAGAACTCCACTATTCTACAGGGAATGAAATTCATTTCTATGTTGAAAAATATTAGTGCTGAAACTATTTTCATTCATACACTGTTAGTAAATTTCACAGTTAATTAAAAGAAATGTGACCCTGGACCCGAAGGACAGCACGGTGGCACAGTGGGTAGGACGATTGCCTCACAGCAAGAAGGTTGCTGCTTTCAGCCCCGGCTGGGTCAGTTAGCATTTCTGTGTGGAGTTTGCATGTTCTTCCCGTGTTAGCGTGAGTTTCCTCCGGGTGCTCCGGTTTCCCTCGCAGACATGTGGTATAGGTGAATTGAATAAGCTAAATTGGCCGTAGTGTATGTGAGTGTGTGCAAGAGGGTATGGGTGTTTCCCAGTGTTGGGTTGCAGCTGGAAGGGCATCCACTGTGTAAAACATGTGCTGGATAAGTTGACGATTCATTCGGCTGTGGCAACCCCAGATTAATAAGGGGACTAAGTCGAAAAGAAAATGAATGAATAAAAGAATATTTAAGGGAATAGCTAATAATACACTATACGAGTCCTAATTATACATTTTTCTTTCATGCAAGAGATTTCAATTCAAATAAATTAAAAATATAGGTAACACTTTATTTCGATGGTCCGTTTGTTGAATATAAATTATATTGCATCTACATGTCAATTAATTCTCATTAGATTATAAGTAGACTGTTGGGTTGGGGTTAGGGTTAGTGTAAGCTGACATGTACTTGCAAAGTTTCTTATAGTCAGTTAAATGTCTGTTGAAGGACTGTTAATTGTCAGTATCAACAGATATTAAGCAGACAGTCTACTAATACTCAAATGGACCATCAAAATAAAGTGTTACCAAAATAAATAATAAAATTAATGAAGATCAGGTTTCATGAAGACGTGTTATAAACTACTTTCCAAACATATATAAAAACTTTATGGGTGATTTCAAAAAGTTGTATCTCTGACAAATATTGTTCAATTTAAAAAAAAAAAAAAAAGTATTTATTCATATAATTTCTAAACATTTACACACATGACTTCGCTGAAAAAAATGCTGGGTACCACACAATTACTTCATGTTGTCCCAACACAAATCAGTTAAGTTAACTTAATCGTTTTTACAAATTTAAGTGGATTAAACATAAAACAATTAAGTTGTCTCCCAAAAACACTTAGGAATTGTGTTGGTCCAACTCATTAAATAAGTAGTTTGAACAAGCAGCAAAAGTCATTTAAGTGTTGTTTTGTGGTCCAGGGTAAGTAATGTGAAGTAATGCACTGAATTAAAAATGTACATTTTAAAATTGCATTTCTTGTACAAAGACTCAAGTTTTATTTTCTTGTAAAACATCCTGTGATCATCTTTATTTTTAACTCGGGCTGAACGATATATTAAAATAAAGTCATTCTCACTATTGGCAATAGACAGTTTGTCACATGACACGCAATATAATAAATATATGCAGTACTGGTGTCAGAGAAAAGCAAAGCATGTAAATGAAGACGAGCTTGATTTTGAAACTGAAATATTTTTTATTTGTCCACAATACTTATAATAAATAAATCTTGATGGGAAATTGATAACTGTATAAAAATAAAAGTCAATTCTTCTTAATTTTAAATATTTTGCAATAAGCACAATGCAGTCCTAATCACTTATGATATATGGTCATACTGAAATGGTCAAAATAGTGAAACATTTTAATAGAGAATTAGATTTGATAAAAAGAATAGAATAAAGTTCCTTGTAACTTGCTTTAATGGTGCTTAATTTTATAAACAATAAAAAATCGTGCAGCCCTATTGTTTATTAATGCCATATCAGCAGCATTGGCTATATTCATGGCAAAATTTGTAATAAATAACCAATACATCATTTACAAAACAACGATTTCTTAATAAACTAGCATTATTCAATAAAGACATACAGATGACAACAATACTGATAAAAGATCTTTCAATTTACCCAGACATATTCTAAAATTCTTCCAGGAGACCTAACTACGAACATATCAGTGTGATAAACCGGACATATGACCCATAACTCACCTCTCCTTTACTGCGAATGTTTGTGAGCAGCGTCAGGTGCTCTGCTGTAAGGTCCCTCAAACTTTTAATGTCCCTCCTGTGGACGATGGCAATCAAATACAAATCTTGTAGCTAAAGAGGGAAAAAAAACAAAAAAAAAAACATTCATTATTATTTTTCCACTGGTCTTACGAATCTACCTCAAATGTGACCACAATGTATGTTTTTACCATGTATACATAATCTGATCTCTGAATAAATACACTTTCTATTGATGTGTACTTTGTTAGAATAGACGCATTACCGGTTTGTAAACCGTTAGGATGCGAGCGCAGCGAGGTTGCAGAAAAAAAAAAACGGGAGCGCTAGCATTTATAGCGAGGGAATGACATCCGATGTGGTACAGAGTTTGTCATTGTATTAGAGATAAGTTATATTGATTACATATTATATATTATTTACATAATGCTTTCAGCGTAATATAACAGCTTGTCACCCAGTGATAAGCAGTTATTTGGCAAAATTAACATTAAAGTGAACGGCGTTCGTCTGACAGGTCCATTTGCGTTAGCACCCTCCCAATGGATATTGGATAAGACGAAATGACCAAGCATCCAGCCTGAAATATACAACTATCACATTGAAACTCCAAGTGATTTTACAAGAGAGAAGTTAAAGGCCTACAAGTCTTTGGATGCCTACAATTTCGCACTGTTCTCTGTGGTCATGTGGAGGAAATAATGTTTCATGATTACTAGATTCAAAACTTTGTAGTGCTAAAAACCGAGGTTCTGCCTAGCCAAAGACAAGAAAAGACGACGGAGCTATACAAGCCCTGGGTAATCATCAACAAGCAAAACAACTTACAGTAAAATTTAAGTTTTTTTTTTAGACTTTTGATTTTGGCATCCTACCGCACAACACGACATGTTTGCTATTGCAACCGGTCTTTTTTGCAACGGGTATGCGCGGTTAAACCCGTGCTGCCCTACTTACAACCATGAATTACACCATTTTAAAAAATATACCTTGCAACACAAGACTGCTTTTGTGCTCCAGGGTCACAAATGTTACCAATCAAAATTCACCTGCTTTTGGTCCCATTTGAAATCAGGCAGCAAAACGAAACCAGCATCAGGGTCTGGATCCTCGAAAACGACCCTATCCGCCTCTGCTTTCTTCTCTAATATGTTATACACCCACTGAAATCACAATGAAAGCTTACTGTTATATTAGAGACACTGAAATTAAGGGTCAGACAGGACTGAGTCCTCACCTGTACACTGAAGCTCTGGCTGCTGATGTATGGTAAGGTGAGGTTGCGATAATCTTCCCCTGACTCTTCAAGCAGAAAAACCTCCTGGTGCAAATACTTCTTAATATGCTTCTCCGTCGCGGGGCACATTACTGTCGTTTTGATTTCTGTTGCAAACAATATTATGGAGTTTTAAATTAATAGGTTGTGGTGTGTCATTTGTATGTCCTATGTGATGTTTAAGCTTAGAATTCCCAAACGGTCATGAAAGTCTTTTATAAACTACAGTTTAGCTATTTTATAGTAATATTTTTCAATATACAGTATTGATCCTTTGTAGTGCACTGATGAAATTTTGTGCATAATATCAAATAAATCAATATTAGACAGGAGGTAGCATAAAATAAATAGATATTAGAGTGGAGGTTAGAGAAATTCTGGCATTATTAAATTCATAAAAATATTACATTTAATTAAAATATAAGCATATTTAATCTAAAATCTTATGTATATATTATTATTATTATATTATTATTATATATTTATGTCATAATTTGTAATCAGCATGTGACAGTAAAAAAAATTGTATCAAAAAAGATTTCAATTAAAAAGAAAATATTTCATCAAAAAATCCTGAAAAAAGTATTAATGGTTTTAAGCAGAACAGTTTTCATTTTATTATTATTATTATTATTATTATTATTATTAATAGTTCCTAGAGCAGTAAATAAGCATATTATAATGATTACTGAAGCATGATTTGAGATTAAAGACTAGAGTAATGATGGTGAAAATGCAGCTTTGAATCTCAGGAGTTAGAGTAATATTTTACAATATACTGATCCATTGTAGTGTACAAATGAAAATGTGTTCATAACATTAAATAAATTGATATTAGACAAGAGGTAATATAAAATAAATTGATATATGGATCACTTTTAGTAGAGGTTAGAAAAATTCTGGCATTATTAAATTTGGAAAAATATTAAATGTAATTTAAAAACTAGCATATTTACTTTAAAATCTTATTATGAGATTTTTTTTTGTTTTTAATTAGCCATAACAGACTCAAATCTCAAACTCAAAGGAAGTCAAATAATGAATAGCAAAGAAAAAAATATAAACTACCACTCAAAATTTTGGGGTCAGAAAGATTACATATATTTGAAAAAAGTCCAAATTTGTAATCAGCATGTGAAAAAAAAAAAAATTAAAAAAATAAAAATAATAAATAACAGCACAAAACATTACCATTTAAAAGAAAATATTTCTATTAGGGCTGCATGATTCATCGAAAAAAACATCACGATCTCGATTCGACCCTACTCACGATCTTAATCCAGCATCTCTACAATTCAGCCAATTATATTTTCAAGTTCAGGAAAAGCATAAAGGAGGTCGCACAAGTCTTCACATTGTTTTATATATATGGCTCAGCAACATGGATACCTCCAAATAGTGTTGAAAGAGTGACATACTGTATTTATCAGAATCAGTTTTATTGCCAAAGGTAATAATTAATAATAAAGGTATAATTCACCCAAAAATATAACTTCTGTCTTAATGTAATGATGTATTCGCGGCCGCAAAATCACACGAGCTGACGCACTGTTTGTTTACTACTGAAAGGACACGTGCTTGCCTGCGAATGATGTCTACTTTAGTGAAGAGAACATGCATAGGCTGTGAATAACAGGTAATAAAGTTGTAAATAATGTTCAGTTTGTTGCACAGGGTGATTGTTTGGGAGCCGCGTTGGATGTATGATTTGCTTGTATGTTTTTTTTTCCTCAAAGTGACGGCAGCCATGACATGAACGGCACGCGGCAGTGAAAGTGAAACCAAAAGCACATACTGCAAGCATGTCTCAAACACAATAGTTCAACTTTAGAATTATGAATAGTTGTATTTTGATGTCATCACTTCATTGTGAAATAATGTCCAGGACAAATTTAAAGTCTGTTCAAATCCACCATTCAACGTCTATTCAAAATTTAGCATTTTAACTAAAAGTAAACCTACACATAGGCCTGATATTATTAGTGTTATTTACCATGTTTGAAAATTATATATTGAACAATAGGGGCTGCACAGTGGGTAGCACGTACGTCTCACAGCAAGAAGGTCGCTGGTTCGAGCCTCGGCTTGGTCAGTTGGCATTTCTGTGTGGAGTTTGCATGTTCTCCCCGTGTTGGCGTGGGTACATGCGGTACAGGTGTCCGTAGTAGATGTGTGTGAATGAGTGTGAATGTGTGTATGGATCTTTCCCAGTAATAGGTTGAAGCTGGAAGGGCATCCGCTGCGTAAAACATGTGCTGGATAAGTTGGCGGTTCATTCCACTCTGGCCACCAGAGAAAATTATTGAATGAATGTATATTGAACAATAATAATAGGCTACTCATATTAACCTTTATTATACATCTACAGAATCGTGAGAAAATAGTGATCTTGATTTTAAGCAAAAAAAAAACAAAAAAAATCATGATTCGCATTTTAGCCAGAATCGTGCAGCCCTAATCTCTTCACATCAAGAATCCTGAAAAATAGTATAATTACTGACTGGTCAAGTGGACTTGTTTTGACATTAATAATAAAAATAATAAAGTTTCTAGAGCAGTAAATAAACATATTGGAATGATTACAGAAGCATCTTTGAACACTGAAGGCTGGAGCAAAGATGGTGAAAATGCAGCTTTGAATCACATTACTAAATTACATTTCAAAACATATCGCAATGTGTCATGGTCTACCGTTGAGTTGTGGTGGTGCGTGCAGCTGGTATGTGCTGTAGACGTCATTCTGCATCTCCAGCTTGAGTTGACTAGTCTTCAGTAACTCAGACAGCGAGTCCTGCCTGAACGGAGATTTCTCCAGGATCACAACAGCATCCTGATCCTTCACCTAGAAAACATAAACATTCAACTACTGCAGTATTTATTGCTTCAATGTGAAAGTATAGTTCTGATGTATTTGCACTACTTATCTTAGAAATAGAATGAATGTCCAAATATAAAACCTACTTTACTTCAATAGCTTCTACTAGCATAACACAATCCAGTAACAAAGAAGCAAATAAGCAAATACCATTATATGTAACGAGTAAAATAGCAGTCATAAGTAATGCTGTGTAATGACACCTACGAGCTCGGGCCTGTTTCAGTAAGGAGATTCAACCAACTCGGAGTTTAAACTTAAACTCTGAGTTGATTTACCGAGAGATTAAAAACTCAGAGTTTTCGGTTTCAGAATAGCTGATCTGAGTTGGGTCAATCAACTTTGAGTAGACCAACTCAGTGTTAAGTGCGCACACTGTGACTATAAAAAGGCATTGTCAATGGAGCGAAGATATTACGAGTGACCATAGCAACATCTGAAAAAAAAAAAAAAAGAGACCAGCATTTCTTTCTCCAGCTGAACTTTATGTGATCATGCAAAGTTCTAGCAAATATGAGCATACATTTAAAAAAGCAACACCACTGCATCAGTGAGACAGAGACAGTTGGTGTGGAAAAACATAGCTGCTCAAGTTAATGCGCAATTTTACATCGAATTTAAATATTTAAGTATAATAAAAAAGTAATGTGTGACGTTTATAAATTTTTTTTTACACTTTTATACACGTTGATCAGTTTTAATAGATTTAAAAGTGCACTTGTGCCTATATTATTGATCAAGTGTAGAGGTTGATATGACATTTAGAATGTAAGCAGAACTAAAAAATATTTTTAGAATCAATAATAATCCCATTAATCTAGTTACAGTACATGTCGAAGGTAAGTGAATTTAAGCTAATTATTCATTAAAAAAGGACAAGCCATTCTCGTACGTGACTTTGTTGTTTGTGTGACTGAAATATAGGCAATAGCTATGTTTCCATCCAAAAATATTAATTAAATTTATGTGCAGACTGGAATAACGGATAAAAGATGTGTAAATAAAGCAGCGCTTCCATCCACTGAAAGACAACAAAATCGTCACTACCTGATTAACTGGCGCAAAATATCAACAGTAAAAACAGAATTTACTGTGGTAGAAGAAGCTGCGTCTTTTCTTTAACAGGCTAAATGTACTTGCGCCTCAGAAGACAATTGACACACAATGAACACGAGTGCGTTTGAAGCCATGAGACACGGAGAACAGACGCTCTTGACACGCTCCAGATGCTCTGGAGGTAATTAATAATATACACTAATACTGAAATGGTTAAGGCGTTTTAGAATGACCAAAATAACATTTCAGATGTTTTACAATGTGCTCAGCCTGCTGGTTTGTCCATTCACACACATTTTCATCATCATCTCTTATAACAAACCTTTTTTTAATGCACATACTGGAATTTGTTCAGCAAAAGGGTTTTCATCACAGTTCTTTTCTTATCGAATAAAAGTTTCTCCTACTCAGTTCTTATGCGCATGTTTTTTTATGCACATTTTCAAAAAGTTATGTGCATCATGACGTTTCCATCAATCAGTTTTTATGTGCATATCCAAAATGAGCATTAAAATAGGTGGGTGGAAATGTAAGGCTAAGGTGAGAAATACCACTTCGTCTTTAAAAAAGTGGAGGAGACCGACAGAAACTCTTGAGTTTAGAGAGTAAAACCTGCTCCTGACCAGGTTGGGTTCACAGAGTAAGTTACCATGGTAACAGACTATGAGTTAAAGTTACCTCTCTTTCAGAAACAGGCTTGACTTACCCTGCTTTCTTGAGGTTGACAAACCTGCCATTTTGAAACAGAAAACCCAGAGTTTCTCTCATTTCAGGGTTAAAATACTCTGAGTTTTCACTTAACCTCCTTTCTGAAACAGGCCCCTGGTATCCAAAGGAAAGTAAACTGAAAATATAATAGTCGCTAGACGTTCAGTTTAAAGATTAGATAGTCTGTGTTTTGTGACGATAGTTGATCATTTCCTACAGTGATTTCTGGTCAGTTTTCTGGACACACATTCAAAGAGATACAAACACATAATGCTACACACACACACAAACACATAACGGTACACATACACAAACACAATGACGATACACATACACAACGTTGCACATTCACAAACACAATGACGATACACATACATATTCACAAACACATACACATAACAATGCACATAAACAAGCACAACTTTGGTTGCACATACACATTCACAAACACATAACGAAACATAACGTTACACACACACACACACACACACAAACACATAACATTACACACACACACAAACATGATGTTACACACAAAAACACAACGTTACACATACATACACAACGTTACACACACACACACAACAACACACACACACACACACACACAAACACATAACGAAACATAACGTTACACATACATTCACAAACACATAACGTTACACACACACACGTTACACACAAACACATAACGTTACACACACAAACACATAACGTTACACACATTCACAAACACACAGTTACACACACAAACATGTTACACACACACAAACACAATGTTACACATACACAAACACATACATATACACAAGGTTACACACACAAACACATAACGTTACACACACACAAACATATAACGAAACACATAACGTTACACATACATTCACAAACACATAACGTTACACACACACACACGCACACAAACACAACGTTACACATACATTCACAAACACATAACGTTACACACACACAAACACATAACGTTACACATACATTCACAAACACATAACGTTACACACACACAAACACATAACGTTACACATACATTCACAAACACATAACGTTACACACACACACAAACACAACGTTACACATACATTCACAAACACATAACGTTACACACACACAAACACATAACGTTACACACACACAAACACATAACGTTACACACACACAAACACATAACGTTACACATACATTCACAAACACATAACGTTACACACACACACACGCACACAAACACAACGTTACACATACATTCACAAACACATAACGTTACACACACACAAACACATAACGTTACACATACATTCACAAACACATAACGTTACACACACACACAAACACATAACGTTACACACACACAAACACATAACGTTACACATACATTCACAAACACATAACGTTACACACACACAAACACATAACGTTACACATACATTCACAAACACATAACGTTACACACACACACAAACACATAACGTTACACACACACAAACACATAACGTTACACACACACAAACACATAACGTTACACATACATTCACAAACACATAACGTTACACACACACAAACACATAACGTTACACATACATTCACAAACACATAACGTTACACACACACACACGCACACAAACACAACGTTACACATACATTCACAAACACATAACGTTACACACACACAAACACATAACGTTACACATACATTCACAAACACATAACGTTACACACACAAACGCACACATAAACACAACGTTACACATACATTCACAAACACATAACGTTACACACACACAAACACATAACGTTACACATACATTCACAAACACATAACGTTACACACAGACACGCACACATAAACACAACGTTACACATACATTCACAAACACATAACGTTACACACACACACGCACACATAAACACAACGTTACACATACATTCACAAACACATAACGTTACACACACACACGCACACAAACACATAACGAAACACATACATTCACAAACACATAACTGGAAAAAAAGGACTCCTACATCCGAATGCTGTTCATAGACTTCAGTTCAGCATTCAACACTATCATCCCCCAACAGCTCACTCAAAAACTGGTCCAGCTGGGGCTCAACACCTCTCTGTGTAACTGGCTGTTGGATTTTCTCACCGGAAGACCACAAGCAGTACGGTCCGGCAGTAAAACATCCAGCACCATCACTCTAAACACTGGGGCCCCCCAGGGATGTGTGCTGAGCCCCATCCTCTTCACCTTGCTGACTCATGACTGTGCCCCATCTCACAAGTCCAATCTCTTTATAAAGTTTGCGGATGACACAACTGTGGTGGGTCTCATCAACAAAAGCGATGAGACAAACTACAGAAGCGAGGTGAGCCGTCTGACCGAATGGTGCAGAGACAACAATCTTTTTCTGAATGTGGAGAAGACGAAGGAGATTGTTGTTGACTTCAGGAAAACACACACTCTGCATGCTCCTCTGACCATCAACGGTGCATCTGTGGAGCGAGTGAGCAGCACCAAGTTCCTGGGTGTACACATCACTGAGGATCTCTCCTGGACAAAAAACACCACTGCACTGGCCAAAAAAAATCACAGCAGCGTCTCTACTTCCTCCGAAAACTAAAAAGGGCAAGCGCACCAGCCCCAATCATGTACACATTCTACAGGGGCACAATTGAGAGCATCCTGACCAGCTGCATCACTGTGTGGTTTGGAGCCTGCAACGCATCCTGCAGGAAAACACTTCAACGGATAGTGAGAACAGCTGAGAAGATCATTGGTGTCCCTCTCCCCTCCCTTCAGGACATTTACAACACCCGTCTCACCCGAAAAGCCTTCTGCATAACAGCAGATCTCACCCACCCAATGCACAGCTTCTTCAGCCTGCTGCCATCAGGGAGGAGACTGCGGAGTCTCCAAGCCAGGACCAACAGGCTGAAGGACAGCTTCATCCATCAGGCTGTCAGGAAGCTGAACTCTCTCCCAGCTCTGCCACCACTCCCCCCTCCCTCCCCACGCATCTTTGAACTCTGACACACATGTAACATGAAAACACACACACACACACACACACACATGAAAACACACACACACACACACACACACACACACACATACACACACACACACCCATCTGCACTGGCCACCTTATGTTACATTGGACTGCTAGCTAGTCACAACATACTACCTCCCTATACACTATGACACTTTATCAACATGTTTACAAGCCTTCTTGCACTATATATTGTTTACATCTGCACAACACTGGTTTGCACTCATTGCCATATGCCCTTAACTGTAATTGTATTGCTCAAAAATTTTTATTTTTTACGTAAATCTTTAGATTGGAGCACATCTTATGTATATATTCATATATATATATTTTTAATGCGTATATTTTTTAGACTACTTTCTATAATTGTATTTATTGTATATTCTTTTTTTCAACTCTAATTTCTGTATTTTTGTATTAATATTATATGTTAGGCACCTAGGGTCTGAGAGTAACGGAATTCCGATTCTCTGTATGTCCTGTACATGTGGTTGAATTGACAATAAAGCTGACTTTGACTTTGACAACGTTACACACACACAAAGTTACACATACATTCACAAACACATAACGTTACACACACACACAAATACGTTGCACATACACATTTACAAACACATACCAAAACACATAACGTTACACACACATAACGTTACACATTCACACAGTTACACACATACATACACAAACACATAACGTTACACACACAGACACATAACGTTACACATACACATTAACAAACACATATACATAACGATACACAAACACATAACGTTACACATACACAACATCACATACACAACGTACACATACACAAACCCTCACATACACACCTTTCCGTGAATGAAGATGCTCTTCTCTCGCGGACTATCGCGCAGAATGCGGGTGAGCTGGAAGTCTGCGACTGGACTCTCGGCCGACTGTTCTCCCGCATTTCTATTCTCATCATCCGCATCAATTTTCGGTCTTTTTGCAGCGCATTTACCGTCCTTACCGTTCTCGTTTTCCGCCATGATTCTCCGCGCTGAAAACCAACCAATAGGAATTCACTACACGAAAGAACAAACCACTGCGCATGTCTCACAGACCGCATCCTGATTGGTTATCCCGGCCCTTGGGAGTGTCATGTAAACAGTCTCTGATTGGCTGAACATGTCAGACACGTGCTGCTGAATTACACATCTTTTGTAACGCAGGGAAGCTGTTACAAAACGCAAAGTAGAGCTCACGTAATCAGAAGACTCGTAAGTACTGATCAATTTATGGATATATCCTTAATTAAAATAGCTAAGGAGCATGCAGAGTTAAGTTATAATGCATTGTTGTCTCAAAATGTATCTGTTTGATTACATAGAACCGAGCGAAGAAAATGTATTGAACCTAATAATGAACGATGCACTGGTAAAACTTTGAATCCAAAATAATAATAATAATAATAATAATGTTAATAATAAAAAGATATCAAATAAGTTATATGTTCTTGTACTTTTCAGGAAGTTTGTCTTAGACTTAATACACACAAAACAAAAATAAATAACGTGGGTCAAAGTAAAAAAATGTCTGGCACGTTTGGAACATTTATCATTTGGTAGTATATTAAAACGAAATTGTGTTTAAAAGATGTTATGTTTATCAGCAAGAAACTAAGTAAAAACTATTCCTTCATTCTTATGCGTTTTAATGTAGGTCCGAATAATAACGTTTAGTTTTTACTACATCTGTTATAACTAATATGAAACATTATTTCACCTATATATTTGACATTTTCCTTTTCCAAAAGCTATTTGAATGATTACAGTAACGTTAGACAAACACATTCATTTAGTATGCTTAATTTCTATGTGTAGAAAATCACTTTTCTCCATTTAATTTAATGTGCACACCAAAATGGTACATCTTATATACACACTGGTACAACTGCGTCTCAATTTGTAATACTAAGCTATGTTGATTACAGAATATCCTTTTTTTTTGGCTGAATTTACCTTTTAAAGGGGGAGATCATAGCTAATGGGCGGGGCTTAGCTCATGAATGTCAATCAAAGTGTTTCTGCAGATTATAAAAAAATGTGATATCAGTGGTGTAAAGTAACTAAGTACAAATACTCAAATGACTGTAATTGAGTAGTTTTTCTCAGGAATTGTAATTTTACTGAGTAGTTTTAAAAATGTGTACTTTTACTTTTCCTTGAGTACATTTTTAGTGCAGTATCTGTACTTTTACTCCACTACTTTCTTTCAACCTGCAGTCACTACTTTATTTTTCTTGTCCATGGGGATTAGAAAAATCAGTCCTGAGATTCTTGTCCAATCAAATCGCACATACTGTAGAATGGAAATCGCATCATAATGAACTACCTCAAAACGTGCGCACTTTATAATTGCAGCAAACTGTTTGGAAGTATTAAAAGCGTCCATGAAGATGTTCAAAATCTTTACGCGCATTGACCCGGAGACTGTTTAGATGCAGGTCACTGATGAGAAGATGACGGATGTTTACTGTATGATGACCGAAATGGCCTTAAACACCCAGCAGGCACACGACGTCAACAGGACGTCTGATTGACGTTGAACCCTAACGTCATGGGGACTTTGCATTTTGTTTGGAAATGAAAATCGGGTTGACGTCAGAACTCAATGTCAGGCCAACATCAATATCCAATGTCCAACCTAAAACCAACCAAATATCATCGTCTAATGATGTTACAGCTTGACGTTTTGTGGATGTTAGCCCTATGAGATCTATCAGACGTTGGATTTTGGTTCCCATAACTGATGAATAAATGTCAGTATTTGACGTCATATATGACGTTTGTTGAAGATGTTGGCTCGACGCTGTATTTTGGTCACTTTCTAACAACCTAAAATCAACGTCATTTGATATCATTATTGGACATCAAAATAACGTTGTCATTAGCTGCTAGCTTGACAATTGATTTTGGTCACTTGACATTACAACCTAAATCTAACCTAATATTAACGTCTCATGATGTTGTGTGCCTTTAGGGCAATAACTAAATGCACTACAGAATGTTACGTTTACACACACATACACAAATTAAATGTAAACACATTAGCTTTTGACAGCTCAATACTCACTACGCTTGAGTACTTTTAAAAGGGCTACTTTTTACTCCTACTTTGAGTAATATTTACAGCAGATACTTTTACTCTACTCACATTACATTTTTAGGCAAGTAATGGTACTTTTACTTGAGTATGATGTTTCAGTACTCTTTCCACCACTGGTGATTATAAAAACTAGAATGAATGATTTTTTACCATTAGACACTGGTTATATTCACATACTGTTGCCACACAACTGTGTTTAAACACTGATTTTAAAAAACTGGCTTTAATAGGTGATTTTAACAATGATTTTTGCATAATAGGTCTCCTTTTAAAGAGCCAGTTCACTCAAAAGTACAAATTTACTCACACTCAGGTGGTTCTAAACTGTATTTCTTCTGTTGACCACAAAACAAAAGAACTTTGCAAACCAGCAGCCATTAATATCTATAGTCGGAACAAAACAATACTACTGAAAGCGTTTTCAGTGTGAACGCACTACTTGCACTATTTATACTACAAAATGGCCTAGAATAGTGCATAAGTATGCGATTTGGGATGCAGCTATAGTCATCATAGTCACTGAGCCACTTTGTTAGCTTTTAGAATACATGTGTAGACCAGGGGTGCCCAAACTGCATAGTTTAGCTCCAAATTCTCATAACACACCTGGCTGGAGGTTTCTAGTATACCTAGAAAGAGCTTGATTAGGTGGTTCTGGTGTGTCTAATTGGAGTTGGAACTAAATTCTGCAGGTCTCCGGTAGGGTTGTCACGATACTGGAATTCGGTACCAATCGAAACTGAAATTAAATCCATTTCCCGCTAACATTTGAGCGCTGTTGAGCATGTTCTTAAACAGCGCTGATTTGCCATTGGGTTCATATGCTCAACAGAAATGACTGTGATTGGCCATGAAGGTCATCAGTTCACCAAACTGAACTCACCGCTGTTTACTGAGTGTAAGCACAGATACAGGGTCACTGGAGTGTTTCGAAGTCACGTCGATCAGCTGGTTTGTCTATAAGCTGACATACAAGCGATCCGATGATGAATCACGGCTTTAAAACACTCCAGTGTCCCTGTGTCTGTGGTTACACTCAGTAATCAGCGGTGAGTTTGGTGAACTGATGACCTTCACGGCCAATCACAGTCATTTCTGTTGAGCACATGAACACAATGGCAAATCAGCGCTGTTTAAGAATGCGCTCAACAGCGCTCAAATGTTAGCGGGAAATGGACGCTTTTAAATTTTCAGTATTGATTGATATCGAATTCCAGTATCATGACAACCCTAGACTCCGGCTCTCCAGGACTGATTTTGGGCACCCCTGTTGTAGATGGACTTGAGTAAACATACTATTATAATCATTTTTCCGTTGTCTTTACGGTTTTTCTAATTGTGTGGAGGTCTCCATATGCCAAATGCGACCACGATGAGCCATAACACCATTCACTGGTTCCGCAAGGGGCTGCGTTTGCATGATAACCCTGCTCTGATTGCTGCTCTGAAGGACTGTAGACACATCTACCCCCTGTTCCTGCTGGATCCCTGGTTCCCCAACAACACTCGCATCGGCATTAATCGATGGAGATTTCTCATGGAAGCCCTCAAGGACCTGGACTCCAGTCTGAAGAAACTCAACTCCAGGTATGGAGTTTAAAATCTGCGCAAACCTGCTTTTATTTCAGAATGTTGATGTACTTCAGTGGTCTCAAACTCAATTCCTGGAGGGCCACAGCTCTGCAGATTTTAGCTCCAACCACCTCCAATTCACACCTGCTTAATAGTTCCTAGTAGTCTTGAACACCTTGATTAGTTGGATCAGATTAAGGTTGGAGCAAAACTGTGCAGAGCTGCGGCTCTCCAGGAATCGAGTTTGAGACCCATGATGTACTTCCAACTGAAACCGAATATTGAGTAGGGGGTGGAGCTTCCATTTGCACATCATTCCCTCATAGCAAACTAATGCTAAAAGGGGCGGGGTTGAGAATATTGTGGCTGAAGCGTCAAACTGACATCAACAGAGAAGAACCACCACTCCTAACGCAGAAGCAACGGCTCAGATTTTGATTGAAGGTTACCAAAATAAAGCAATTCAGTGGATTAACTTGCATGAATGAATAGTTCACCTAAAGAATAACAATGTGAGCTAGCAAAATTAACATTGCACATTTTCACTTCACAAAGAATTTTGTATGCTTTTTCTCATGCAACATGCTTCTATGTAATTTCTTGCATCTCCAGGCTCTTTGTCATCAGAGGGTCGCCCTTAGAGGTTCTCCCAAAGCTCTTTAAGCAATGGAAGATCACTCATTTGACTTTCGAGGTTGATACAGAGCCATACAGTCAGAGCAGAGACAAAGAAGTCCTGAAGTTGGCCAAGGAATACGGCGTGGAAGTTACTCCAAAGATTTCTCATACTCTCTACAACATCGACAGGTAACATGGTAGAATCTGTCAATCAGACTTTAATGAACATTCAGATACTCACCTGCGTTCTCAAACAGAATTATCGATGAGAACAATGGCAACACTCCCATGACCTACATTCGCTTGCACAGTGTAGTGAAGGCCATCGGTCACCCTAAAAAACCTATTCCTGCTCCGACCAACGAGGACATGAGAGGTACAACAAGGATATGTGTTAGGACTGCTTGTTAAATGATTATACACTGCGTTTCTCTATTATGTAATGCTTGTTTTTACTGTAAGGTGTGTCCACTCCACTTTCTGATGATCATGAAGAAAAGTTTGGGATCCCAACTCTTGAGGATCTTGGACTGGATACGTCATCCTTAGGGCCACATCTGTTCCCGGGTGGAGAACAAGAAGCTCTGCGCAGACTAGATGAGCATATGCAGAGAACGGTACAAGCCCCCAACACCTTTCACAGACAGCGAAAGGAGCAGTCTAAAGCCTGGCAAAAGAAATACATAAACAATTATAACATATCATATACATATATAAATGGAATGCTATGCATAATTGTATAGAACTAAGATCAACATGTGGTGATCATATTGGTAATGCAATAAATAATAATTACAATGATTACATTATGATAGCAATAAATATTAATAAAATATTATATAACGCAGAGTTCCCACTTCAAGTCAAATATCAAATCTCAGACTAAAAAGCTGAATTTCCATCTAATGAACAGAAAAACAGGTCACTGTTGTGCATTATATATAATATAAAATTAAAATAATATGTTGCAATAATAAAATAATATTAAAATGGTTTTAACTTGAATATCTTTTTGCATGACTTTAATAATCATTAAAAACATGGTGCTACCATAACAACAGTCACAAAACAACACAATATTAAAAATATGGTACTGTAAAATAACATTTTAATAAATATTTTAATAAATATGACTTCGTGGTGACCCTGGATTAATAAAGGGACTAAGCGGAAAAGAAAATGAATGAATAAAAATATGCCTTCGGCTTAGTCCCTTATTTATCAGGGGTCGCCACAGCAAAATGAACCGCCAACTATTTCAGCATATATTTTTATGCAGCGGATGCCCTTCCAGCCGCAACCCAATACTCGTAAACACCCATGCACACTCACATTCACACACTAGGGCCAATTTAGTTCATTGAATTCACCTATAGCGCATGTGTTTGGACTGTGGGGGGAAACTGGAGCACCCGGAGGAAACCCACACCAACACGGGGAGAACATGCAAACTCCACACAGAAATGCCAATTGGCCAGCCAGGACTTGAACCAGCAACCTTCTTGCTGTGAGGCAACAGTGCTAACCACTGAGCTACCGTGCTGCCTATTTAAGAAAGTATGGTACAGAAAAAATAACATCTTGATAAATGGAAACTAAAATTTAAAGGGACCAACAAATATTCCATGACTTAGACAAAAAACAACAACAATTCTCTCACTTTCAATTTCTGGAATAGAGCTGTTAACAAACTGTGATATTCCAGAAATCTCATGTCCTGTGGGAAACAATATTTGCACAACATCCGTAGTGTACAGTTCGGCATTACTCTTTCTTGTCATGTCTTGTCTGTCCTGTCCTGTGTATTTGCACTAAATGTTGCACAAACCACACTTTGCGCTCTTATTCATATTCTTATTTAATTTATTTATTCAATTTTTATTGTCTAGATTTTTTATAGTAGTGCACAGTCCTGTGTCATGTTGTCAATTTATGTTGTTTGATGTAGCACCTTGGTCCTGGAGGAACATTGTTTCGTTTCACTGTGTACTGCGATGTATATTGTTGAAATGCCAATAAAGCCAACTTGACTTGACTGAACTTGAACCCTGATACTAATTATTTTTTCATCTTTGACATAAGTAGCTACATCAAGCAAATATTCCATTCTGAGATGCAATATAAAACTCATTCTTGCCATTTAAGTAATTATTTTTACTTTTTTCTAGAACTGGGTGTGCAAATTTGAGAAACCAAAGACGTCCCCAAACTCCTTGATCCCCAGCACCACCGTCCTGAGCCCCTACGTCCGGTTCGGCTGCTTGTCTGCGCGCACCTTCTGGTGGAGGCTCACAGATGTGTACAGAGGGGTGTGTGTCTGCTTGAGTTACATTAGTGATGTCAACTTGTGTGTGTGTTGTGTCTTTGCACCCAGAAAAATGAGTGTAAATCGACAAGGCTGCAAAAACGCACAAAGATGTTTTGTTAGTTGTTGCTTATGTTTCTGATGCAGAAGTTGTAAAGGCTCCTCCCTCTTCTAGAAAGGGGGAGGGGAGCAACAGCTTATTTGCACTCATTATGCAAAAATTATTTTTATAAGTGGTTTAAACACCAGTGTGTGGCAACCAGTGTAAATATGACCAGCTTTTAATGGTAAAAATGTATTAAGTGTATTTTTTATAAACACAGTTGATTAAAAATAGTTTGCAGAAACACTTTGATTGACATTATCCCTTTGTACATGTCATCAGAGGATGAAAGCCCCACACCTTAGTGACCATTTCTTCCTCATTAGCATAGGACGTTAGTCTTGTTTTTGAATCTGCCCCTATGCTGACCAAGCGGCAATCTCCCGCTCTCCCTCGGGAAGCCAAAACGGAAGTAACTAAAACTGCAATTCATCGACTCGCCTTGGGGGGCTGGCTCCAGGAAATCCAAATGCTTTCTGACTGCATTGGTAAATTGGCCATTTTTACAGCTGATAAAAACATGTTTACAGCCTGGTACAAACGATGGCTTTGGTGCATATAGCTATGATTACCCTTCATGACAACTGTGAGGGGGGTGAATTTTTTTATAACTCATCAGTTTCGTTTTTATTAAGTTATATTAAGTCTGCATAATTAAGGGCGTGGCCACTTGAGTGACAGCTAGGTCTAGCTGCTCGCTGTCTCATCACCTCAGCTGATTCTGGCTGATTAGCCGCTGAGCTCGGCATATACATCGTATTTTTGTTTTGGTTAATGTTTCTTTACACAGTAAGTTGCCTTTTGGAATTATTTCCTGCAATTATCAGATGATATGGCATGCTGTGTGCACTTAATTGTGCTTCCAAACCGTTCAAGTTGCCTCCATTTCCCAGGAGAGTGAAATTATATACTTGTATACCATCTCTATAAATGTATTTGTTTTATTTAAGATCATTTATAAATGTTCTTTAGACCTGTAATGCACTCCAGAATCTGACAGATTGATTAGCTGTAGGCTATAAAACAGTCACCTGAAGCGTTGTCATACAGTGTTAGTGCTGGATTTTATAAACAGCTTTGCATTTATTAACACAGACTATATCTGACGTATTTGGATGTAATTCGCGTTTTCCTCCTTTAGAAAAACGTCATAAGAACAATGTTTAGTGGCTTCATGTGTTACAACAGTGTTTTTAAAAGACTAAACACTTTATTGATATAGTGTACAACCAAGCACGTGTGGTCAGAACACAAACGAGTCGCAGGTAATGAAGTATTAAGCGTTCTCCCAAAGTAAAAAGTCTGTCTAAGCCAGGTCTAAGCAAAATGCCGAGAATCCAGCATGCGTCTGTAGCTCCGCTCACTCTCCGCCTCTTTGCCCTTGTTCGGTATCTCGCGATTGGTGCGATGACACGCGAACAAAATGGTGATGATTGGCCGCTTCTACTTGTAGCTTCTTTTGCAGTGTTCAGAAACCTATGGGTGACGTCACGGATACTACGTCCATATCTTTTACAGTCTATGATGCTGACACACAGACATTTGTAGCTCTGCCCTCTTTTAAAAAGAGGACAATCTCATTTGAATCTAAAGCGACGATCACCAATATAGCACGATTAGAAGCAAAGCCTAAAAGGGGCAGTTTCAAAAAGTTATAAAACATTATTTGTGTGATATTTTGAGCTGAAACTTCACATAAATTAAGGATATCAGAGAGTTATTTAACATCTTGTAAAAAGGGGCATAATAGGTCCACTTTAAAGTGACAGACAAAAACAGTGTGGTTTTGCTTCTACTTGAAAAAGTGCATTTACAGCATGCTATATTCAATTATTTTTGAGGCGTTTTGAACTATTTTATAGACACATTCAGGACAGACCTGAAGTTAATGCTTAATAGGACACCTGTACCTGTTCAAGATCCTGGTGTGACAAAGTGTGGTGTGTTTTGCAGAAGACACACTCTGATCCTCCGGTTTCCCTGCATGGCCAGCTGCTGTGGAGAGAGTTTTTCTACACGGCTGCCGTCGGGATCCCAAACTTCAACAAAATGGAGGGAAACTCTGCCTGTGTGCAGGTGGACTGGGACAACAACCCTGAGCACCTCGCTGCATGGAGAGAGGTAAAGTTAGCTTTTGGTGCTTTCAAAACCTAATAACATAAACTGTATTTATGGTTTACAACAAAGCAGTTATCAAGATCTCAAATGGAACAAAACATATGGAGAGCTCAAATGTGCTGCAAATTAAGGAAAAGCATAACCAGAAAAACACTAATAAACTGAGAAAAGTTTGAGAATAAGGCCCCGTTTACACTAATACATTTTAGTTTTAAAACGCCGTTTTAAAATGAAAATGATCTACGTCCACACTGGCATTTCACCTAGCATTTCTGAACAGCCCTCAGTCCACACTACACTGCTGAAAACGCACATCACGTGACCACACACACACTCTGACATGCGCTGCAGCGTATGTGTGCATCTGAGCTCCAGGCAGTCAGCGGGTGCTTTGAGCACACCTCTCCAGGTGAGAGCAGCACACATCGGACAGTTCATCAAGGATCTACTGCTGGATCTAATCTCACTATAGTTTTTAAATGTGATATTTAATTCATCTTGTTGTCTCTATCTAACGACATATTCCCGACTTTGGTTTTTTTAATCTATTACTTGTTCTTAGGTAACGTGTTTTGGCTGAGTGCAAAAATAAGTTAATATTACTTTATATAACCACGTACTCTGATTCTACACATTTGACTGATTGGTTTTCTTTATTTCCTATATTTATAAACTTATTGTACGTTATACTTTTATGATGGCCATTATTATTTATTTATTAAAACTGATTCAGCTAAAAAGAGGGTATGTTTCGTATTTTCAATAAAATGAAAGGAGGCAGCTATGTTAGGCTTCGTTTTGTTATAAATATGCATACAGTGAAGATGACGGTCATATAAATATGCAGCTTCACAATTCCTCAACATTTTTAGTGTCTGTAAAGTTAATATCAAAATGAAAACAGGCAGTTCCTTATATCATGTTTTCATTGTATTGTTAAGATAGTGAAACAACGGAGCCTGGGTGATTTGAATGACGTTATAAAGTACACTGTTTTTACTTTTACCCGATGTGTCCTCGGGAGTTTGTTTTCCATATCAAACTTGCGAAGTCTGAACTTAGAGGAAAAGGACTGAACTCTGTGTAAGCTACTTAATATTGAGGGAAAAGACCCAATCAGATCAGCCATGCCTCCGTTTTCAGATGTCTCTGTTTTCTCCCATCTTCACTGACACAGAGCAGCAACGTTTTAAAACTAAAACGGCCTCTTCAGCGTTTTCAAAATGGTCCGTTTTCGGGGCTCAAAAACTCCAGGGTAGTGTGGACAAATGGAGTAACCGTAGCAAAACTTATGCGTTTTAAAACAAAAATGTATTAGTGCAAACTCAGTTTTAGGGGCCTAAAATTGAGATCAACTGTGATATACAATTTATAAATTCTCACAACACATGCAAATACAGAAATGTGCTTTATATGAACAAGGAAATGTACGACCAGGATGATAAAATGAACAAAAAACTCTTTTAGATCTCAGACAACAGGAAGCAGTTGTATTCGTCTCTTTTTTGGGGGTTCGGTTGTGGTTTGCGCTATTTGTAGTGTGTTTCTGTTTTTGCACGTGTTGAGAGAATGTGAGTGCATTGTCAAGCTGAAAGGTGTTTTTCAGTTTATTAGCGTTTTTCTATTTGCATGTGCAAAAAAATGCTTGTTTTGACCATATTAGTATGTTTTTATATACACTACCTGACAAAAGTCTTGTCTTCGATCCCAGTTGTAAGAGCAACAAATAATAACTTCTAGTTGATCATTTGGAAAAGTGGCAGAAGGTGGATTTTTCCGATGAATCATCTGTTGAACTGCATCCCAATCATCACAAATACTGCAGTAGACCTACTGGAACCCACATAGATTCAACATTCTCACTGAAATCAGTCAAGTTTGGTGAAGGAAAAATCATGGTTTGGAGTTACCTTCAGTATGGGGGCGTGCAAGAAATCTGCAGCGTGGATGGCAACATCAACAGCCTGCGGGATCAAGACATTTGTGCTGCCCATTACATTACAAACCACAGGAGAGGGCAAATTCTTCAGCAGGATAGCGCTCCTTCTCATACTGCAGCCTCCACATCAAAGTTCCTGAAAGCAAAGAAGGTCAAGGTGCTCCAGGATTGGCCAGCCCAGTCACCAAACATGAACATTATTGAGCATGACTAGGGTAAGATGAAGGAGGCATTGAAGATGAATCCAAAGAATCTTGATGAACTCTGGGAGTCCTGCAAGAATGCTTTCTTTGCCATTCCAGATGACTTTATTAATAAGTGATTTGAGTCATTGCAGAGATGTATGGATGCAGTCATCCAAGCTCATGGGAGTCAGACACAATATTCATTCTTTTTCCACTGCACCATGACTTTATATTCTATACTGTACATTATTATTGTTAAGTGACAAGACTTTTGTCTAAGCAAAGTCAGACCTTACTGTCCTAATTAAATCATTAATAATCAAGGCATGATCATATTTTATTTAGCTAAAATAAGACTAATCTAGAGGCCTTTGCCTTTCATATTAGCCACTTCTGATACCAAATGATCAACTAGAAGTCAAGTTATTATTTGCTGTTTCTAAAACTTGAATAGGCGACAAGTCTTTTGTCAGGTATTGTATAACATTGTTTTAATTGATCTCCATTTTGTTAAATTATATGTTTATAGTCTAAATGTTGAGCCTCGGCTGGGCCAGTTGGCGTTTCCGTGTGGAGTTTGCATGTTCTCCCCGTGTTCGCGTAGGTGTGTGTGAATGAGTGTGGATGTTGCCCAGTGATGGGTTGCGGCTGGAAGGGCATCCGCTGCGTAAAACATATGCTGGATAAGTTGACGGTTCATTCCGCTGTGGCGACCCCAGATTAATAAAGGGACTAAGCCGAAAAGAAAATGAATGAGTCTAAATGTTGATTGTTTGAATTCAGGCTCGGACCGGGTTTCCCTTCATTGACGCTATCATGACTCAGTTACGACAGGAGGGCTGGATCCACCATCTGGCCCGGCACGCAGTCGCATGTTTCCTGACCCGAGGTGACTTGTGGATCAGCTGGGAGGAGGGCCAGAAGGTTTGTGTTGGGCCTGTTTACTAGCTATGAAAATCACTGATAGTTCAATGTTAATGTATAAGGTAAGGTATAAGATTAATGTTGTTTTCTTGTGTTTACATAGATGAATATGGCCACGGTGTAAATACACAGTACAGTTACGATCTTTTTGCCAAATTATATCGTTATGATAACATGACATTGTTGCTTTCAGTAATTTACTGAAGATAAATACCAAAAAATAATGCAACTGGAATAACTACAGCACTCGCCATCATCGATCTCATATAAAGTACAAGCTCGCGAGGACATATGATGATGTGTATAGGTGTTGTGGTGGTGTCCCATTTCTTAGGGGTAAATTTGAAGCCCTTCCCCTTTATATTCTGTTTCAGAGGCCATGGGGAAGGGAAAATAAAATTAAGATTGGGCCTTAATTCTAGTTTAAGAGTTAACAGAACACATCCAGTGTCTGTGTTTAGTGTTTGCACAGCTAACAATTAAGTAAAGTAAATGAACAGTTTGAACAGACACTGAACTAAGAATTAAGACAAACTTCTTTATATTAATATTATATTTATATGTATGTAGTTTACATCTAAGGTCAGTTTTCTGCCACAGAATTAGCGCTTATTAATTTTGAAAACAATTGTTATTATTTTTGCTAATCATAATTTTATTTCAGTACGTTAGTCCAGTGACTTTTGGTAGTTTTAGTTCTTTTATTTATTGTGATTTTGTTTTTATTTCAGCTTTTTGGCCGGTAGATTTTAGTCTTCATTCACTAAAATAAGCTTGGTTCAGATATCATCATTACCCTGTTCACTCTCATCTGAAGGTGTTCGAGGAGCTGCTGCTGGATTCTGATTGGTCGCTGAATGCAGGAAACTGGCAGTGGCTCTCCGCCAGCACGTTCTTCCATCAGTACTTCAGAATTTACTCTCCTATCGCCTTTGGAAAGAAAACTGACAAACATGGGGATTACATCAAGTTAGTTTTTATCTGCATTCTTAATATAAGTCACGTTTTTTTACTATCCGATAAGCGTTTTGTAAAATAGATGTGTTTTTGTCGCTGATTTCACACACGCTGCTAGTTTTTTGGTTCAGCTTAAAGGGATAGTTCTCCCCAAAATTTCCTCATTTATCATTCATTCATTTTCTTTTCGGCTTAGTCCCTTTATTACTCTAGAGTCACCACCGCGGAATGAACCGCCAACTTATCCAGCATATGTTTTGCGCAGCGGATGCCCTTCCAGCTGCAACCCATCACTGGGAAATATACACGCACACTCATATACTATGGACAATTAAGCTTACCCAATTCACCTATACCACATGTCTTTGGACTTGTGGGGGAAACTGGAGCACCTGGAGACAACCCACGCCAACACAGGGAGAACATGCACCAACTCCACACAGAAATGCCAACTGACCCAGCCGGGGCTCGAACCAGCGACCTTCTTGCTGTGAGGCGATTGTGCTACCCACTGCGCCACCGTGCTGCCCATTTCCTCATTTACTCACTTCTAATGTTTTATTAATGTATTTCATTCATTGTAGGAACAAAAAATACAATGGAAGAAATAGCTGCTTTTCCCCCAGCATTCTTCAAAATATCTTCCTTTGCATTCAACAGAAGTAAGAAAACTCAAACTAGTTTGGAGCGAGTGGAGGATCAGTAAATGATGGCTGAATTTTCATTTTTGGGTGAACTCTCCCTTTAAATTAACCCCGTTTATCCCACGTCTCTTGCAATTTGCGTACATGTATTCGACCACTTAGACCAGTGGTGTCCAAACTCATTGCTGGAGGGCCGGTGTCCTGCAGATTTTAGCTCCAACTTGCTTCATCACACCTGCATGGATGTTTCTAGAAAGCCTAGTAAGAGCTTGATTAGCTAGCCCAGGTGTTTCTGATTGGGGTTGGAACTAAACTTTTCAGGACACTGGCCCTCCAGGATTGAGTTTGGACTCCCCTGCCTTAGACCAACTTACACCTCCTTTTATATTATGATTAAATTATTATTATGATTATTATAACTAAATTAGGTTTATACTTATTCACAATTGTGACTGGTGGGAAACAGCATAGTCCGAATAATGCATTGAAACTCAGTTGTTCAATTGAAACTATGTGTTATACTATCAGTCACAATTGTTCGCTTTATACTTATATTTACTCCATGTCTTTTCTGATAAGTGGAAATATTGTAGAGTAATCCATTTTTATTTTGGGTCTACTATACATTACTTTTAAAGAAACACTCCACTTTTATGGAAAAAGCTAATTTTACAAGTCACCTAGAGTTAAACAGTTTAGTTCTACCATTGAAGCCATTCAGCTGATATCTGGGTCTGGTGAGAGAACTTTTAGCTTAGCATAAATCATTGAATTGTATTAGACCATTAGCATCTTGCTCAAATGCAAAAAAGTACATGATGTATCTACAGAAGAGTTACCTAAGTGAAGTTTTGTAAACAAATTTCAAGAGGATCACATGCTTATGATTGACTACGACTGGTCTCGCAATAACAATCACATGACCAACCAATCAGATGAATCCAAACACACATAAACGGTCTGCTCTCCTTATCTTACTCCTATTCGTTTTGGAAGATTCCCACATCCACCCCTGACTCCTTCCCCCTTTTTCCCAGCCAATTAACAGGGGAATTCTCGAGACCTACCTGAGCTCATACTCCCCTCTCTCGATTAAACAGAAGGGAGCCCTGGACTCGAGGATTCCGAGCTGAGGGCTCTCTCCCGGGACAGCATGCCAAACACGCATTTACCTTATCAAGCATCAGCTAAGTGTGAACTCTTGAAATAAGAAAATTATCAAACAGTTTTTTTGAATTTGAAAGAGATGCTAATGGTCTAATCCGATTCAATGATCTATGCTAAGCTAAGCTAAAAGTGCTCCCGACACACTATATAGATTCAAAAATGGTAAAACTCAACTGTTTAACTCTAGGGGGAGTTGTAAAATAAGCTTATTTCCATAGAAAGTGGTGTGTTCCTTTAAATAAAATTATAATTTGTACATCAGTGCAACAAATCTCTTATTTTATAGACGGGTTTGGCTCATTTTACACAAAATATGGTTTGTGAACTATTTCCTAAATGTTGTCTTGCATGTCTTCCAGGAAATACCTGCCGGTGCTGAAGAAGTTTCCCACGGAGTACATCTATGAACCCTGGAAAGCTCCTCGGAGCGTTCAGGAGAGAGCAGGGTGCATTGTGGGAAAAGACTACCCTCGTCCTATTGTGGATCATGAGGTTGCCCATAAAAAGAACATTCTGAGAATGAAAGCAGCATATGCAAAACGCTCACCAGAAAACAAAACCATCAACAAAGGTAATCATTTAGACAGAAATATTCATATTATTTGTATTTACACTCACCGGCCACTTTATTAGGTACACCTTACTAGTATCGGGTTGGACCCCCTTTTGCCTTCATAACTGCCTTAATCCTTCGTGGCATAGATTCAACAAGCTACTGGAAATATTCCTCAGAGATTTTACTCCATATTGACATGATAGCATCACGCAGTTGCTGCAGATTTGTCGGCTGCACATCCATGATGCAAATCTCCCGTTCCAACACATCCCAATGGTGCTCTATTGGGTTGAGTTATGGTGACTGAGGAGGCCATTTGAGTACAGTGAACTCATTGTCATGTTCAAGAAACCAGTCTGAGATGATTTGCGCTTTATGACATGGCACGTTATCCTGCTGGAAGTAGCCATCAGAAGATGAGTACACTGTGGTCATAAAGGGATGGACATGGTCAGCAACAATACTCAGGTACGCTGTGGTGTTGACACGATGCTCAATTTGTACTAATGGCCCAAAAGTGTGCCAAGAAAATATCCCCCGCAACATTGCACCACCACTACCAGCCTGAACCGTTGCTGATCCATGCTTTCATGTTGTTGACGTGAAATTCTGACCCTACCATCCAAATGACGCAGCAAAAATCAAGACTCATTAGACTAGGCAACGTTTTTCCAATCTCCTATTGTCCAATTTTGGTGAGCCTTTGCGAATTGTAGCCTCAGTTTCCTGTTGTTAGCTGGCAGGAGTTGCACCCGGTGCACACTCTGCTGCTGTGGTCCATCTGCCTCAAGGTTTGACGTGTTGTGCGTTCAGAGATGCTCTTCTGCATACCTCGGTTGTAACGAGTGGTTATTTGAGTTACTGCTTTTCTATCAGCTCAAACCAGTCTGGCCATATTCTTCTGACCTCTAGCATCAACAAGGCATTTGTGCCCACAGAACTGGTTGTGCGTGAAAATCCCAGTAGATCAGCAGTTTCTGAAATACTCAGACCAGCCCGTCTGGCACCAACAACCATGCCACGTTCAAAGTCACTTAAATCCCCTTTCTTCCTCATTCTGATGCTCGGTTTGAACTGCAGCGGATCGTCTTGACCATGCCTAAATGCATTGAGTTGCTGCCATGTGATTGGCTGATATGAAATTTGTGTTAACGAGCAGTTGGACAGGTGTACCTAATAAAGTGGCCGGTGAGTGTACGTATGTATATAAACTGTATTTCCTGACATTTTTGGTTATGAGGTTAATGCTTGTTATTTTGTCTCCAGGTGAAAAGCGCAAAGCGAGTCCATCCGTCAAGGACATGTTTCAGAAAAAGGCAAAGAGATAAATGGGAGTTCTCTCATCATGAATCTTTTTATATGGCGTTCCTCTATAGGTCAATAATGGTTCTTTATACTTAACTTTGATACTTGCATGTTTAAGGATAAATATTCATTTTTGTTTAGCTGGCATTGCTTAGCTGTCATGGTTTTAGCTGCTTATTTAAAGGGCAAAGGCACCTTTCATTTTTGGGATTTTTAGGTGCTGTAAATATGTGTGCTTTAAAGGGACAGTCATCCCAAAAATGAAAATTTCCTCACCATTTACTGACACTGTGAGTTCTACACTTTTATGAATTTCTTTCTTTTGTTGAACACAAAAGATAATTTGAAGAATGTTGAGAAAAAAAAAGCAACCATAGTATGAAAGGTGGATTTTTCCAACATTCTTCAGAATATCTTCCTTTGTGTTTAACAGAAGAAAGAAACTCAAACCGGTTTGGAACGAATGAAGGATGAGTAAATGATGACAGATTTTTCATTTTGGGATGAACTGTCCCTTTAAATGCAAGGTGATTTTCTGGTGGATAGATTGAACGCATGTATGTGTGAAAATAACCCGTCATAAATAATGTTTTACTGTAATTCAACATAACAGATATGTATTTTAGATGCATATTTTATACTATATACATTAAAGCGTAGGTGATAAGCAAATGCATAATAAATTGTATTATTTATAAATGATTAAAAACTTATTCCTGACAGAGTCCTCTGGTTGGAAGGAAAGTTGCTAAGTAGATTTCAAGCACAAATTCAGAAGAAGAGAAGTATGAAACTAAAGCAATGTAATAGAAATGGTATTTCAGAAATGAGAAGTTGATTTATCCAAAAGCCAGCAGATTAGAAACTGAAATGATGGTAATAATCAGGGGTTTTGCATGATTTCCCTTTTAGAAAATAAACATAAATACCCAAATAAACAAAATGATGCAACAATAACTTTTGGTGGTCTTCAATATTTATGTGTTTTCACATCCATATTAACAAACAATAAAGTGTACACATTTATAAAATTCAGTCCATGAGGTCTGATTTCGATTTTAAGACAAACTTTTAAAGTTTATGATTATTTTTGGTGTTCATTTCTGAAACATTATGAATATGGCAACCTAAATACAGTCTTTAAAACAAATCTGTCGTATGCATATTCAAATATATGCTAATTCAAAGATGAATTTCCTCAGCTGTGAGGTATTGCAATGATTTTTGCACAGTAAATTTGGTTGAAACTACAGCAGCATTTATTACTTTTTAAAGGGTTAGTTCACCCAAAAATCTCAATTCTGTCAATTACTACCCCTCATGCCTTTTCAATTTCCTTTTATTCCCTTCCCAGACATATGAAGATATTTTAGATAAAATCAGAGAGCTCTTTCATCCTCCATAGACCGCAATACTCAGACGTTCAGAGAAGCCCACATGAAAAAAAAACTATCGTGTTTTTAAACCATACTATAGTAAAGTATAGCGACACAGTGGCTCAGTGGTTAGCACTGTCGCCTCAGAGCAAGAAGGTCGCTGGTTCAAGTCCTGGCTGGGTCAGTTGGCATTTCTGTGTGGAGTTTACATGTTCTCCCCTTATTGGCTTGGGTTTCCTCAGGGTGCTCCGGTTTCCCCCACAGTCCAAAGACCCGGAGCACCCAGAGGAAACCCATGCCAACACGGGGAGAACATGCAAACTTCACACAGAAATGCCAACTGGGCCAGCCGGGATAGTGCTAACCGCTGAGCCACTGTGCTGCCTCATTTGTGTTCCGACGATGTAAAATTAACATTAAAATGACATAAATGCAAGTTATTAATAACAGAACCTTCATTTTTGAGTGAACTAACCCTTTAATCTCCCATTAATCTAAGTTTCTGTCACCAAACTCATCCAGCTGAAACATCGATTCTGTTCTGCCCTTCTGAACACATACCGTCTTCCTCACACAATGTTTCTCTCCAGTATGGGCTTCTTCTTAATGATCCGTTTGATGCCAAAAGCACTGAGGTCGATGGTTTTATATCCTCTGTCCAGAATGAGCTCAGCGATGGCGCGTCCCACTGCAGGAGACTGCTGTAAACCATGACCGCTGAAGCCCGTGGCGAAGTACATGTTGGCCACTAGAGGGTGCAGTCCTAAAATACCATTCTGATCAAAGGTGTTGTAGTCGTAAAATCCAGCCCACGCGCTCGAAACCTGACAAAATACAACAGAATATAGCAACATGTTTACTTTATCGACTGTCAACTGTATTTTCCTGAAAATATGCCACAGATGACTGCAAGTCACATTGGAAGTATTACCCCAACAAACAGCAATAATTCATTATTATAGGAAATAAACTTTTTTACACTTGATAATTTAATTAAAAATTGCACAAAATATCAAATAAAAGCATACTTAAAAGCCTCCCAGGAAAATTATTCATAAAGGACTTTTGATACACCTCAAAACCTGCAATTCTGAGTGTGCCTCACACAGCTGAGTGGGCTAGACATTAGGTAACACTTGTACCATTGTTGCACATTTTTCCCCAGACACTTTCTTAAAATCACTCCATAGCTCTAAAACAAATGTATAATAATAATTATAGTAATCACTTGTGGACAAAAGAGTCTTGTCGTCAATCTAGTTGATCATTTTAAAAAGTGGCAGAAGGTCGATTTTTTCGGATGAATCATCTGTTGAACTGCATCCCAATCATGACAAATACTGCAGAAGACCTACTGGAATCTGCATGAACCCAAGATTCTCACAGATATCAGTCAAGTTTGGTGAAGGAAAAATCATGGTTTGGGGTTACATTCAGTATAAAGGAGTGCAAGACATCTGCAGAGTGGATGGCAACATCAACAGCCTGAGGTATCAAGACATTTGTGCTGCCCAGGGGCGTTGCTAGACAAAGTTTTACTGGGGCACGCCCCCTCCCTCAAAAAAAAAAAATTATATATACTGTATATATATATATATATATATATATATATTATAAATAAATAAATAAAAGTATTGTTGTTATTATACAATTATTATTCTAAATAAATAACAGAAATTCTAAATGTAATAAAAGTGATAAGCTAAGATCGTTTAAGATATCTTTTGCATGAATAATAATTTAATTTGAATGAAATTCTTTAGACAATTCTATAGAATACAAAACAGATGTTTTATAGAATTATCTGTTGTCTTAGACTTGACCGATGGCAGAGAATTAGGTTTAATAAGTCTTACCTCCCTGACTCATCATCCCTTTTTTATTTCATAAAAAAAAATCTATAGGCATGCTTAGTAAGATCACCATCAAATTATTAAAACTTTTGTTTTGTCGACTTGCAGAACTCATTGCGTGCCGACTACTCCTCATAAAAGGTTCTTATGCCGGTTTCACAATGCATGAACGCGAGCGTGCGTGTTAACAACCGGGACTCGCACCGGGAGAAAAGCAGCGCGTCAGGGTCCAGCAGGTGTGGTGTGTGAGGCGCTCAGATATGGTTTTCTGCACACATGCAGAGACGCGTCAGTTTGCTTTTTGATTAAACACATTGCTTTCACCAGCGTTGATTCGGTTGCACAGAGAATAACGTCTTTATTCCGGGATTACCACTCTTAATAGATACACTTTCCATATGAAGTAAATCATATCTCAAAGCATTTACTGGGGCACTGGGTACTTTTACTGGGTCACGTGTCCCAGTAAATTGGGTCTAGCGACGCCCCTGGTGCTGCCCATTACATTACAAACCACAGGAGAGGATAAATTCTTCAGCAGGATAGCGCTTCTTCTCATACTTCAGCCTCCACATTAAAGTTCCTGAAAGCAAAGAAGGTCAAGGTGCTCCAGGATTAGCCAGCCCAGTCACCAGACATGAACATTATTGAGCATGTCTGGGGTAAGATGAAGGAGAAGGCATTGAAGATGAATCCAAAGAATCTTGATGAACTCTGGGAGTCCTGCAAGAACATTCTAGATGACTTTATTAATAAGTGATTTGAGTCATTGCAGAGATGTATGGATGCAGTCCTCCAAGCTCATGGGAGTCATGCACAATATTCATTCTTCTTCCACTGCACCATGACTTTATATTCTATACTGTACATTATTTCTGTTAACTGACAAGACCTTTGTCTAAGCAGAGTCAGAACTTACTGTACTTATTAAATCATTAAAAATCAAGACATGATCATATTTATTTTTGGTCAAAAAAGCGTAATCTAGAGGCCTTTGCCGTTTATATAAGCCACTTCTGATACCAAATGATCAACTAGAAGTCAAGTTATTATTTGTTGTTCCTAAAACTTGGATAGGCGACAAGTCTTTTGTTAGGCAGTGTATATATGAATCTTTCAACTTTATAATTGTGTTGATTTCTGCAAACTACATGGATCAATTTGACCAATCAACACTCACTCACTCATGCACTCACTCACACACACACACACAAAAAAAAAACTCCCCATTTATGCAACGGATAACACGAATAACAATTTTCCATGCTAAATCTCACCTTCAGTTTCTCAAACGCAGGGATTCGGTGAGCCAGATGATGCCAGACTTTCTCTTGAAAAAACTCATGGTCCACATCCAGGTTACTGATATCAGGTTCTTCTGACTGCATCAAAATAAAAATCAATGAATGAAAGAAAATGAATGAATGCAGATGATGCTAATTGAATTTCTGTATCTACCTCCTCTGGTGACATTCCTGCAATGTAATTTCCTCCCAGTCCCTCTCGCCTAATGTAAACTCCTGAATAATCAATCAGAAACGGAGTGTCCAAACCCGGTCCATCAGGACAATGAACCACATAAACAAACCTGCAGGAGACACAGCTGGATTTACTAATAATATATCATTTGTATATTTGATTGGAACTAAATTTACAATTTTTAATGAATAACTTAATGACAATTTTAATTTAATGATGACATACAGCAATCTTACAGACGATAAGAGGTTTGGAGAATGAATGTATAAACGGGAGTAGTTATAATACTTACAATTGCTAATTAATGTAAACTTACTTTCTTTAATTTAATAATGTAATATATTTTCTAAAAAAAACTAAAATATAAAAAAAAATCTGAATATTACAATAATTTAAAACACTAGAATATATTTATAAAATTAAATAATATTACTATTTAATAGCACTAATTATAATATATAATAATTATTAGCACTAATGATAATGAATGAATCAATATTATAATATATATAAAAATGGAGTATTACATAAAATGTAAATAAGTATTGAATAATAAAGGAGTAAAATTATATATTAATACATATTTTCAACAGTTAGTTACTTCAGAATATTTAGAACTGTGCATTTAAATTCAAATGAAATATTTTATATGAATAATGATTTATTTTTACTTATAAATTGGCATTTTTACTAATATTTAAATTCTAATTTAAAAAGAATACAATTTCATTAATATATGTAGAATAAAATATATAATTAAGTTACTTTGAACATATTCATAAATTAAATAATGTTAAAATAATCATAATAATCATTAAGTTAATAAGAATAATGATGATAATAATAATAATAGTAATAATCTATATAATAACTAAATATAAAATAAACAATAAATCATTATGTAATACTAAAGGTAATTCATTAGGAAGAAAATAATTATTAATAAAATAATAATTGAAATATTAATAAAAATATTTTAATTAATCAAATTACTTCTGAATATTTTGAACTACTCACTGCTCACTTAAGTTCAAATAAATTGATTTATATTGATATTTGATTAATAATAATATACTTTATTATTACATTCCTGAATAATTGGTTAATAATAATAATAGTAATATTCTATATAATAATTAAATATTCAATTAAAAAAAACTAAAATTACGTAATACTAAAAGTTATTCATTAGGAATAAAATAATATATTAATAAAGTGATTTCAATATTTACTTCTGAATATTTAGAACTACTGATTATTCATTTAAATTCAAATAAATTGATTTATAAGAATAATCATTTATTTTTACAACGATATTTGATTAATAATAATCTTTTTTTAAATTACATTTTTGAATAATTGGCAATAAAGTTAATAATAATAATAATAATAATAATAATAATATTAATAACAACAACAATAACAATAACAATTATCTATAATCATTAGGAATTAAATAATATATAAATACAATTATTTAAACATTTACTTCTGAATATTTAGAACTACTGATTGCTCATTTATATGAATAATAATTTATTTTTACAAATGATATTGATCAATATTAATAATAATATATTTTTTAATTACATTTCTGAATAATTGGCCACACTTATTCATCCAAGCAAGCAAGATATCTAAAAAAACCTATACAGCCACTGTTTGTAAGAAGAAGTCACAAAATGTGATCTTCAGTCTTGACCTCTTCCTGGGTTCCACAGGAAATGGAATTCCAGATACTGATTCCTCCGGGCCCAATCCGATGCCCAGCATGGCAGCGATCTTCCCCGAGTTTGCACCTGCTGCGTTTACCACAACCGGGCACTCGACCGGCTGATACTCCAGACTGTTGGGCATCCGCACCTAAAACAACACCTCTTGTACTATTAATCCTATTAGTGCAGTACATTTTACACAATGATTCAAACAGTGTGTTATATAACCCCAGCCTTTTCTGAGAAGCTTAAACAAGCAATAAGGACTTACATTGACACATTTTATCCTTCTGAAATCAACAAAGTCTCCCTCTGCAACTTCTGCGATCTGTGTGGTGTACCTAAAACCTAAAAAACACATTTAAAAGAATCAATACAAGGTGGATTTTTACAAACAAACCTCCTAGTTAAAGGAACACTCCACTTTTTTTGAAATAGGCTTATTTTTCAACTCCCCTAGAGTTAAACAGTTGAGTTTTACCATTTTTCAAGCCATTTAGCCGATCTCTGGGTCTGGGGGGAGCTTAGCTTAGCATAGATCATTGAATTAGATTAGACCATTAGCATCTCACTTAAAAATGACCAAAGAGTTTTGATAATTTTCTTATTTAAAGCTTGACTCTTCTGTAGTTACATTGTGTACTAATACAAACAGAAAACGAAGAGTTGCAATTTTCCAGGCTGATATGACTAGGAACTATACTCTCATTCTGGTGTAATAATCAGGGCCGCCCCTGGGTAAACTCTAGCCACCCCTGTGGCCACACCAATATGATTTTGCTGTTGATATTATTAATTTAAATGTACTTATGTAAATTCCCAATGTTTCTATAAATAAATAAATAAATAAATAAATAAAATGCAGCTACTAAATTATTGTTGGTGCCACTGACAAAGCTGATTCACTGCCCCTCTCCCTCCCCCAGTGGCAGATTTAGGCGTGGGCAATATGCCTAATACCAGGGCGGCAACTTGCTGGGGGCGGCAAGCGGAGACGGTGCAAAAAAAATCCTCTAGTAAAAGCATTGGGATACGATTTACTTTATGCAAGTGTATTAACTTAGAGTGGCAATCTCAGAGTAAAGACGTTAGGGGCCGTTCACAGTTGGCATCTTTGGCACGCGTTCTCTATGTGCAACCGAAACAAAAGCAAACTGACGCATGCGCGCAGAAAATCATTCCTGTGCGCCTCACGCACTCCTGTGTGAATCCCGGTTGTTTGCATGCACGCCAATAAAATACGCGCCACTCATGCGCCGTGAAACCGGAGTAACAGCCTTTTGTGCAGAGGTGTCGGCACGCAGCGAGTTTTGAAAGTCGACAAAACTAAAGTTTATATAATATATTGATGATGTTGCTTTCACTAAGCATGGCTTATAAAGCAGAAAGAAGGCATAAAGAGTCAGGGAGCTAAGACTATTTTTTTGTATTCTTTAGAAATGTCATAACTAATAATCATGCAAAAACATTTCTTAAGTGATCTTAGCATATCACTCCAGTAGTTACATTGTTTTTCAGTAACATTTAGGATTGATTTCTGTTATTTATTTAGAATAATACAGTAATTGTATAATAATATTAATAATAATTGTATTTATTTAGAATAAATATAAATAAATTGTTATTGAAAAATAAATCTAACAATTTAAAGGGGGGGGGGGGGGGGGGGGGGGGTGTATGGGGTGGTTCGCCCAGGGTGTCATTTAAACTAGAACCACCACTGCCCTCCCTGATCGTCGTTGACAGCACGCACACGCCTTCAATAGACAGCAATGGCAATTTAATATTTACCTTAAGGTACATCAAAATAGAAGAAGCTGCATCAATAAAATTGTGGCTCAAAAAGGAATATGGATAAATGATATTATTAGGGTCTGTATAGTGAGTGTGTGTATATATAGTAATGCCTTTTGTTCAGTTTGTTCCTTTGTTTTATTAATTAACTCATTAATCTTCATTAATTTTAGACATGGCATATGCTGTACAATAAAAGTATGTGAAAAATAACTGAAAAGTTATTTATATATATATATATATATATATATATATATATATATATATATATATATATATATATATATATATATATATATATATATATATATATATATATATATATATATATATATATATATACACACACAGTATACAGTCACCTTGGAATTATAAGGTTCTATCTGCGTTCTGAATGATTTTGAGATATTGAGCTCCAAAGTTTTTGCATTCCATAGCAAACAATGCGTGTGTAACATTTGTTTTTTTAATAAAACGTCTTAAAATGTAAACAACTTCTAAAAAAACATCCCATAATGTAAATAAGTTGCCATTTAATAAGAATATGTCAATAACTCAATTTTGACAAAAATGACAGATAGAACCTTATAATTCTAAGGTGACGATATATGTAAAATTACCGAAAGGTTATTTTACATATAATATTATTTTACATATAACATTGCACTGAATTCATTATTTTTTTGTGTGCCATCCCAAGATTTGGTGTGGCCTCCTCTGGCCACCCCTAAGAAAATTTTCTGGGAGTGTCACTGGTAATAATCAAGGAACATTGCTGTCGTACCATGGCTTCAGCAGGTGCAATGATATTACGCAGCATCTGTAAATAGTCCCCAGTACCAAGCCCTACACTTGCACCACCAGTTAAAATCTGCGTAATATCATTGTTCCTTCTGCAGCCTTGGTACGACAGCAATGTTCCTTGATTATTACGCCAAATGAGGGTATAGTTCCTAGTCATATCAGCCTGGAAAATAGCAACTTTTAATTTTTCGTCAGATTTAGTACAAGATGTAACTACAGAAGAATCTAGCTAAAATCTGAGAATTATCGAAACTTATTGAAATTTTTTGAGTGAGATGCTAATGGTCTAATCTGATTCAATGATCTATGCTAAGCTAAGCTAAAAGTGCTCCCGCCAGACCTTGATATCGACTGGATAGATTAAAATAATGGTAAAACTCAACTGTTTAACCCTAGGGGAGCTATAAAATGAGCCTGTTACGACTAAAGTTTACTTATTTGTTTTGTTGTGCATTGCATGTGTCTTTTTCTTTGTCCCGCCTTCTTGTGTTGTTTTTTGTTATCCCATAGGCTCATATTTTAATGTGGTCCAGGCTCTGATTGGCTGCTAGTCGCACAGAGCTATAAAAAAGATCTTCCAGCAGAGTTCGAGGAGCTCATTTGTGGTGCGACCGTTGCTGGGAGTGGAGAGCTTCTAGATTTTCCCTACAGCCAACAACCAAACTTTATTCTTGTCAAAATGTCCATGTACGCTTGCAACTTTTTTTGAGAGCTTGTACTTGTAGGGGTGGCCTGCCTATTTATTTGACTACTTTTAACTTTGTTTATGTTTAGGGAGGAAGGTAAGCTTCCTGTATTCATCTTTAAAGACTTACAGGTTAGTTTATTTACTTTGTAGATTCTTTTGTTTGTTATTTTGGCCTGTGGATAATGCTTATTTAAATTGCAAATTTTTTAATAATAACTCTATTCAATTACTCTCAACTGAGTGTCTGTGTTTGGTTGTCGACCGAAGGAGATCTTGCATAAGTTGATTATTTTTGGGGGGAAAATCCAGCACCCACAAAATTATTTAGTTTATTATGCCCATGTTGTTTTCCCCTAGACTTGAAGCGTAATAAATCCTATTTTCCAAAATAAAAAGCTGAGTGTTCCTTTAAAGAGGCCATATTATGCTTTTTTAAAAGTTCTATGTGTTGTTTATTAGGGCTCCTTGCTGCTCAACTGCTTAATATACTTCAATTTAAAAAATTATAATAATAAATATAAAAAACGTTCAAATACTGTACACATTTCCATTATGGTCTGCACTATTTGCAGCACATTTCTCTATTTTTATGTTTATTTGTTAGTGTTTTCCTATTAGCATGCTTTTTCTAAATTATAAGTATATTTGAGCTCTCTCTGCCACCGTAATTTGAACTATTAGCCAAAGAATAAGTACTAATACATAATATTATCTAAAAAATTAAAACAAAGAAGTACAAGCAGAATAAAATTAGATCTAAAATAGACGAGTCCATTTAGTAGATTTTATAGAACAGGTCTATAATTTGTTCCATGTTAGATAATAATAACAGGGTATATACAGGAATCAGAGTAAAATTCAATACCTTTTTAAGAACGTTTTTAAGACTCTTTCCATACATTTTAGGACCTCATTGCCATTTTAGGTGGTAACATTGGCAGCATAAACTTACAGTATATTCACTAAATACTGATTGTAAGAAACTAATCCTAAACTAAAACCTCATTCATATAGTGAATAAAAATGTTAATCCAGCAGGTGGCGCTATAGAACAGCAGAAATGACGTTGCAGTAAACAAAGGAAGGTGACTTCAAATATAGCAGGATTTTATCGATTTCATAAACTACACAGCATTCAGGCAAATTTTGGCATACAACTATACTCTGTATAATCAAAAATAATACAAAATAAAATACCTTGTAACAGCATTTAAGACTTCTTAATACTTCTTAAAAGCCTTTTAATAATTTTTAAGACACCGCGAACACCCTGAATAATACTAAACCCATTTACTAGGGGACTTTAACAATCAGAACATATACAAGCAAATCTTTTCTCTTTTCCAAGAAAAGAAATACACAGCATCATATAGTCTCTATAAAAACTAGTATATGTAGGACAACGTGGTAATAATTAGTCAAACCTGTGACTTCTCCGAAGCACTGATAGACTCCCATAGACAAGGCCTTGCGTCTGAAAGCGTTCAGCAGAGACCAGGGGTCAAACCAGCCCTCGTTCTCTAGTCCTGGAGAGGATTTAATACATCACTCAGTAAAGAAGATCAGATGAGACTTATTATAGTAAAAAATGACCACAGACCAAGAGAAGCCAGAGCGACTCCCTCTGTGTTCATCCAGGGGAATCGCTCCTTCAGCTGAGACGGCGACAGGAGGACCACCTTTGCACCAGCATATCTGACAATAAAAAAACCAAAATGTGCTTGTATTTTATTTTCAATTATTATTGAGATGCAACAAAAACATGACAATATTATACAACACAATTGTATTTGCATCTGTTCATTTGACAGGAAAAACAACAATGCAAAACCAAAAAAATGAGGAAAAAAAGGGAAAAAGAGAAGAAAAAAAGGCAGAGGCTGCTTTTAATTTGTAAAAGGTTTTCCAGATAATAAAACGGTAGGAAAAAATAGTTGGAAATTAGTGGCGTCAAATGATTAATCATGATTACTTGCATCCAAAATAAAAGTTTGTATTTATATGCGTGTGTACTCACTCTCACCGTGTATAAATATTGCTTATATATAAATAAATATAAATAAAAGACTCCACAGGCTTACACACACACACACACACACACACACACGTACACAGCTACAGATAGACAATCACTGCCTCTCACCGCATCCCACGCCTTCGTGCGCTTTCACCCCTGGTGTGGGTAGGCAGGTCTGCTACCAGCGCTTTTCTAGCTACATGACCAGACGGCTGTTGCCTACATCTCCACCTCCGGTTTTCATCCTCTGTTGCGATGTTATGTCTATGTGCTTGTCGCTGGGGGTTTTTTCCCCCTGATCCCAAACTGCCCTACGTTAAGTACAGTCTGGGAGGGCCTTTTTTTTTTTTTTTTTTCGCTTCCCTTTTCCCTAATGCATCTTATTTCCTCTTTCTATGCTACCTCTCGTCTGACCTGTCTTCCCCTGAAATGTGTTATGTTTGTGTATTGTCGGAGGGGTCCAATTTCAATGCATGTAACTGTGTATGTGACAAATAAAAGCTTTCATCATCATCATTATATATATAATTTACAAACCCAATTTTTTACTTATATATTTATATTTACTGTTTAATTTGTATTAGATATAAAAATTTTATTTATTAACATGTAAATAAATATTTTCTCAAATATATACATGTATGCATATAAATATTAGTGCTGGGCAAAGATTAATCACGATCAATCGCATGCAATATAAAAGTTTGTTTTGACAAAATATGTGTGTGGATTAAATAAATTTATTATGTATATGAGATGCACACACACATAGAAACAAAACTATACAAAGCAATTTTGTTACATAGATATTTAAATTTATATATAATTTGTATCATATACACATATATTTTATCTCTAAATATAAACATTTTCTGAAATATATGCATGCATGTGTGCATTTATATATACATAATAAATGTAAAGAATACCATTTTTGGATTCAATTATTGCAATTAATTTAGATTTTTTTGTATTTTATACTAATATATTTACACAAAATAAAAATGCACAGAACACTAACACATATCCCTATATGTATATATTTGAGCAATGTCAGCCAAGTGTCCCATCAGTGTCGATATACAGCCAAATCGCACTTCTACTCGTGTGATATTGCGTTTATACAACAGTTCGACAACATGTGTATATAAAAAGAAAATCAAACACAGAGAGTCTCAAAACCCTTTTGTACGAGGAACTACTTTCTTCCACCATTCATTCACATCTGCAGCTGACGTCAGAACTGCAGAAACCTTTACTAATTCACCAACATCACTTTAGAGCTAGTATTTGAATGATTCTCTAGCTTAAAGTCTAAAAAGATGACAAAACAGGTGATTTTGATCACAGTTTAAGATTATAAGGCTGAACGGCATGAAATGCCATCAGTCTACAAAGATATCTCCCAGTATTTTTCTGTTGCAATCAGGAGACGACAATATTACTATGGTATAAATACAGCACTACAACATACAAAAGAGAGAGATCGACATTTACCGGTTTAATAATGTTTGATCAGCTGTAGTTTAAAAATATGCTGTATTATGCAGTCTCTGTTGCCATCTTGTAGATAAACATAGTCAACAGTCTTTGCTCAAAGACAGGCTATGGCCGCCAACGCGCTGTCTCTCCGAAATTATAAATATTTAAAATAGGCACTATCCTTATAAATAAACTGCAAAGTTGCAATCTAAACAACTACATTCTCGACTAAAAAAAGCCTCAAACGTACATTATTTTGCCCAACAGCAGCAATATTTGTCAAACTGTAGAGTGTCCTCTGCTTGTCACTGTATGTGGGCGGAGTAATACACAAAAGGGTGAAGGGTTAAGAGGCTGGACGAATGCTGTTATTTGCAGAATAATCTCACGGCTATCAGCCAATCAGATTCAATAACCAGACAAAACTGTTGTGTGTGTGTGTGTGTGTGTGTGTGTGTGTGTGTGTGTGTGTGTGTGTGTGTGTGTGTGTGTGTGTGTATATATATATATATATATATATATATATATATATATATATATATATATATATATATATATATATATACAGTTGAAGTCAGAATTATTAGCCCCCTTGAATTATTAGCCGCCCCGTTTATTTTTTTCCCCCAATTTCTGTTTAACGGAGAGAAGATTTTTTCAACACATTTCTAAACATAATAGTTTTAATAACTCATTTCTAATAACTGATTTATTTTATCTTTGTCATGATGACAGTAAATAATATTTTACTAGATATTTTTCAAGACACTTCTATACAGCTTAAAGTGACATAAAAGGCTTAACTAGGTTAATTAGGTTAACTAGGCAGGTTAGGGTAATTAGGCAAGGTATTGTATAACGATGGTTTGTTCTGTAGACTATCAAAAAATATATAGCTTAAAGGGGCTAATAATTTTTTCCTCAAAATGGCTTTTAAAAAATTTAAAAAAACCACTTCTATTCTAGCCGAAATAATACAAATAAGACTTTCTTCAGAAGAAAAAACATTATCAGACATACTGTGAAAATTTCCCTGCTCTGTTAAACATCATTTGTGAAATATTCAAGAAGAAAAAAAAGAAAAAAGGGGGCTAATAATTCTGACTTCAACTGTATATGTATATATATTACGTAAATACAGGCTTTTATTTTGGATGCTGTTAGTCACAGTTAATCTTTTGACAGCACTATTGAAAACAATTCATCCATTGAAGGCACCAGATCATTATTCGAAAATGGTTTATTTAAAAAAATCTCTGAAAATGGGGCAACATGTACTGTAGATAGAGCAAATCAGTGTCAAGTTAGCTCAAAAACATGTGCTTTTATTAATCTTTAACTTTATACGGAGTCTGTTGTTGTGCCCAAAGTCCGTTTGATTTGCTGATAAAAAATATGTTTAATCAAAATAGAAAACATAGTAATTAAACTCCGCAATCTAACTAGGTCACCTTTGTGTACTGTAGTTTTCCTCCATAACATGAGCTGATTTTTCGCTGGCGAGGAAGAGATAACCCGAATGGTTAAACTGCAGATCGACGGGGTCCTCATTCATCACCCACAGATGCTTCTGTAGCATATAAACACGAATACAATCACTTATGAGCAATAAACTCTAAACTAGCCTAAATGATGATCACACGTCCAGATAAAAATGATATTTAATGATTAATACAAAAATTATTAATTTTATCTACAGACCACACTACCAAGAATCCACACACAAAAAAAAAAAAAAAAAAACTAAAACATTCACAAACAAGTGTAAGCAATTTTAAATAAATGGGTTTGAACATAACAGATAAGAGCGAGATTATGGAGAGATTTGTAAGAAAAACATTTGTGCAAATATGTGCATACACATGTTTAGTAAATGAGACCTAGTGTTTTAGAAGTGTAATTATATACATTCACTGGCCACTTTATTAGGCACAACTGTCAACTGCTCGTTAACGCAAATTTCTAATCAGCCAATCACATGGCAGCAACTCAATGCATTTAGGCATGTAGACATGGTCAAGACGATCTGCTGCAGTTCAAACCGAGCATCAGAATGAGGAAGAAAGCTGATTTAAGTGACTTTGATTTGGCATGGTTGTTGGTGCCAGACGGGCTGGTCTGAGTATTTCAGAAACTGCTGATCTACTGGGATTTTCGTGTACAACAATCTCTAGGGTTTACAGGGAATGGTCTGAAAAAGAGAAAATATCCAGTGAGCGGCAGTTCTGTGGCCTTGTTAATGCAAGAGGTCAGAGGAGAATGGCCAGACTGGTTCCAGCTGATAGAAAGGCAACAGTAACTCAAATAACCACTTGTTACAACAGAGGTATGCAGAAGAGCATCGCTGAACACACAACACGTCCAACCTTGAGGCAGATGGGATACAGCAGCAGAAGACCACACCGGGTGCCACTCCTGTCAGCTAAGAACAGGAAACTGAGGCTACAATTGGCACAGGATCACCAAAATTGGACAATAGAAGATTGGAAAAATGTTGCCTGGTCTGATGAGTCTTGATTTCTGCTGCAACATTCAGATGGTAGGGTCAGAATTTGGCATCAACAACATGAAAGCATGGATCCATCCTGCCTGGTAATTTCCTTGGCACACTTTGGGCCCATTAGTACTAACTGAGCATTGTTCAACACCACAGCCTACCTGAGTATTGTTGCTGACCATGTCCATCCTTTATGACCACAGTGTACCCATCTTCTGATGGCTACTTCCAGCAGGATAACGAGCCATGTCATAAAGCGTGAATCATCTCAGACTGGTTTCTTGAACATGACAATGAGTTCACTTTACTCAAATGGCCTCCACAGTCACCACACCTCAATCCAATAGAGCACCTTTGGGATGTGGTGGAACGGGAGATTCGCATCATGGATGTGCAGCCGACAAATCTGCAGCAACTGTGTGATGCTATCATGTCAATATGGACCAAAACCTCTGAGGAATATTTCCAGTACCTTGTTGAATCTATGCCACAAAGGATTAAGGCAGTTATAAAGGCAAAAGGGGGTCCAACCCGGTACTAGTAAGCTGTACCTAATAAAGTGGCCGGTTAGTGTATATAGAAGTGCATTATTGTAGATTATTACATTAATGTTCCTCAAGAAATCAGCAGATTCCAGGGACAGCAGGATATTTTCTTTCAGGGAAAACTGCTGTCGGATTCCGCCACATGACAGCACAGTTGAAGCCTGAGAATACTGCAGAAAGAAAAACAAAGGTTATACTGTAATGTTGCAATAACATTAGTGAATATAAAACGTCATTTGGCTTGATATTAAAAGATTAAGAAAAAAACACATCTGTAAATATGAGATTTTTTTTAGAGAGAGGCTCATTTGCATTGAATGGGTGGCCTGATTTAGTGTCTAAACCAGGCCACCTAATCTAATTTAGTGTCACTTTTTAAATATGAATACATTCATTCATTTTGCTTTGGCTTAGTCTCTATTTCAGAGGTCGCCACAGCGAAATGAACCACCAACTTTTCCGGCATATGTTTTACACAGCGGATGCCCTTCCAGCCGCAACCCAGTACTGGGAAACACCCATACTTCCTGCAGATTTCAGTTTCAACTCATATCAAACACACCTGCCTATAATTATCAAGTGCTGTTTAGGCCCTATTTAATTGGTTCAGGTGTGTTTGATCAGGTTTGGAGCTGCAGGAAGGTAGATCTCCAGAAACAGACGCTGCGTCCGAAACCGCCTACTACTCAGTAGGTACTGCATTTGAATTTAAACGTACTACTCGACCGTTAGAAAAGTACGTTCTATACAGTATGAATGTAAAAAGTATGAATGGAATTCGGACGTACTACATCCGCCATTTTGTCATGGTCACGTGACCTACCTGCGTCAGTTGCGTCGCTTTACTTCCATTCATGAATTCTCTCGCGGGGCATCATGGGATAGCGCAGCGTGCATGGGATGCGCACTTCAGAATCTCGCCGGAAGTAGTAAGTCATCCGGGTACTTCTCGCATACTGATTTTCGAATTCTATGAATTCGGACATACTACTCGGCTCGCATACTGATTTTAGCGTACTGTATAGTATGGAAGTATGCGGTTTCGGACGCAGCCAGAGTTGCGCAGCCCTGCACTACGTCATACCTGCCAACATTTGTCTCACTAATTCTGGGAGACCGGGGGCAGGGGGGTTTGTCTGATTAAAGCTGCGGTCACACTGGACTTTCCTCCCCATAGACTTCCATTCATACATACGTGAATGCGTCTGACCGGAAACGCAAGCTTGTGCGTCAAGTTTGGCAGATCGCTGCATTGGAAAGTTCAAGCTTGGTGAACTCTGACCTGCGAAATCGCATCACTTGAGTGCGTGAGACCAATCGAGGATCAAAACATGACCTCTCTGGACAGAAGTTTAAAATATGGACCAATCGCTCGCTTTTTTAATGTCTAATCATCTTGTTTAATCCCGCCCCATTCCGCAGCGCCATACAACAGAATTTCACATTCTCAAACTCTAGTCTGACCGCAGCTTTACACAGTTGAGAACCGGGGGAAGTTTGTCAGAGAGCAGTGATGTTTATGGTGTTGCTGTACTATGGACCAGGATTTTGGGCGGCCCAGGCGATTGCATACTATACCACAGTTGGCGACTCGGGGCTGTTATAGACTGTACCAAAAAGTTGAAGGCCCAGGGGAAGGTGGAATTACAGGAGTTTCCTTGGAGAAATAACAAAAAGGGAGGGAGGTGGGACATGGGTCTGAAATACAGGAGACTCCCGGGAGTGTTGGCAGGTATGCACAATGGCCAATTTAGTTTATTCAATTCATCTGTACTGCATATCTTTGGACTGTGAGGAAAACCGGAGCACCCGGCGCAAACCCACACCAACACGGAGAGAACATGCAAACTCCACACAGAAATGCCAACTGGCCCAGTCAGGACTCGAACCAGCGACCTTCTTGCTGTGAGGCGACAGTGCCAACCATGAACCACCATGTAGCCCATAATAATACATTATGAAGGGGAAATGAGATAATCAAACAAAGATTCTTGAATATATTTAATTGAATGGCTTCTATGCATTTTCTGAACTAACTGGGGATTATGTTACCATAATGGCCATATTGATCTCTGACTAATATGAGTTATACTGTACATTATGCTCATCTACAAATCTTTAGAGAGAATATATATATACCTAATTAATCTAGTTAAGCGTTTAAATATCACTTTAAGCTAAATATTAGTGTCTTGAAAAATATCTAGTCAAATATTATTTACTGTCATCATGGCAAAGATAAAATAAATCAGTTATTAGAAATGAGTTATTAAAACTATTATGTTTACAAATGTGTGGAAACAAAATCTCTCCGTTAAACGGAAATTGGGGGAAGAAATAATTCAGAAGGGCTAATAATTCTGAATTCGACTGTACACCCTCATATAAACTCACAGTAGGGTCTTTCTCCACCACGACCACCCTCAGAGCGCCCCTCGTTCGCTCTTTCCTCTTGATCCAGTATGCGATGGACCATCCCACTACACCGCCTCCTATAATCACCACATCGGCTCTCTCCGGAGGCAGGCCAGGCGTCAGCTCAAACGGGCTCCAGTCACTGCCGGGCATCGCTTTCACAGCTTTTTTCCGAAATGCCCGGAACTGATCCTCCAGTTCTGCAAAAATAAATAAATAAAGTCAAATAAATTACATGTTGTTTTACATGATTATTCAAAGTTCTCAAGATGAATATACAGTGTGCTTTCAGAGATATAATCAGAGGCAGGTTTACAAAGAAAGTGCAGGTTAACTATGCTTATACACTCACCGGCCACTTTATTAGGTACACCTGTCTAACTGCTCATTAACTCAAATTTCTAATCAGTCAATCACATAGCGGCAACTCAATGCATTTAGGCATGTAGACATGGTCAAGATAATCTGCTGCAGTTAAACCGAGCATCAGAATGAGGAAGAAAAGTGATTTAAGTGACTTTGAACGTGGCATGGTTGTTGGTGCGAGACGGGCTGGTCTGAGTATTTCAGAAACTGCTGATCTACTGGGATTTTCACGCACAACCATCTCTAGGGTTTTAGAAAATATCCAGTGAGCGGCAGTTCTGTGGGTACAAATGCCTTGTTGATGTCAGAGGAGAATGGCCAGACTGGTTCCAGCTGATAGAAAGGGAACAGTAACTCAAATAACCACTCATTACAACCGAGGTATGCAGAAGGTATCCATCCTGCTTTGTATCAATGGTTCAGGCTGGTGGTGGTGGTGTAATGGGGGGATATTTTCTTGGCACACTTTGGGTCCATTAGTACCAATTGAGCATCGTGTCAACGCCACAGCCTACCTGAGTACTGTTGCTGACCATGTCCATCCTTTTATGATCACAGTGTATCCATCTTCTGATGGCTACTTCCAGCAAGATAACACACCATGTCATAAAATGCCAACCATCTCAGACTGGTTTCTTGAACATGACAACGAGTTCACTCGTCATAAAGAGATGGACATGGTCAGCAGCAATACTCAGGTATGGCAACTGTCATGCCATTATAAACTCTCCACATTTAAGATCTGGTTTCTTTAAAAACAAGTGATCATTACTGCAAGATTGACATGGTTCTCAGACCAGACAAGAAGCACTGCATTCATTTTAAATATTCTGTGCCATGTCTTTCAAATACAGAAATTTATCTTACTACAGTATTTTCAATAGAGTTTCAGCACTCGCCTGCTGCTCCTGACAGCTCTTGCCGTTAAATGATTTCATCTCGTTTTGCGCCTGAACACCTAAACACCTAAATGAATGCTATGTCTATTGAACTGATTATACTTTAATTACATTACAACATAGATGATGTAAAAATTAACCTTATGAAATAAAAAATAGTCACATTAACCTACAGATGTTACTACTTCAATTTGGTCCCTTTGCCGCCGTTCATACCGCTGGGGCGGCGGTATTTCGTGCGCCAGCAGTTTTTGACCGCTGGGTGGCGCTTTAACCACAGATTTTCAGCTTTGCCTTTTCACAATACTAGATAGACGGTTCTGTATGTGTACCTTATGTGATGTGATGTGTTCAATTAAAATATAATTTTGTTTTAGTTTTCTTAGTAATAAACATGCTTTTACACTATACTGTCTGTTTTAGAAAAGATACATGGTGAGATGTATAGCCCTAGGCTGCAAAAAGCAAATATAAGAATTAGTTCTTTAGCCTTTATAGTGCCCTATTAAATTGCGTTGGGGTGAAAACAATGTTTCGATTTCTTTGACCATAATGGCGATGTTATTACCTCAAATCTTAAACATGTGCACATTTAAAAACCGCGGCACAGCACACACTACAAAATAATATTAAGATTATTGTGCCATATTGTATCACCGGAGGGCAACCCAGTGGCGCAGTAGGTAGTGCTGTTGCCTCACAGTAAGAACGTCGCTGGGTCGCAGGTTCGAACCTCGGCTGGGCTGGGTCAGTTGGCGTTTCTGTGTGGAGTTTGCATGTTCTCCCTGGGTTTGCGTGGGTTTCCTCCGGGTGCTCCGGTTTCCCCCACAGTCCAAAGACATGCAGTACAGGTGAATTGGGTAAGCTAAATTGTCCATAGTGTATGAGTGTGAATGTGTGTGTGTGGAAGTTCCCAGAGATGGGTTGCGGCTGGAAGGGCATCCGCTGCGTAAAATCGTGCTGGATAAGTTGGCGGTTCATTCCGCTGTGGCGACCCCGCAAGGGACAAAGCCGACAAGAAAATGAATGAATGAATGAATGTATCACCGGAAGTTTACCAGTGGCTGAACAACACTAGCTGTGCATTAACCTCATTTCCAAAAGCCAAAATGGGTCAATATTCTGATTCTTTTCATTCTGATAGAGAAGTTTGCGATACAAAATGTAAGTGACTTTTTTCCTTCAGTAGAACTTCAAAGATCTTTTGCTGAATCTGTAGTCCTTAGTCATTCATAAAATGCTAATCAACTGCTACTGGCACTTTGAGAGTCTATATATATATATATATATATATATATATATATATATATATATATATATATATATATATATATATATATATAAATTTATATTAGATTTATATTTAATATAATATTTATATTATATTTAATATTTAAATATATTTATATACAAGTTAATTTAATGAACCACGAAGGGACATGGCTTTAAATATATTAAATATTAAAATAAATCTTGAATGTGTTTAAATGAAGGAAATGTGACCTATTACAAAATAAGCGAGAAAAAAAGTAAAGATGGATTCAGATTTGGAAAAGAAATTGTCAAATCTTTACGGTTTATCATGAGCTAAATCATAAATTGTGGATTGAGTTATATATTTTTACTTTTTTTTAACTATTACGTATGTTACAAGGTTATACCACTCATATTTTAGGATGTGATTATGATTTTATACCTGACGAATTATAATTTATACGTATTTGTTATTGCGTTAACGAGTTTACAAATCCTACTGTAGTAAGTAACCGGTAGTTCATGAATATTAATTACGCACTGCACGTTCGCACTCACTGATTTGCTGAAACGCACGCGGTAGTAGATGGGCGTTGTGTAGTTGACCAATCTACTTCGACAAAAGCTTTTGACTCATGAATATTGATTAATTTTCTTCCCAAGCAACGACAGCTAAGGCCAAATTAATATTAATAAGCTCATTCCTTTCTCGTAGTAGGGTTATTAAATAGATTTTTATGAGGACAAGTTTGACTCAAGGAACCGCTGACAGGGTTTAACTTTAACCCCTCACGTACTAGTAAAACATACTAATGCATATATTAAGTGTATCGTTGTCTTACCTTCAAAAACGTCCTTGTCAGATCTCCTGCTGATTTTGAAACTCCTGCAGGGCGCTTTTAGAGCTCGGAAAGCAGGGACGGAGGCGAACAATTTGCGCCACATTGTTGTTGTCAGCAGGCTGTCATTCAGTCAGAAAACACTCTCCTAATCACCTTCCACACTGACACGCCGCTTACAGCCCAGCGTAAACTCATATTGACCACTGCGCATGCGCACAGTGACGTCACAGTAAGACCTGCCCACAAATGTGCTGCCATGAGCGGCCAGTAGAGACTAGACAGAGATAATGAACTCCATAAAGTTACACATTTTAGATTGTTGATGTCAAAAAAATAATCAAATAAACATCATTTAGGTATCACACTTTATTATTATTTTATTATATTTCACTTACTGTTTTTTTACAAGTCTAAACACTGATAACAATCACCAAAACTTTATTCATTATTATAATTTTGAGGAATTTAATTGTTTAATGTACAGTTTGATTCTATAATGCAACTTTATAAAATAAAGAAATGTGTACATTTATTATTTCCCATATACTAAAGATTAAGCAGATTGTTTTAGTATTTATTACAGTCTTGTGTAGGTCAATGATATAAAACAATATTAATTTAATGGATTAATAATGATGCATTAACTATAATAAAAAAATAAAAAAAAAGTAGAAATACTACTCACAAGTTTGCATTTCTTAGTATATACCTACAAAATAAACTCTTATTTCCATACCAGCACACACATAATTATAAATACATAAATTATATTAAAACATTATTGTAATATACTTGAATTTATTTGGCCTGGAGTGCCAAAAATGTCAAAATACTACAAAATTAAGTAAAGAAATACCAAAATGTATTATAAAATAATAATGTTGAAGACTGGTCAACCAAATGGAAGCCTGTTAACAAAGCATGCATTAATTACACTCACCGGCCACTTTATTAGGTACACCTTACTAGTACCAGGTTGGACCTCCTTTTGCCTTCAGAACTGCCTTAATACTTCATGGCATAGATTCAACAAGCTACTGGAAATATTCCTCAGAGATTTTGGTCCATATTGACATGATAGCATCACGCAGCTGCTGTAGATTTGTCGGCTGCACATCCATGATGCGAATCTCCCATTCCACCACATCCCAAAGGTGCTCTATTGGATTGAGATCTGCTGACTGTGGAGGCCATTTGAGTACAGTGAACTCATTGTCATGCTCAAGAAACCAGTCTGAGATGATTTGCGCTTTATGACATGGTGTGTTATCCTGCTGGTAGTAGCCATCAGAAGATGGGTACACTGTGGTCATAAAGGGATGGACATGGTCAGCAACAGTACTCAGGAAGGCTGTGGTGTTGACACAATGCTCATTTGGTACTAATGGGCCCAAAGTGTGCCAAGAAAATATCCCCCCATTACACCACCACCACCAGCAGCCTGAACTGTTGATACAAGACAGGATGGATCCATGCTTTCATGTTGTTGACACCAATTTCTGACCCTACCATCCGAATGCCGCAGCAGAATCGAGAATTTTTTCAATCTTCTGTCCAGTTTTGGTGAGTCTGTATGAATTGTAGCCTTAGTTTCCTGTTCTTAGCTGACAGGAGTGGCACCCGGTGTGGTCTACTGCTGCTGTAGCCCATCTGCCTCAAGGTTGGACGTGTTGTGTGTTCAGAGATGCTCTTCTGCATACCTCGACCTGAGTGATTATTTGAGTTACTGTTGCCTTTCTATCAGGTCGAACCAGTCTGGCCATTCTCCTCTGACCTCTTGCATCAACAAGGCATTTGTGCCCACAGAACTGCCGCTCACTGGATATTTTCTCTTTTTCAAGCCATTCTCTGGATATGGTTGTGCATGAAAATCACAGTAGATCAGCAGTTTCTGAAATACTCAGACCAGCTCGTCTGGCACCAACAACCATGCCACGTTCAAAGTCACTTAAATCCCCTTTCTTCCCCATTCTGATGCTCGGTTTGAACTGCAGCAGATCGTCTTGACCATGTCTACATGCCTAAAGGCACTGAGTTGCCGCCATGTGATTGGCTGATTAGAAAATTGTGTTAAGCAGTTGGACCTAATAAAGTGGCCAGTGAGTGTATATTGCTTATATTTTGGATTGAATGCCACAGTGCTTACATGTTTTACGATTTTAACAGATGTGAACATTTTAGTTCTAAAAGTCCTGTGTGACAGTTTTTGTACGTTACATAACATTCATTTATGAACAAAAACAAGAAAAAAATTGTATATATTATTATATAAAATACATCATTTTGCCAAAATGTATGCTTTCTGTATTAACCAAAATTACAGCCAAAAATAAAAATGTCTATTTCTTTCATCAAACCCACAAGTTTTGAATTTTTTATAATAATTCCTTACATTTATATAGCGCTATTCTGGACACTCAAAGCGCTTTACACATTTTTGGGGGCATCTCCTCATCCACCACCAGTGCGCAGCATCCACCTGGATGACGTGACAGCAGCCATATTGCGCCAGACCGCACACCAGCTGATTGGTGGAGAGGAGACAGAGTGATGAAGCCAATTATGATATGGGGATGGTTAAGAGGCCAAAATGGACAAAGGCCAATGATCAGATTTGCCCAGGATGCCGGAGTTAAACTCCTACTCTTTTCGAAGGACATCCTGGGATTTAATGACCACAAAGAGTCGGGACCTCAGTTTAACATCTCATCCGAAAGCTGGCGCTCACTGAGCAGTATAGAGTCCCCATCAGAGGAGAGCTAGCTGCCGGCTTCTTATCCCCATCCTCTACTTTTCAAGCTAAATGGAGACCATATACAATATTATTTGTAATGCATGTCATTGCAGTTCGTCAACATACAGTAGCTAACTAAATGAGTCTACGGATTAAAAATGACAGACAGTGATGAAACGTAAATCCCAGTCACTCCTTTATTCACCCATTTAAAGACAAAACCAAACAATTATCTGGCCAGTTGATTGTAGAAATGACTCATATTTTAACATTTTCCTCACATAATCAGGTGATATTTTCACACCTTCTGCCCCGATACAGACAAAACATCACATTTGAGAATCAAATTAAAAAAAAAAAAAGCCAACCAAGAAAGAAAAAAAGGTATGAAAAGAAAATCTCTTTCAGCGATTACAACAGAAGTATAAAAAAACGTTTTCTTCGTGTTCTCCTCAGATCCCGGGACGGGGCCGCAGACGTTCAGTGCTGTGTGTTCAGGAGAAGGGAAGCGGGAGTTTGTCTTTCTGGGTTTTTACGTTCTCGAGAGGCCGCGATTGTCAAGATCTTTGACCTGTGGAGAGATAAAGCAGATTATCAGTGAGATCTGCAGGATGACAACAGTTACAGCAGCAGAGAGGAGCTCAAATTAACCTTGTATATCCTGACAAGCCAGTGCTCTGTAGTATAAGCTTCTTCCAGCACATCCAGCTCAAAGTCCTTATTGCCAATCTCAGCATTACGAACTCTGTCGTAACCAGGAGGACGCTCTGAGGAGAAAAAAATAATAATAATAAGGGCGGTGTGGTGACGCAGTGGGTCGCCTCATCGCAAGAAGGTCGCTGGTTCGAGCCTCTGCTTGGTCAGTTGGCGTTTCTGTGTGGAGTTTGCATGTTCTCCCCGTGTTCGTGTGGGTTTCCTCCGGGTGCTTCGGTTCCCCTCAGAAGGCCAAAGACATGTGGTATAGGTGAATTGGGTAAGCTAAATTGTCCGTATGTGTATGTGTGTGTTTTCCAGTGATGGGTTGCAGCTGAAAGGGCATCCGCTACGTAAAACATATGTTGGATAAGCTGGCGGTTCATTCTGCTGTGGTGACCCAAGATTAATAAAGGGACTAAGCCGAGAAAAAATTTATGAATAACTGAATGAATAATAATAATAAAAAATAAATATATATATATATATTCAGTTTCATTTTAGTCTTCAACAAACTGTTTTGTTTCAAACCAACACCAAACCAAGTCAGCATTAGGCTTTCATTTGTCACTTATTATAATATAAAATATTATACTATTAATAATACTAAAACAGCACTGTTAATAAAAAGAAATGCAAAATAATCAATTAAAAACCATTACAATAATTCACATTAAACTGAAAAAAATACAAGTATTAGATTCAAAAAGATAATTTTAATCATCAACCAGGTTTCTTTTTTTTTTTAAACCTGCACTAAAGTCAATCTAAAACAGCATTATGCTTTCTTTTATGTCACTTATTACTGAATATAATAATAAAACACTCAATTAAATTTGAAATAATATTACTAATAAATGAAAATAAATAAAACTATACTATTCAAATATTTTTATTTTGCCTATAAAAAAATTAAATAGAAAAACAAAAATCTATTTAAAATGTTATAAATATTAGATAAAAAATAATAAACAAATGTTGCCTTGGCAACAAACTGAAATTAAATTTGCAAGTATTTTATATGCTAAAATAAACAGAAAAGTTATAGACAGAAAAATAAATATTATAATATAATATGAAATATCTAAAATATTATACTATTAATAACACTAAAACAGCACTGTTAATAAGAAAATGGTAAAATATAAAATTAAAAATCATTACAATAATTCACATTAAACTGTAGCAGTATTAGAAGAAAAACTTCATTTTAGTCAACCAGACTTTTTCTTTCCAAATCTCCAATAAAGTCAATATAAATCAGCATTATGCTTTCATTCATGTCTGAAAATAATAATAAATTGTAAAATAAAATGAATAAAATGTAAAAGTAATATTATTAGTAAATGGGAACTAAAATGAAAGTAAACTATTCAAATATTTTATAGCCATTAAAAAAAAACATGAAATAGAAAACATAAAAATCAATTTAAATCTATTAATAACATTTTTTTTTCGATTAGTTAAACAAAATGTCTTATAAATGTTGCCTTGGCGACTAACTGAAATTAAATTAGCAAGTATTTCATATGCTAAAATAAACACAAAAAAGTGACAGACAGAAAAAGTATTATTATATATCATATTATAATATAATATGAAATGGGAGCGACAAGGTGGCTCAGTGTTTAGCACTGTTGCTTCACAGCAAGAAGGTCGCTGGTTCGAGTCCCAGCTGGGTCAGTTGGCATTTTGTGTGGATTTTGAATGTTGTCCCCATGTTGGCATGGGTTTCCTCCGGGTGCTCCAGTTTCCCCCCACAGTCCAAACACATGCGAGTATAGACGAATTAAATAGACTAAATTAGCCTTAGTGTATGAGTGTGTGTGTGAATGTGAGAGTGTATGGATGTTTCCCAGTATTGAGTTCCAGCTGGAAGAGCATCAGCTGTGTAAAACATATGCTGCATAAGTTGGCGGTTCATTCTGCTGTGGTGACCCCTGGTGAATAAAGGGACTAAGACGAAGGAAAATGAATACTATGAAATGTATAAAATATTATAATATTAATAATACCTAAACAGCACTGTTAATAAGAAATTGGTAAAATATTTAATTAAAATCCATTACAATAATTCACATTAAACAAAAAATATATAAGTATTACATGACAAACCTAATGTTAATAAATAAAACATCATTTTGTTTACTAAACAGTGAACTAAACTGTGAGAAAATATAAAACGATGTTAAACAATATCTAAAATAATATAAAAAAAATAAAAAAGTAATGTCAAAAATAATATTAGCAATGAAAAAAAAAAGAACAGTAAAAAGAAAAAGAATAAAAAGTCTGTGACACTAATCTTAAGCCTGATTTATACTTCTGTGTCGAGTGATCGCCGTGACCCACTGTCGTGCATTTATACTTCTGCATGCTGTTTGTGTTGCTCTGCAATAACACTTCAGAAACACTAGCTGGCAGTAGGTGTTTATGTTCCTCTGTGTCAAGTTTCTTTCTTTTTCTGAACGCTACATTAATGTACAAGTAGCTAAAACTCGATCATTCAGCAGCAGGAACCGGCGGACGTGCAACAACTTTAATCATAAGGTAAACACAAAACAACAGATTCCATCTGGACCTCCTTCACAGGACTCCACATTTGTAAACACTCGCTCCATCGGGCTCGCGGCTCTCAGCACCGTCCACACTCGTCAGCACTACCAAGCCGACCAATCACAGAGCTTTCGCTATGCGCCATTGCGACATGTAGTTAAATTTTTTGAGTGGTGGGCGTCGGCGAAGGCTGCGCAGGAGCATACGCGTGCGTTTAACCTAAGACTATAGAATACACAAGACATGTCACTCATATCCTTTGAATAGGGAAAAGTGTAACTGTCAATATTGCGAATGAAGCCCCGCCTTCTAGAACAGAAGCCAATCAGCGATCGCTATATGGCGAATAAAGCCCGCCTTCTAGTACAGAAGCCAATCAGCGATCGCTATATGGCGAATAAAGCCCGCCTTCTAGTACAGAAGCCAATCAGCGATCGATATAGGATGACAATTCTCTGAGGGAGGGAATCGGACCAGACGTGAGTTTCTGCAGATTTTGTGTGATACGAACATTTAGAAATGAAACTAAATAGACAGTAGTTGTTTAGTTGTATTGGTTATTTGTAATATGAAATGAAATGGTAATTTTGGCATGTAGTTTTGGAGAATATGATGTTTCCTCATTCAAACAGAATGCTGGAGCATACTGCGCGAGAGGCGTTTCAAAGATAGCCGCCGAGTGAAATGACTTGCCCTAAAGGGACTTTGGTTTGACGCAGAAGTATAAATCGGCCTTAACTGTAGAACCATCAAATGGAGCAAATATATGAAAGGAATCAGCTAAAAAAATAGAGATCAGTGGATGCACTCACTGGCTTCAGTGTAGACCTGGCCGAAGCGATAGTAGCACATCTTGTACATGAGGCAGTTGAGCAGGACAGGAGAGCCCTCGCGGTCCACACGGAACTCTCCAGTGGGCGTGTAATAATCGTGCTCCTTTATGTGCCTCCCTGTGTCTGTGCTGCCGCCGATACGCACCATCCACAGGAACTTATTAATGTCTACACAAACAAACATTGAACATATACAGTTAAAGTCAAAATTATTCGCCCTCCTGTGATTTTGGTTTTCTTTATCAAACATTTCCCAAATGATGTTTAACAGGGCAAGGAATTTTTCACAGTATTTCCTATAATATTTTTTCTTCTGGAGAAAGTCTTTATTTGTTTTATTTCCGCTAGAATAAAAGCAACTTTTAACTTTTTAAAACAATTTTAAGGTCAAAATTATTAGCCCCTTAAGCTATATTTTTATTTAATTGTCTACAAACAAACAATCATTATACAATTACCCTAATTAACCTAGTTAAAATGTCACTTTAAGCGGAATACTAGTATCTTGAAAAATATCTAGTAAAATATTATTTACTGTCATCATGACAAAGATAAATAAAATTAGTTATTAGAAATGATTTATTAAAACTATTGTTTAGAAATGTGTTGAAAATATTTCTGTTAAAAAAAATTGGAGAAAAAAAAAATATATATATATATATACACACAGGGGGCTAATAATTCAGCAGGGCTAATAATTCTGACTTTACATGATATCCAGGATTCAAAATTTGCTGTAAAAAAAACAAAAAACAAAACACTAATATGCTTCCCGTACCATCAGATGAATATCCGGTCAATCCGCCAAAGATCACCAGGACGTAGCTCACGTCCAGCTCTCGCATAATCTCATAGGCTTTCTCCTCTGTGGAGGCCATTGCCTGTGAAGAAGAAAAAAAGTGGTTACACTTTACAATAAGGTTTCATTAGTCAATGCATATGCTAACATATAACATGAACCAAGTATAAACAAAACTTGTAGAGCATTTATTAATCATAGTTTAAGATTTATTAATCCATTATAGTGTTGTCACGATATGATACTCAGAATTCATACACATTTTTCACTACTAAAATTCCATGACTTTTCAATGATTTTTCCAAGACTTAAGTAAATTTTCATGAGCTAATGTTTCATGCAATGTCTACATATGCGTGATAAAAGAAAAACAATGCATGTTTAAATTTATTACGTCATATCGTTAAATACGCAGCAATCAATTTAGTTTCATTTATATTTATATCTGTGTAAAATTGATTTAGATAATGCTTACACCGCACTAATAATGTGACAGTATGTGATTGGCCACGGACAGAAAAGTAGTAAATAACCTATATTCAAGTATACAGATATCTGTTTACCATGACTTTTCCAAAATTTTGTAGGTTTTTCTGTTTTTCCAAAACTTTTCCAGGCCTGAAAAAATGCCATGTCAAAATTCCATGACTTTTCCAGGTTTTCCATGACCGTATGAACCCTGGATACTGGAACTTCAATACGATACCTCGCAAACTATCGATATTCGATACCATTTTCGAAACTGCAAGGAAATCACTTGCATATGCAAATACATTTTAAACTTGGGCCACTAAATGATTGTCAGCCATTTGCTTATCATTTGTTACAATTTGCTCACCAGTAGTCGAGTTGGAGGCTACGAATATTCTGTTGCAGAAATACTTGCACTCCTTTTCTTTTGAACAGACTGACAGAGTGCTCTTTTTTTGTTTGCTTGTTTATATTATTAGGATGACTAATAATGTGAACATGACCATCACTAAGTTTTAGAATAAAATTGTAGAAGATATTGTAAAATAGTTAGTATATTTTTCATTGAATGACGTTGTGTTAGGTTTAGTTTTTAAAGGTGCAGTAAGTTTGACACCTAGTGGTTGAACTTGGAGTTGCAGTCCAAATTTAAAATAATGGAGAAGTTTTGTTTTTGTTTTTTTTCCTACCAACCCTTTCAAGATGTCCTTGCTGCAGTCTGTAGCACAATGACGTATTGGATCACGTCCAATATGCAGTGGACATTGTAATGCACAGGTTGGGTTTAGGTTTGGAGCAGGTGTAGGCATTAATAACGGTGATGCTTTGGTTTAGGTAAATAACACAATGTATTACAGAGGTGTCCAAACTCGGTCCTGGAGTGCCAGTGTCCTAGAGAGTTTAGCTCCAACCCTAATCAAACACACCTGAACCAGCTAATCAAGCTCTTATTAGACATACTAGAAATTTTCTGGCAGGTGTGTTGAAGCAAGTTAGAGCTAAACATAGCAGGACACCGGCCCTCCAGAACTGAGTTTGGACATCCCTTAAGTATTGGGTAAATTATTAATTTATCAACAACTGCTCACACATGCGCATCCACTACATATAGGACCTGATTAAGTACGTCATCATGCTATAGGCTGCAGCGAGGACACACTCAACACGCTCACAGGTTGCCAGATTGATGACACAAACAGGAGCGAGCATGCCTGATGATCGAGGCTTACACTGTAAGCTGCTCAGCTAAAGTTTACACTTGTAATATACATATTATTTGATGATTAAAATCTCCCTCATGGTCATTTTTACAACTCTGAATTGGCATCTCACTTCAGAGGTTGCTAGTGTTCTCTGGAGGTCACAGTTTGAACTGTGCTCGTATATATTCAGGTAACCTTAATGACTGAATTTAAATACCCCGAGTTTACCACCAAAGCAACCCGGGATGCCAAAATATAATTGGGTAAACTGTCAGCGGGCGGAGTTACACAGACCAAAACAAAGACAAAACAAAGATATTCTGACAAGAATCACTTTTCTCAGATGAACAAGTATGTTCACTTGTTTTGCAAATATCTGCGAACATTGTTATTTCTGTCCTTTAGAAAAGTCAGAAGTGTACATACAGCACCTTTAGGATGCATTATCAATGCAGATCTTGATGGTCAATTCCCATTTTGTGACTGTATCTGACTTTTTTGATGACCTGCTTACATCATCTTTAAAAATGACTGACAACTTGTAATAAGAGCACCTTTTTTCTCCATTTCTGTATTTAATCGGTTCACAGGGTTTATTTTTTTCTTATTTTATTTTTGACAAGTTGTTTTGCTATAGTTTATGACAGAAAAGTTCTCATTTGGCCATATTTTAAATCAGTAGGCATCCTATTGTCATGTCCATGTATGCAATAGTTTTATATTAGTTTATGATTACGTGGCAGACATTGTGCTTGCACTTTCTCTTATTAACATGCTAAAAAAAACAATGACAACATGACAATATAAACGTTTTTTTGTCCTAGTAAGATTTGAGGTTTGGGATTCATGCAGAACAAGCTGACGTCATTCACTACCGTTTCTAATGACGTGCGGCTCGCAAATACGGTCTACCTGGTGAAAATACGGTGTACCTGCTTGCACTGCAGACACGAGGGAACAGATCTGATTCATATAGAATTGGCCTGAATCTGATTTGAGTAAATCAGAATCAGTGTAATTTTTTTCCAACTTATACATTATATATATAAAATAAATCTAAAGTGGGCCACTTGAACCATGCAGTGTAAATGCAGCCTTAATGTCCCATATAGTACCAGGGTTCATACACATTTTTACTGCTAAATTTTCAAGACTTTTCCAGAACTTTCAAGTACATTTTCATGACGTAATGTTTCATGTAATGTCTACATATACATGGTAAACAATAAGACAAACAATGATGTTCAAATTTATTACAGCATATCACAGAACACGCAACAATCTATTTAGTTTAAATTTGTTTTTATATTGATTTTGATGATGTTTACACAGCACTAATAATGTGAGAGCAAGTTTTTGGCCAAGGACAGAAAAGAAGTAAAGACAACTAGCCTATAATCAAGTTAGGGCTGCACAATTTATCGTTTCAGCATCGATATCGCAATGTGTGCATCTGCAATAGTCACATCGCAGGATTTGCAATGTTGGGATTATAGTTTAATATAGAGTTTAATCATAACGGAGTAAAAATCATCTGCGTGCATTTTTAAAGAGATAGTTCACCCAAAAATTACTTACCATTTTCATTACATGCTTTACTTGTTTCAAACAATTATGAGTTTTTTTTTTTTTTTTAAATGAACACAAAAAGAGTATAATTGAATAACTCCTATAGTATTGAAACAAGTGAAGTGTGAGTAAATAGTGAGTACAGTTTAATCGGAGTAAACTGTCCCTTTAAGGCCTGTGACTGTGTGAAAATTTCAATATTTCAGAGTTTAAAACATCCGGCCACTATTAAAGTTACAAAAACTTTTTAAAGATTAAATAATATACAATGAAGGCTATGCAGTGTTGATCCTTCAATATCTGTAGCTGAATAGTGAATACCTGAAAACTATAATTCACTTTTATCTTTACTATATTTTATTCATCTATGCTTGTCATTTATTTGATCTATATTATTCAAAAGTCACCCCTCTACAAAATCCCCCCAATCAATCTAAATAAACCTGTTAAATCGTCTGGTGCAATTGTATTCACATCACAATATATATCACAGAAATACAAAATATGGTAATGTCAGATTTTTCCAACATCGCACAGCCCTAATTCAAGTATATAGATATTTGTTAAACTGTCATGTCAAAATTCCATGACTTTTCCAGGTTTTCCATGACCGTATGAACCCTGACGTACTCTGAAATGTGCGTTTTAGTATGATGTTTGACAATTTCAACTGAAACATGAAGATAGGCTGGACATACAGTAGCTCCTTCCCTTTTTTGAAAACAGCCAACAGTGTTTCATTTATATCGGCAGTCAGAGCAGTCAGCGCATCAAGATGTCTATAGAGGGTTTCCTCACTCACCTGACCCACTCTGGAGATGTGAGTGTTATTCCAAGTGTTATTGTCAACCAGAATCGTTCGATTGGCCATCGCTGTTATCTGATACCCATAATCCCACCACGACATCACTTTAGCATCCTAGACACAAACAAATGTCAAGTAAACAGCACACTATTAGAATATGGCATACAAGTTGTACAACACAGCATGTAGTAACTTCTAAATAAATCCAAAACAAAGCAGGAAGTTCTCACTGACCTCTGGTGTGTTGTGTCTGAGCCAGTAATAAGCCTCTCTGAAGTCATCAAAGATGATGCGGCTGCCGTCGCCACCGCGAGCAGAAAGCACGATGGAGGGGGACGAATATGCCTCGCTGGTCACCCAGGTGGAGTGGAAAGTGTATGTGATGAGGAAGAACGCCATCACCAGAATCATCCCACTTGCCACCTATGGACCAATCAGAGATTAGCATCAGCAGTGTTTCCATCTAAGGACCATCATGATTGGCCGTGAAGGTCATCAGTTCACCGAACTCACCGCTGCTGACTGTGTGTAACCACAGATGTGGGGACACTGGAGTATTTGAAAGTCACGTCGATCAGTTGGTTTGTCTATAAGCTGACATATGAACAATCTGCTGATAAATCGCAGCTTTAAAACGCTCCAGTGTCCCTGTAGCCACAGCCATATCACCCTGCAGCCCAAGACCGGTTACTCACTGAAGCTAAGCAGGGCTGAGCATGGTCTGTACCTGGATGGGAGACCACGGGGGAAAACTAGGTTGCTGTTGGAAGTGGTGTTAGTGAGGCCAACAGGGGGCGCTCAATCTGCGGTCTGTGTGAAACCTAATGCCCCAGTATAGTGAAGGGGACACTATACTGTCAGTGAGCGCCATCTTTCAGATGAAACGTTAAACCAAGGTCCAGACTCTCTATGGTCATTAAAAATACCATGAGTAAAGAGTAAAGATGTAACCTCAGTGTACAGATCAGGGCCTCCCAATCATCCCCATCCACCAAATAGCTGGTGTGTGGTGAGCGCACTGGCGCCGTTGTCCTGTTGCTGCTGTCGCTACATCCAAGTGGATGCTGCACACTGGTGGTGGAGTGGAGAGACCCCCCTCATGATTGTGAAGCGCTTTGGGGGTATGGCCATACACGATGAATGCGCTATATAAGTCCACATTCAGTAAACAGCAGTGAGTTTGGTGAACTGCTGACCTTCACGGAAAATCACAGTCATTTCTGTTGAGCACGTGAACACAATGGCAAATCAGTGCCGTTTAAGAACGTACTTAACATCGCTCAAATGTTAGCGGAAAGACGTTCTTAAAATTTCAGTATTAATTGGTACCAAATTCCAGTATCGCGCAACCCTAATGGAAGATCACATGAAGGTGTTTGTTATTGTGTGTTGTCTGTAACTTTGAAGAGCAACCCATTAATTACAATTGGAAATAAAACAAACAAAACATTCATATGTGTTTTTTTAAAGCCTTGCTAGTTCAAACCCAAAATTTTATGACAAAACATAAGAATAAAAATTAGCATCCATGTCAAAATATGTGCAAGTTTCTGAGAAAGTGATCCTTTTGTTCACCTGAACATGAAAATGATGCTTTTTCCCCAAATCAATTATCATTCCAGTTAAATTTGGATGCAAGCTAATGAAGCGAGTAAAAAATAATAAAAGCATTGATCGTACTTCGTTCTTGATTGGGTAGGTGGAGTCCTGCTGTTTCTTGGTTTTCTTGTCGGGTCGACTGACATCCAGGTTCTTCATGAAGGTGGTGAGGACCTGAGAAACGCCAATGCCAGACAGGATGCACATGACGGGGGCGAGGACTAACATGAGACGCACCTGAGAAGACCAGATCAGACTAGGGTCAGAGAGAATACCAATATGTCTACTTTAAAGAAAAAGTGGAAATATTTTACCATCACAGCTGAGAAGTACATGCTGGTGACGCCATACATGATGATGAAAATCGTGGCATCAGAGAGGTTGTTAAAGCAGTAGTAAAGGCCAACTAGAGAAACAAGAGATAATAGCGTTAACGGTTTTAATCTGATGCATTTGTATAAATATTTGTATGCATGTATAAATGTATGCACATGCATATGAATGCATTAGGGATGCTCATTTCGGTTAATTTTCCCAACTGACAACCGTCGCTCGTTAAACAAATATTATTCATTTGTTCATTCTCTTTTCAGCTTAGTCCCTTTATTAATCAGGGGTCGCCACAGCGGAATGAACCACCAACTTATCCAGCACAGGTTTTACGCAGCGGATGCACACACTCTTGCACACACTCACACTACGGCCAATTTAGCTTATTCAATTCACCTGTACTGCATGTCTTTGGACTGTGGGGGAAACCGGAGCACCCGGAGGAAACCCACGTGAACACGGGGAGAACATGCAAACTCCACACAGAAATGCCAACTGACCCAACCAAATATTAATTAAATATTAATAGCGGATGAGGAGATTTCCCCATTGTGTAAAAGCACTTTGAGTGTCTAGAAAGGCGCTATATAAAAGGAATTATTATTATTTATTATTAACCGTTAACCGATCAGATTAATATTAAATTATCATTTAATTTTAAAACAATTAATTGATGTGTGCATTTTGAACAATACACTGAATTAGTCATAAAAAAAAATTGTCAATATTATACATCCTACTCTAATTGAAGAGTTTAGATGCAAAAACCTCTAAATGCCATTTGATATTTTCTTCTAAAATTTGCATTTTTCTCAGACTCCTGTGTTCACGCTCAGTAATTTCGCTTTTATAGTGACGAATAAGTTCTTTCCATTGTCTTTAAAGTGAAATAACTGAACAAAACAGAGCTTTAATAGCTGCACCTAAATATAACAACACTGATCTAACAGGCTGTACGTGACATCATATAAAAAAAGCATTTAAAAACTGTACCTGGAAACATGAAGACCAGAAGCTGGAGGTCAAAGTAGTAGGAGGACCAGGTGGTAGGCTGATGCTCAGACACAGAGGCGATGATGGGAATGTTGTTCTTGGCGTACGATGGATCAAGCAGGGAGTAGAAACGGCCAGTCCAAGGCGAGATTTTTCCTAACATGAGACAAAACAAAAGTAAACTATTGAAAAACAACAATTAAATGACCAAAAAGAAGTACTTTAAATTGTATTTATAATATGCATTTAAAGTGGTCGTACTATCCCCCTTTTCAAGATATAAAACTAGTCTCACATGCGCCCAGAATGTGTTTCTGAAGATTCAGTAAAAAAAAAAAAAAAAATGGATTTATTAATGTCATGCTGTAAATGCCCCTTTATTTAAGTGGAAGCAGAAACATACAGTTTTAGGGGCGGATCACACTAAACATGCTTTTTTGTTCTAAGCGAGATACACAGCACTGCCTTTTTTTTTGTTGCGCTTTTTATGATGATGATGATGATGATGATGATATGCTGTTTATTGTCACATATACTTTCATGCACTTTTTTTTATGTCGCTAGGCAATGACTGAATCAGCTGCGTAATGTGCGTGAGCATTGCTGTTGATATTGTTATAATTGTAATATTTAATAATATTGTAATATTCAAGATTTGTGAAGTCATACAGCTCCGGATAATTTAAAAACAGCGACCACTAGTCTCTCCTCCATGTTTAAAAGTCTCTGTTGTCGTCTTGACAAAACAAACACTGCTGTCACCTCAACAGAAACCCTCTGCTTTCATTTGATTGGAGAATGAAAAAGACGCGACTGACGTAACGTGCTTTTTCCACTCAGAGTTGACTTTTTCAACTGATGTGCCTAAAGACGTGCCTCTCAAATCAGTGTAATAAGGACCTTAGTGCAGGGCTCAACAACAAGGACTGTCCGATGGCCCGGGGCCAGCGTGAGAGACGCTTGGGACAGTAGACAGAATCGTTACTGGCCCGATCATGCAAATACAGTATTAGAATCGAGAAACAGTTTGTGGTTTTAAGTCTTTAAATGCTACCTTCTCTGTGAAGTCGTAAACACCATATTGCTTTTCAGTTCCACTTATCTGATTGGATGTTGTGAGCACATTATTTTTTTCCGCAACCTGATAAAAACCAGTACAGCGAAGAGAAGGTAACATCAAATTATGAGGCTAAAAGAAAACATCCGTTTCTAACGTCTTGGAAACAGACATTTACGTGGGTACAACACAACATGACAAAAAAAAAAATGAAGTGATGTTTTGCACAGTTTTGCAATAACATACCTGCACATTTCCATACTGCTATATTTGAATGCTAAATATTTTAACATTTTAAAAAGATTTCAATTCTAGATTCACAGACGTTATTTTTGACACATTATTTAAAATATTTGACTAAGAAATAGCTATTGACTTTATTTTGGGTGGGGCCAGTGAAATTTTTGGCAGGGCAAGTTAAAATCTGAACCACTGGTCCAATCGGGCCAGCAGAAAAAAATCCTTAGCGTTGAACCCTGCGGTGTGCTTCTTTATTTGCAAATGAGCTGCTGCTCCCCACCTAATTTCCAGAAGAGGGTGGAGCCTTCGCAGCTTTGTCAGTTTAAACTCAAAATGTGGTTTTCAGTGCACAAGGCAAGCACATGGAAAGCAAAGCAACAGACAGCAAACTGAACAAGTACAAAACAGAGTTCTCTTTCCAAGTAATGGTCAAATTAGGGCTGGGCGATATGGCAAAAAAAAATTATCACGATCATTTTTTGTCATATCAGTCGATATCGATAATTATCACGATAAATGTCAAATCTTTATATCTATCTATTTTATAGGCTTTTCCGCATGCCAACCGGTTTGTGCAGCTGATTTAATACATTTTGTGAAATGTTTTAGTTGTCTGACATAATAAAATAAACAAAAGAACGATCTTAATTCAGCATTTACTGTTCAAGTGTTCAACAACCAAAGACAATACCTACAAGTTTTTGGATATTATTGCTCAACATCAGAAAAAAAAAAAGTTTGGAACAAGTAAAAGGTGAGTTAATGGTGACAAAATTTTCAGTTTTGGATGAACTGTCCTTTTAATGGTGAGTATGGTGAATTTAGGGCGAAATATCCTTTAATATATTTTATTTAGGGATGCTAATAATTACTTGATGATCTATTGATTGTCAATAACCCTTTAATTGATAGACCTTATCGATGACTGACTAAGCATGGACATTTAAAGAAGGGGTGAAACAACTCACGGTTCGGAACGCAGGTGACCTGTGGATTAATAATTTATTTTGAATTTGTCGATTAATCCAACATTTATAACCATTGCAGAGAGATCGCCTCCCGTGTCATTCAAATTTTGGCTTTCCCTGTAAGATATAATGATGACGGGAAAACATGTGGTGGGACCTACCTAAATGCTTTCTTAGGCTATTAATTTTATGTGTTTTCTGTCACTGCTTGTTTAGCCTGCATCAGTGTAAAGCTGCACAATTAAACATTAAAAGATTGTGATCTCAGTTCAAACCCGCGCAACATGAACGATACATGATAATGATTTGCATGTTTATTAATCCTTCACAGCGCTGCATTTAAATCTGCATCGAGAGAGATGCATGGAGAGATCTGCAACAGTTTGTTACAAACAATTAAATAACACATAACTGCTGGGAGAACAGTGTATAGTTCAGATATAAACACTGATGTTTATGATAAAAATTAAAATTACAGTTTAATGAAACATGACGCTGGTAAAAGCAATTACACTGTGTAACCAACAGATGGCGACAAACAACCATCAAAATTATGCCACTGAATAGGTTATCAAAAATAATACACCTACAGTATAATAAAACATGAAGTTTTAAGTGTGAATTGTTGAATCATTTATTGAAGATAAATATGTTCTGTTGTACAAGATGTTAGATTTCTATATTTAGCATTATCAGCAACAGTAGCAAAGATCATATTTCGCATTGAATACTTTTCTTTTTTCAGCTGGTTCTTTCTTGATTTTTATTTTTTATTAACATTACAGGTTCTAAGTTCTGTTTGTTAAAAGAAATGTTTTTTGCAGTAATATTTTTATATAAATGGAAAGCAAATGATATTTTTCTCCTCACTTTCTTGCTGAACCGAAAAATGGTCAGATCTGTGACTAAAAAACCGTAGTGTGAACCGAACTGCAGATTTGTGATCCGTTACACGACTAATTTAAAGGTTTAGTTATGCTTTGTGCTGTGAGACGCGTCCACGCATTACATAATCAAGTGTGTGCAGTTTACCTTACTTATGGAGTCACCCTCCTGACATTGCATATTGCGGGACGCATATACGCAGATCTCCGTTATATCTGCAGGTGTTTTAACCAATTTTATCTCACTGACTGGCACGAATAGTCCTATGCAGACTCTAATTTTACAAATCACGCAAAGCGCTTCACCTCAGATGTTATTCGTTCTTATTGTTTATTGTAGATAATTGACCAACAAAATATACATCAAAATTAAGTTACACATCATACATAACTAAATTTGTTGCAAAAAGGTACATTTTAAAAGAAAAATATATAGTGTATATATTTTTAGTTTGTGCCAGTCTTAAACAACTGCGGGTGGATGACGCTTCGTCCGTGGAAAATAAGGATATAATTAATGATCCACTGCTGTTGTAAACGTCTGTCATATATTTGCTGCATTTTTAATATGTCATTATTTTAAAGATTATGTCTTGAGCATCTGATTTCTCCTCGGTGACGATGTCCTTTAAATGTATAAAGGCTAGTTATTTTACCGTCGATGAGGGACAATAGTGATTTTACAGATTTCAAAGAAAATATCTTAATATTAAAAAGGAAACATAAGCTTGACAACAAAAGATCCTATCAATGTCTTAACAAATGCCCTTAAATAATGCAACCGGTAGTTTACAGCAAGCATCAAGTGTTCATTGAGATGTGTTTGAGATTGTGTTGTCTGTCATATCTTTCGTCTGTCTTTTCAGAGTTTTTTCCTCGTAAGGCACGGCTTTCGAAAATGATGACATGAAACTCTGCTGGGTAGTTGCGCTGGTTTACCAACACTTGTTTGGGTCTGTAATTTTATTAGCATCTTCATAAGGGTGGTATTGTTTTTAACGATGAAACAGGTTTGTGGTGTTTCCTGCTTTTGATGACACGAGTCGTCTACGTTGCTCTGTTTTGTGTCGGATTACAAAAAACTAAGTAGCTCCAGACTACTAAAGTCTAGTGACGTTTCTTGTCAATTATGTCTGTGACATTTTTTGCCTTATTTTTTTCTTACCCTTCCAAGTGCAACTAACACTGTATGTCTGTAAACTTGTACACTACATGGGGCACCCGGAAGGGCAGGCTGCAAAATGCCTGCGCAGCGTTATGCATAGGGCGTAAATATTATCGAACATTTATTAAACTGTCATTATCATTTTATCGAAAAAATTAATATCGTGATAATTATCGATATCGAATTATCACCCAGCTCAAGGTCAAATACACAATCACAAACGTTGGTTTTGACTGATTATAAAATGTTGGCAAGAAACTCTTTGACTTTGTAATTTGTAACTTTTATAACTAGCGAGTAATTCGCAAACATTTTAGCTGTTTTTTTTAAAGCATGACGATGAAACATGACCGCGGTTATGAATATATTAAAACGTGCTTGTTTGTTGTAAAAATTTGCAATAATGACAAATATTACTAATTTGTGCATCTCCTTACTTCCGTGTGCATCCATCCTGCCGTTGTAGCTGGTGTATTTTGGGAAATTTTAGTTTCTCTTGGTTTTGAGTGCGGTCCTGAAAAATCTGTTTCCAGGGCTATCTAGCCCTTCCCCTTTAGCCCGTACGCCTTCAAGCTAAAGAGAATTGGGACACTCTTACCCCTTCACGTGAACATGCAAAACGAGGGGTAGAGGTAAGGGGATAGGCTAATGGGTAAAATTGGGATTAGGTCTTAGTCAACTCATGGACTGTCATGCATTTGCGTTTGGACGCAGATGTGTCTAAATAAGTTTATATATTTATATTGCACCCTTTTTAATTGATAACAGACTGATAGGACTGCTTTAGTTATTTAAAAAAAAAAAGTGTTTCTTCTTACCTGTCAGCATGAGCAACCCGCCCACAGACAGCAGGACGATCCCGACCAGCGAAATGACACTCCTGAACAACACCTCAAACTGCTGCGCGTTCAGTTTGCTCCGGAGGTAATCGACAAAAGCGTGAATCTGGCACAGACCAAACACTCCAAAAGCAGCCATGTGCTCAGAAGACTGGACGGGCTGCAGGAAGAGTCAAAGAAAGGATTATTTTAAGGTTTATAACATGAGCAAGTACTTTTATTTGATAGCTGATGATCAATTATTACAAACCTGGAATCCAACAAAAGAGATCTGCATGGAGAGGATCGTGCCCAGGCAGTAGACTGTGCAGTAGGCCACATAGATACGATGCGAGAACCGGCCGGTGAGCATCAACACCAGCACGTGCAGAGGAATGAGGTTTATCAGAAACACGTAACCACCCCAGGAGGACACCTGACATCAGCACAAAAAAAATTACTGTTAATGTGTGTATTTTAAAATACACTCATTTAGTCATTTATTTTTAAATGCCATATCAGCAGCATTGGCTAGGTTTATGGCAGCACTTACAATTTACAACCATAACTGTTTCCTGATAATCATTCATTGTACAAAATAAATATATACAAATAACAACACTGATAAACAGTCATACATTGTTTCAGTGTGATCGGTGATGAATATTTTAAAATTCCTCCAGAAGACATCTTTTATAAAACTATTTGCACAAAAATAATCTCAATTCAAAGCATCATTGCATAGCTCACCATGTAAAAATAAGCCAATGCACACATGGACGACCAATAAATGGAGCCCGACTTCACTGCCTTGATCCACATGTAGTACGTCAACAGCATGCAGAAAATGGCAATTCCTTTAACAAAACAAAGGTCAAGAAATTATTCTATTTCCATACTAAAAATTCTAAATATAAAAAATAAATAAAATATATTATTAATGATAATTAATAAAATTATAAATTGTTTAATAAAAAAAAATGTGTAATAAAATTCTAAAGAACGCAGTATACTTTAACTAAAACTATTTAATAAAATAAAAACATGGCCAACATTCGTTTTGAGTTCATTTCAGCAGTTCGAAACGGTTCACCACTTTTTGGGGAGTTCGTTTTAGATTCTAAACACTGAGCTGCCATTGGTCAATTACGCAATCAGTGGGCGTGTCCTGCAACTCCACGCAGATCAGAATCAGACAGGAGAAAAACATCCAGCACAACAACAGCAAGTTAGCAATAAGCATAAACTGGAGGGTTGAGCAGCAGAGCTGGTGCAGATATATCCGCACCTGTTCTATAGCTCATTGAGAAATTTTACAAACTCCCACACCAGATGATAAAGCACAATCGCATCGCAACACATCTGATAAAGTTCTAAACATCTACTTCTACACGGACATCAGTAATCGAATTATTCACCTTAATCTAAATAAGACAATAATATGATTAAGGTGTTTACATGAGTTGCTTTTAAATGTACTTTTAATGTTACCGTTTTACATGTTACAGTACATAGATCGATTAGAATCAACACATCACCACATTATCCAAAGTTTCCTCCTGAGTTCGTGTATTTCCAGAGTTTCATTTTTAATTTTTCAACTTTAACTGCAGTTCGGCAGTTTCACTTTCATTCAGAAACATTTCATTCATGCCCCTGCGACAAACTCTGAGGTATTGTATGAGAGTATGCAGTAGGAATTGGTGGGCGCGTGTTGTTTTAATAGAATTTGATACCATACGCCAGTATAAAAGTGTGTTCGAATGATGATGAGTCTCCACGTGTTTACTGTGTGTGTTCTTGGAGATGCGGGTATCCTGTACTGACTTGGCAGGTGTGGAGAGTAGTGTCAAACAGCAGTTTGTGTATAGAATATCCGGTCACAAAATGCAGCAAAAAGTCCTAACTAAAAGTAATAGTTTAAGGTTTATACATGTCTGTGCACTTCAATAATGCGACTAAAATAATAATACTCCACATGTCTCAATTCGATTTGTGATTAATACGATTATGACTTTAGTCGGATTAATGTCATCAAAAATATCTGTAAACATGGTAAACTCTTGACCAGAGTAATATCTTAATCATATTAAAAATTAGACTATTGATGACGATGTAAACGTACTTGGTGTCTGTCAAATAAAAAGATTTGTACCGTGCTGGGGTGGCGCTCACCTGTCAGTATGCAGGAGAAGGCGGTTTGCCCTAACTAAAACTGTACATTTCTCACAGTCGCCATTGTTGTTGTGTGTAGTCCACTTGAGCACATTTACAGCCACATTTACAACCCCACATACCGCAGCATGGGGCATCGGATAGTTAAAAAAACATTATACCGTCACTCAGCTATTTCGAACTTCTTTTTGGCCTCAAACAGTTTGAAGTATGCCAAAGCCATTAATAATCCCAAAACTTTCAATAATAATATTCACATTTAAATCTGATATTTGAGATGAATTCTAAAACTTTTCATTTAAATAATTGGTTTTAGCATAACCCTTACCATATCGACCAGTTTGAGAAACTAAACCCAAATCTCTGGAACAAGACTGTACCTTCATTATCATAAGAGCCTGCCACAGAACGGGAGATGTATCCAGGCACGACTGCGATCATAGCGGCAGCCAGAAGCCCAGCACCTGCATCCTGCAACACACAGTATTAGTTAGTGGAGCTAGCTAAATAAATAATCAAGGCAAGACTAATAAGTTTGATCTAACCTTCAGCTCTTTGGTGAAGTGGTAGGTGACGATAGCGGTGAAGGAGGAGAAGAGAGGAGCGAGGAACACGCACACATTACGGATGTCAATGGTGATGTGGAAAAAGTGCAACACGTGATATAGAGCTGCTGATGTGATCATCAACCCTGTACAAAAAAAACAAAAAAAAAAAACAGCTGCAATTCTAGATTGTTATGTGTACTTAAAAGGTATTTGACAGACAAAGGTAAGTTTTCTGGAATGTTTACTAGGGCAAGCCATTTCAAGCTCTTAAAAAACTATGACAGAGTTTGTTTTGGGTGATTTTGTTCGAAAGAACATCACACCGGTTCTTTATTAAATCCGTGACCAGCATAAATTAAACCCTTTTAAATTAAAACTTTCTATAGGATGCCATACAATAAGATCTTTGTGCAATATAACAAAAAAATAAATAAATAAATAAAATAAACAAGATAACCCTAAATATCTCATTTGAATTTAAATGGATTATCTTTCTATTCCTAAAGATGTTAGGTGACCACACTCTTATTTTAATGAATATTACTGTTTAATACATTTATTAATTATAATACTTATATTTAAATATCTTTTTCCAACATTTTTTTTTATGTTTACCAATATGAAAAATAAATGTATATATTACGCAGCATTTGTTACCAATGTGTTATTTACTATCTTTTCAGTCGAATAGCATGAAAATGTAATATATAGCCACTCCATTGGCCATCAAAAAAAAGCCATGTCAGTCAACCACTAGTTTCAGCCTGTTGCTTTAACATTGCTATATTCACTGGGTGGTTGTGAGTGTGTTGCTACAAAAAAAAACACTAATTAAATATGGTTTGCATTTATGAGACAAGTTAATACCATATATACGAATGTTTGTCACTAACAAGCATGCGATACAAGTACTGCTATTAAAAGAAATGTGTTCTCTATTAGAAACAATATTTTCAAAATGACAAAAATCCCGTTCAACATAAGGACTCATTTAAAATGTTAATAATATTTGTCCACAGCGAGATCTCCAAGCGGAGCTTATGTTGATATGAATTTATAAATTAGTGTACCAGGATAGATGGTGCCTCCAATAATCCTCCCAAGTGGATACCAAGCCCGATCATCGAACCAGTTATGGAATTTGTAAAATCCCTCTTCTGCCAGGAAGCGAGTGGTCCGGTAATTGAAATACCTGTAAATAAATTAAAATAATAATAATAAACCCTTAGATAAATGATACAGGCTTCTCCCAAAAGATAATAAGAAAAAACTTATTACTTATTTTATGTTAAAATATTTCTTAGCTTTTATTGACATTTGAACAAAAAAGTCAAGATTTGTTAGGGGTATGAATAATTTCAGGCTTGACTGTACATAACATTACCCTCCCTGCTTTATTTTGTGTATGTTTTTTGATTATTTAATAATTATTCATTATCCTTAATTAATAACTATTATTATTTATTTTTTAATATGCATATTCATTCATTCATTCATTCATTTTCTGCCGCTTTTCCGGGGCCGGGTCGCGGGGGTAGCAGTCTTAGGAGAGAACCCCAGACTTCCCTCTCCCCAGACACTTCCTCCAGCTCCTCCGGGGGGATCCCGAGGCGTTCCCAGGCCAGCCGAGAGACATAGTCCCTCCAGCGTGTCCTGGGTCTTCCCCGAGGCCGCCTCCCGGTGGGACATGCCTGGAACACCTCCCTAGGAAGGCGTCCAGGAGGCATCCGAAACAGATGCCCGAGCCACCTCAGCTGACTTCTCTCGATGTGGAGGAGCAGCGGCTCTACTCCGAGCTCCTCTCGAGTGTCAGAGCTCCTCACCCTATCTATAAGAGTGCGCCCTGCCACCCTTCAAAGAAAACTCATTTCAGCCACTTGTATCCGAGATCTTGTCCTTTCGGTCATGACCCAAAGCTCATGACCATAGGTGAGAGTAGGAACGTAGATTGACCGGTAAATCGAAAGCTTTGCCTTTCGGCTTAGCTCCTTCTTCACCACGACAGACCGGTACATCAACCGCATTACTGCTGCCGCTGCTCCAATCCGCCTGTCAATCTCACGTTCCATCCTTCCCTCACTCGTGAACAAAACCCCGAGATACTTGAACTCCTCCACCTGGGGTAAGGACTCTCCTCCAACCTGAAGATGGCAAACCACCTTTTTCCGGTGGAGCACCATGGCCTCGGACTTGGAGGTGCTGATTCTCATCCCAGCCGCGTCACACTCGGCAGCAAACCGCCCCAGTGCATGCTGAAGGTCCATGTTCGATGAAGCCAACAGAACAACATCGTCTGCAAATAACAGAGATGAAATCCTGTGGTCCCCCAACCGGACCCCCTCCAGCCCCAGGCTGCGCCTTGAAATTCTATCCATAAAAATTATGAACAGAATTGGAGACAAGGGGCAGCCCTGCCGGAGTCCAACATGCACTGGAAACAAGTCTGACTTATTGCCGGCAATGCGAACCAGATTCCTACTCTGTTCATACAGGGACGAGACGGCCCTTAACAGAGCGCCTCTGACCCCATACTCCCCGAGCATATTCATATGTTTTATTTAATGCTGAACAAAAATGTAATCATGATTAATGGCATTCAAAATAATAGGCTGTTTTGACATAATATATATGTGTTGTGTATATTTATTGTCTATACATAAATACACACATGCATGCATATAATTGAGAAAATGTTTTTTTTTTTACATATTTAGATATATATATATACACAAACACACACACACACACACACACACACACACACACACACACACACACACACACACACACACACACACACACACACAATTCAAATCATATAAAAAATTAAATATCTATTTAGCAAAATTGTTTAGTTTTATTCGATTTAGTGCATCACATAAACAAAAAATATATTTAATACACATAAGCGACATGGCAAAAATGCAAACTCGATAGTTTTTTCCATATTGAAAAATATTGATAAATTTAAATATATAAGCTGTTCATGCTTCCAGCTTTAAAAGTTATTATCCTAACAATGACTGATGCAACAAAAATTAGAGGTTCTTTAAATTACAATTTAAAATATTGTTTATTAGAAAAACCTTAAATTAAAACAAATAGTAAAAAACACATTTAAAAAGACTAATCTGGCATTACGAGGTAAATTAAATGTGCAAAACATAAACAAAAACATACAGTACAACTTCCAGCACAAATTGTAAAACTTTTAAGGGTTTTTTTTTTTGGGTGATACTTCATGTGATGGAATAGGTTGGTTGTGTTGACTTGTTTTTTTTTTTTACAAACCATCCACATACTTTACAGATCATTTTAATCTGCTCCTAGTCACATAGCATATAGCACATAGCACTTGTTCAGATAGCCAAACCACTTCCATATAACAGAACTCGTGTTGCCTTTTTTGTTAATAATTTCATCATCTTTGGATAATAACTCAAGGTTAGGGCTGTGCAATTAATCGAAATCGAATCACAATTTGAAATGTTGCAATTAGTTGATCGCAAGAGGCTGCAATATAAAATATGTATATATGTAAACAAAAATAACATCTGAGGTGAAGTGCTTCAAAACCAGTCCGCTATGCTTCAGAAAATTAAACATCCTAGACTTTCTGCGAGGCATCGCAGACATGGTATAGTCTGTCGTGAACTATGCCACATTATACGAGAAGAAACAATTGAATCTTGTGTCATGTTCATGTCAAGTTGATGTCATGTTCATTTGTCGTTTACGACTCCCCACGACACCCTACGTCAAGGAAATTGTGCTGAAAACGTGTGATCTGTCGGGGGCTTTATAACTAGCCAATTGAGTAAGCAGACGTTCGTTCTGCCCAAACAGAATTGCGCAACTGAACTACGCCCACAATAATAAAAAACAAACAAACAGGAAAGCGCTGACAAGTGGGATAATGGCGCTGCTTCAGAAGCATTAATAGACTAATTAATATCAAAGAAAAGCAGCATTTGTAATATTGGAATACTTTGGTTTCAAAATCAGACACCAAACAGAAACAGGTCATTTATAAGAGCGGTCGCAGAATTGTTGCCACGGCTTACAGATTATTGAGCTGAAGCTTGAATGAAATTCAAATCAGCTTAAAGCTTGAATTAAATTGTAACTCAAATCGCAATCAAAATATCTGTCCAAATAATAAATAAATAAATAAATAAATCGTAATTAGATATTTCCCCCTAAATGTCACAGCCCTACTCAAGGTTAGTTTCACTTTCGTCACTGCTTCCACTCATTATTTATTTATTTTTGTCACTTTGTCGAGTTTGTTAGCAAAGTGCAGTCGGAAATGGTCTTTTGACTTCATGCTGATTGGTTGTTGTCACAAATTGCTGCTGTGTGATTGGCTCTTAGATCAACAGAGTAAAAATGTCCAGAGCTTTTCATTGTTAACGAAATATATTTTAGCGTAATTCGATATAAATGATCGTTTATTGGCTCAGGCCTAAATACACATACACATATTTAAAAACAAACTTTTATTACTTGCAATTAGTCTTTGCCCAGCACTAGCTTTTATTGTTTATATGTCAATGTTCTGTATTACATGTTCATCTGTATTATCTGCAAATAAGACAATCAATTAAAAAAAAAATCAAATCATTAAAAAACAAAACTTAAACAGAAGTTTGGATTCTGGTGCACCAAAATCTGGACTCTAAAGCTGTACTCACGGATCAAACTCGTGGATGACGCTCTCGAACCGAAGCACAGAAAACAGTCTGGTGGAGAAGGCTGAAATTGACAAGACAGAAGAGAATTAGAGGAATGCTGATCTATGGGACGTCAGATGAAGAGGTGAGCATCCACTCACACAGGACGGCTGCCATAGACAGGATGAGCAGCTTCAGCAGGGTGTCCTGTTTCTCATAGGACAGACGCAGGAAGCCCAGCTTGGTCATCTTTACACACGGGAGGCAGGACTAACTCTTGACACCTGACAAAACAGACAAGAACTGCGTGTTAAAATACAAGTTCACATCAGGGGGGTGAAATAAACTGGATAAACTAAAAATGTAGCTCATATAGTAAGGCATGCAAAATTATTAAGCGAATTTTGGAGGGTTTGAACTGAAATAACTGTTCTTAAGCAATCCACGACTTATTACTAAAGTTTTAAATCAATTTAACATTACACATGAATCGTAGAAGAAAATATATTTGAGAAATAGGCATTTTTAAATTCTTTTATCTGTAAAAATGGCAAATCTCAGTAAATTCAGGAAGTCAGTTTGTGCACAATTTCCATTCAAATGCCTACTAATTAACACCACAAACTTAATAATAAATAAACCAACCCAAATATCATTAATATGCACAATAACACTTTGTTTTCGTGATAAACTTTTCCTGATAATCAACTATTAGTCTTCATTAGCTCCTTAGCTGCTAGCTAGCATCACACATTTCAGGTCTTCGCGAGCTATTTTAATATACGCAAATACACTGTTAAATGCACACGAGTAAATATAATGACAACAATACCCTAGATATAAGATAAATGAGATTATAATTTCTAATTGCGCAAAATTACCAGTCTTATTCATCGGCGGTTCACTCACTCCAGCCCTTCCACACTTTCACACACAACCCTCTCTGCGTTTAAACCCCGCCCATCCACGTAGAGAGAGCGCTAATTGGCTCGACGTCACGATTGCTGAAGAATGGTTTTCGCTGATTGGTCTTTGAGATGTCACTCAAGCGTGTCAAGACCAGTTCCGCATGGCGCTCCAGATGTGACGTGTCCTAATGGGAGAAAGACAGTCAGCACAAGTGGAGTCCACGCAACAGTCAACTTTCGAACTTGAACTATCAAATTTCATATTAATTATTTATTTTATTATTGTTTTTAATTAGATTATATTTTACTTACACCTTGCTAATGAGGGAAAACGCTTCTAAAGCAAAAGGTTTATTCGGGATAGCTGTTTTTGTTGCCTTTTTACAAAAAGTAAAGAGTTGTCTGATGTAGTTTAACTAATATACATAATATTGCAATTAAATATAATACAATTATGGCAATTATTTCTCTCCTGTACTTACTATTCTATTATACAATGCTGAATGCTAGTAGGCCTATGCTTGGTTCTGATTGGCAGATGAACCTTATAACTTGTGCAATTAAAGTATAATCAGGCAAGTGTTGACCGCATTACAGTTCCAATTCATTCATTCATTCATTCATTCATTTTTTTTTCGGCTTAGTCCCTTTATTAATCTGGTGTCGCCACAGTGGAATGAACCGCCAACTTGTCCAGCATATGTTTTTACGCAGCGGATGCCCTTCCAGCTGCAACCATCACTGGGAAACACTCTCATACACACCGGACAATTTAGCTTACCCAATTCACCTATACATGCTTTGGACTTGTGGGGGAAACCAGAGCATCCGAAGGAAACCCCACGTGAACACCGGGAGAACATGCAAACTTCACACAGAAATGCCAACTGACTAAGCCAGGGCTCGAACCAGCGACCTTCTTGCTGTGAGGTGACAGCGCTACCCACCGTGTCGCTGATTTGACAACATATAATAAAAAAATGATAAAATAGCATTAGGATTTTTAATATAGGCTTCTTGGCATTGGCCGTGGCCCCCTATTTCCCTGTGGCCCTAAGCGGTTGCTTACCTCGCTTATTGGCTAAGTCCACCCCTGATAATGTGCGGTATGCAGAAATAAAGGTACGAGAGCTGTCACTGGGGTGGCACCTTTTCAAAAGATACACATTTGTACTAAAAGGGTCCATAATGATACCTCAAGGGTAGACATAAAAAGTACAAAACTGTACCTCTTAAAATGTTTAGGTACACTTTTGTACTTTTTATGTATACCCTTGATGTATTTATAGGGACCCTTTTAGTACAAATGTGTAGCTTTTAAAAAGGTTTCACCCCAGTGACAGCTCTCCTACCTTTATTTCTGAGAGTGTAGTAGCCTACAGTAGTATTGCAATGATGTTTTAAGTTATTTAAAATGTATTTATGAAGTGAGTTTTGTTGTTTGGGTTTCACAAAACCTTTTTTTATCCTTTGCCATCAAATATATGGGTCATTATCACTATAAAGTGCCTTTGAGACATCAAAATTTTCCAAAAAAGTTTGAGATTTTTGATTTAACCACATAGTTGTTGTATTAATTAGACCTTAGGCTGTAAGAAATGAATGTTGGTCAAGCAGAAAAACAATAAACAAACCTCAAACTGTGTCAACCCTGTCATGGACAAATGTAAAGTAGTATATTTTCATTGAAATGTGATTATAAGATATATCTTTTCAGAAAGGTAATGTGTCCCTTTACCAACCCAACTTTATAGATTATGGAAAAAGTCTATTCATGTTAATGAAATAATGGACAAAACATTTATTTCCCAATAAAACATGCAGTCGTTGCAGGTTCTTCATTCATTCATTTTCTTTTCGGCTTAGTCCCTTTATTAATCTGGGGTCGCCACAGCGGAATAAAGCGCCAACTTATCCAGCATGTGTTTTTACGCAGCGGATGCCCTTCCAGCCGCAACCCATCGCTGGGAAACATCCACACACACTCATACACTACGGACAATTTAGCCTACCCAATTCACCTGTACTGCATGTCTTTGGACTGTGGGGGAAACCGGAGCACCCAGAGGAAATCCACGCGAACGCAGGGAGAACATGCAGACTCCACACAGAAACACCAACTGACCCAGCCGGGGCTCGAACCTGCGACCCAGCGACCTTCTTGCTGTGAGGCGACAGCACTACCTACTGCGCCACTGCGTCGCCCATTGGAGGTTAAGGAATTAAGAAATCACACAAGGTGTTTTGCTGAGGTTATAAACTATTTGTTTATTTTCAATGAAAACAAGATGACAGGGTGGACATTGGCATGACAGGGTGGACAAATGCTTTATTTAGTGAACTAAATATGGAGGAACATTTGAAAAACAAAAGGTACAACGAGAAATAATAAAGTGTTCATATTAAAGGGTTGTAAAAGTTTTCAAGAATTCAACTTCTGTTTTCACTGCAAACCACTGAGCCACCATGCCGCCTCTTCTGTTATCAATTAGATTTTATATCAGTATGCAAATCAATGGGAAAATAAACAATTATTGTCCTTCAAATTAAGCTAAATTTGCTAATGAATGTAAATCTTTACATTGTAGATTGTGTTGGAGGAGTGAAGGGAATGTTGAAAGCAACTCTAATTAAACACCTTAATAATTCTGCTTTTTTTTCAGAATAAGGTAAATAATTAGATTACAGATGTTCACATAAATGTACAAATACTTAGGGCTGTATTTTTATTTCAAACAGTCAATGAGCTCCATTATATGGAATCTAAAATGATATCCTTTATATAGGCTAAGGCAGATATTGCCAAAAGGTTTGTATTGTCCATTTATGTATTGCATACTGGACTGGTGTAGTGAATATACAGTTGAAGTCAGAATTATTAGCCCCCGTTTATTTTTTCCCCAATTTCTGTTTAAAGGAGAGCAGATTTTTTTTCAACACATTTCTGAACATAATAGTTTTAATAACTCATCTCTAATAACTGATTTATTTGATCTTTGTCATGATGACAGTAAATAATATTTGACTAGTTATTTTTCAAGACACTTCTATACAGCTTAAAGTGACATTTAAAGGCTTAACTAGGTTAGTTAGATTAACTATAGGCAGGTTAGGGTAATTAGGCAAGTTATAGTATAACGATGGTTTGTTCTGTAGACTATCAAAAAAATATAGCTTAAAGGGGTTAATAATTTTGTCCCGAAAATTATGTTTAAAAAATTTAAAACTGCTTTTATTCTAGCCAAAATAAAACAAATAAGACTTTCTCCAGAAGAAAAATATTATCAGACATACTGTGAAAATGTCCTTGCTCTGTTAACATAACTTGGGAAATATTTAAAAAAGAAAAAAAATCAAAGGGAGGGTTAATAATTCTGACTTCAACTAAGTGTTGTAACATAAAAAAGCATTAACTAATTAACAATAAAATATTAAATAAATGAATAAAGTGTTAATAACACTGCATATGTCCACCCTGTCAAGGAAGGATTTGTGACAGGGTGGACAATGACAGGGAGGACATTTTTGGCTAAAGTTAGCATTTATTCAACACAGGTTGTACCTGCAAAAGGTAAAATGTTTCCTAATTTAAGCTCTCTGTATACAGTTTAAAAGCTATATTTTTGATCTCTTCATTTTTTTTATATTATAGTGATATTTTTAATATTTCACTATGACAGGGTGGACATGTTAAGCTTGACAACATTCAGTTTCAAGCACAATATGAGGAAAAATAGGAACATACGTGTAGATCGTTACTGTTTGCACAATTAACCTCCTCTGAAGAACGGCAAAATGGGCACGGGGATGCCAATGAGTACAATAGAGGGTTTCTTAAAGAGGCATTTACCACATCATGACAGGGTGGACAGCAATTTCAAGAACACGTGCAGAATGATTAATAATATTATGAAAAAACTAAAGTTATCAAAATGACTTATTTTATTAAATAACTTGTTAAAGACAATAAGATAATTTAAGAATCTTTTTAATTGTATTTATTTTTCTATTTTTTTAGACTCACTGAAGTTGGCTGAACAGTGTGTGGGACATGGCAAAATCACATCCATTCAATGAAAAAATAAAGCAAAAATTGACAAAAGCATATTTCAAAACACTAATAATTCTACCTGCATGTTTGTAAAGGTTTAACCAATTATATTAAAACATCATCATTTCATTATTTCACATTAGGTTCATATAGGAGTGACTCAATCTTGTGGGACATCGAATGCACTTTATAGTGATAATGACCCATCAAATTCTAATGAATTATTATTAAAACTCACAAATAAAACAGCTTTTGTTGCTTATAAAGGAATTTATCCAGCTGAGATGTGTTTTAATGTACTTTTAATTCATCCTCAGTCATTTCTCTTTAAAAGAAAACATTTCAGAGAAGTGTCCTGCTACCATAGTTACAGTAGATCATTTAGAATCACATCATTTAGAACGCGTTCCAATGTATGTAAAGCCGTACAGCACTGTGGAGCATCAGTGGGTTTGCAGTAGTGGTTTTTCGAGGTTGTAGCAGTGTTTGTGATTTGTGTTGACATCGATTCGCAGCTTTCTAGTGAAGATCTCCAGATATTCACAGACTTTTAAGCTAGCGAAGTTCTTGCGGATGTCCGAGTGGCTACATACCCCGAAGTTTTTTGGCAATCCACGGTGTAAGACCGAGATTGCCACCACTATGATTGCTAACTATAAATCTCCCAGTAACACACCCTCAATAACAAGTGTCCTTCTGGAGGAAGACAAATTGAGGGTGGAGGAAACAATGGTGGAGAAGCCGAAGAAAAAGAGGTTCTTCAAATTGCCCTCTTTCCTCAGAGCTGACCAGAAAAACGTGCAGCTCAATCAAACCCCTGACAACTCCAATGGTGAGTGGTTTAGGCCTACATTGTAAAGGGGTTTCCCTGATTTGATATTACTTAAACCCCATTCTGTCCAGATTGAGGATTAGTTCACCGAAAAATTACTATTGTTTTATTGTTATTAATTACTCACTCTCATATAGTTTCAAACCCCTGAGACCTTCGTTAATCTTGTGGACACAAATGAATATATCTTAGATTAAATTCGAGAGGTCGTTCATTCACCATAGACAGTCACGAGACGTTTAAAGGCCAGAAAAAGAACCACAAACTGTCCAAAATATTACGTGTCTTCAGTTGTTCAACTGTAATCACACCAAGCTCAAAGAACTCGTGTGCATGAAAACAAAAATGTAAACTACTTTGCTCGTTTGGATGAATAAAGGTCAAAGTTAATTTGAGATTTGACATTCAAATTCAGTTTCAAACCAATTAAATTCTTTGCTCCTGTTATATTTTAAGTCAAAACTATGTCAGATAGACATAAATATGTGCCTTTTATGTTGCACAAGGCTTCATTTCTTGATAAAAAATAACAATAATAATAATAATAATAATAACAACAATAATAATAATAATATGAATTAAACAATTCAATCATATAAATTATACAACAAAACCATACCAAAGTGTTCAGAAAAACACCCAGGTTATTGCACAAGACTCTGTTTTTGGAATTAGCACTTTATTTATTTTATATATTTAATAAAAAAAAACAGTAACCACTTGCGAAAAAGAAATCAAGTCATCTGTAAAATTTTCTAAATAATTTTCTAAATTTTTAAATAAAAATAAAATTTCAAAATAAAGTTTACAGTTGATTTGATTTCTTAATCTCAAATGGTGTCAGAGTTTTAATGATTATTACTATTTTCCCCATTAAATTATTTTAAATATATATATAAAACTATAGCAGGAGCAAAAAAATCTAATTAATTTGAAACTATATATATATATTACTATTACACATTATTATATTACACATTATTATATTACTATTACACATTATTATATTACTATTACACATTATTATATTACTATTACACATTATTATATTACTATTACACATTATTATATTACTATTACATATTCAGGTATATGCATCTTAATAAAACAATTCAGTAAAATAATCTTGTAACTCATTTTCAGCTTTCCGGATACACATTTAGCCTCCAGTAACTTCATAAAGTAGTACATCATAAAAAAAAAAAAAGATGTCTGCAGAATAGTTGCAAACAATTTATATGTGTTGAATTTAAGCAGACAAATTAAATTCAGTAATGTTCAACCTAATTTGTTTGTTTAAATTCAGCCCAAATAAATTGTTTACAACCACTTAACTTAAAATGTTTTAGTAAATCCAAGGAATCACCTTTGAATATTTTTTTTCAGTGTATTTCCTCTTAAATGACTGTGGAAAAGTGTGTCTGCTACAATCGTTTCTCTTTTAACAGATGAGCTGAAAGAGAAGAGGAAGAAAAGAAGCCGGCTGGCGTCGTTCCTCAGAGTGTGCAGGAAGCACCTCAAGATCTCATGCCTCACCCCAAATAAAGAGAAGATGGAGGATGAAGAGGAGGAGCAGAAAGAGCTCCCAAACTCACCAGATAAAGGCACTGATGGTAAACGAACCTATTTACATCAACATATCAGTCTATAATGGTATTAATAAAGTGTATTCTTCACACAGACATCTTGAAAATGACTGTGTGAAATGTGTAACCACTTCATTTCTCTTCTAACAGACGACTCTCTGTGCTGCTCCAAGCTTGAGAAATGTCTGGAAGTAGATTCTGCCATCATTCATGAAGAACGCTGTGTGGAGGATGAGATGCATGTCAGTAAAGAAGAAATCATACTGACGCAAATTGATTTATCCTGCGGAGAACAAGAGGAGGAGAAGGAGGACAGGATTATGGAGGAGGAGATGAAAGACAAGAAGAAGAGAAAGACAAGGAGAAGGAAGAAAGAGGAGAAGCTGGAGCAGATAGTGATGGAGGAGGAGGAGGACGGAGGGAAAGGGAGAAAGATAAAAGAGGAGAAAATAAATGAGACAATGATGGAGAAGGAGGTGGTGGTGGACAATATTAAAAAGGAGGAGGAGAAGAACAAAGGAAGGAAAATGAGAAGAAGAAGGATGAAAGAGGAGAAGAAGGAGCGAAGGAGCAGGAGGAAAGAGGAGAAGGAGAGGAGCAGGATGAAAGAGGAGAAGGAAAGTGAGGAGACTGAGGAGGAGGACATGGAGATGATGGATTTGAAAGGGGAGATAAAGGAGGAGGCGGCGAAGAAGAGAAACAGAAAGAGGAAAATCAGCAGCAGAATGAGCAGAAGAATGATGAGGAGGCGAAGTAAGAGGAGGAGAATGAGAGGATGATTTAGGAGGAGGAAAAGAAAAAGAATAAATAATGCATTAAAAGATGTTTGTCCTGTCGATTTTGTTCAAATATCTGTTCAGAAATGTTCTCCTTTGTGTCTGGTGTTGTAAGTAAAACTGAACAAGAAAATAAGCATCAGGATGAGCAGAAAGATGATGATGAGGAGAAGTAAAAGGAGGAGGATGAGGAGATGACCTGTTGCTGGGCCCCTAAATTGCGTGTATACATATACATACATAAATATACATACACACACATATATATATATATATATATATATATATATATATATATATATATATATATATATATATATATATATATATATATATATATATATATATACAGGGAGTGCAGAATTATTAGGCAAATGAGTATTTTGACCACATCATCCTCTTTATGCATGTTGTCTTACTCCAAGCTGTATAGGCTCGAAAGCCTACTACCAATTAAGCATATTAGCTGATGTGCATCTCTGTAATGAGAAGGGGTGTGGTCTAATGACATCAACACCCTATATCAGGTGTGCATAATTATTAGGCAACTTCCTTTCCTTTGGCAAAATGGGTCAAAAGAAGGACTTGACAGGCTCCGAAAAGTCAAATATAGTGAGATATCTTGCAGAGGGATGCAGCACTCTTAAAATTGCCAAGCTTCTGAAGCGTGATCATCGACCAATCAAGCGTTTCATTCAAAATAGTCAACAGGGTCGCAAGAAGCGTGAGGAAAAACCAAACCAAAAACCAAGGTGCAAAATAACTGCCCATAAACTGAGAAAAGTCAAGCGTGCAGCTGCCAAGATGCCACTAGCCACCAGTTTTGCCATATTTCAGAGCTGCAACATCACTGGAGTGCCCAAAAGCACAAGGTGTGCAATACTCAGAGACATGGCCAAGGTAAGAAAGTCTGAAAAACGACCAGCACTGAACAAGACACACAAGCTGAAACGTCAAGACTGGGCCAAGAAATATCTCAAGACTGATTTTTCTAAGGTTTTATGGACTGATGAAATGAGAGTGAGTCTTGATGGGCCCGTGGCATGGATCAGTAAAGGGCAGAGAGCTCCAGTCCGACTCAGACGCCACCAAGGTGGAGTACTGGTTTGGGCTGGTATCATCAAAGATGAGCTTGTGGGGCCTTTTCGGGTTGAGGATGGAGTCAAGCTCAACTCCCAGTCCTACTGCCAGTTTCTGGAAGACACCTTCAAGCAGTGGTACAGGAAGAAGTCTGCATCCTTCAAGAAAAACATGATTTTCATGCAGGACAATGCTCCATCACAGGCATCCAAGTACTCCGCAGCGTGGCTGGCAAGAAAGGGTCTAAAACAAAAAAAACTACTGACATGGTGTCCTTGTTCACCTGATCTGAACCCCATAGAGAACCTGTGGTCCATCATTAAATGTGAGATTTACAAGGAGGGAAAACAGTACACCTCTCTGAACAGTGTCTGGGAGGCTGTGGTTGCTGCTGCACGCAATGTTGATGGTGAACAGATCAAAACACTGACAGAATCCATGGATGGCAGGCTTTTGAGTGTCCTTGCAAAGAAAGGTGGCTATATTGGTCACTGATTTGTTTTTGTTTTGTTTTTAAATTGTCAGAAATGTATATTTGTGAATGTTGAGATGTTATATTGGTTTCACTGGTGAAAATAAATCATTGAAATGCGTATATATTTGTTTTTTGTTAAGTTGCCTAATAATTCTGCACAGTAATAGTCACCTGCACACACAGATATCCTCCTAAAATAGCTCAAACTAAAAACAAACTAAAAACTACTTCCAAAAATATTCAGCTTTGATATTAATGAGTTTTTTGGGTTCATTGAGAACATGGTTGTTGTTCAATAATAAAATTAATCCTCAAAAATACAACTTGCCTAATAATTCTGCACTCCTTGTATATAACACATTTCTAAACATAATAGTTTTAATAACTCATTTCTAATAACTGATTTGTTTTAATTTTGTCATGATGACAGTAAATAATATTTTACTAGATATTTATCAAGACACTTCTATACAGCTTAAAGTGACATTTAAAGGCTTAACTAGGTTAATTAGGTTAACTAGGCAGGTTAGGGTTATTAGGCAAGTTATTGTATAACAATGGTTTGTTCTGTAGACTATCAAAAAAATATATAGCTTAAAGGGGCTAATAATTGACCTTAAAATGGTTTTTAAAAAATTTAAAATGTATTCTAGCCAAAAAACATTATCAGACATACTGTGAAAAGTCTCCTTGCTCTGTTAAACATATATTTGGGAAATATTTAAAAAAGAAAAAAAATTCAAAGGTGGTTTAATAATTCTGATTTTAAAATATATATACAGTATAAAGTGGTGTGAAAAGGGTTTTGCCCCTTACTGAATTTATTTTTTAAATCTTTTTTTTTCAGATAATCAAACAAATTTAAACATTAGTCAAAGACAACAGAATATAACACGTCCATCAAATCATGTAGTCCTTATATGCAGGTTTTTATTATTTAGGGAAAGCAAAATCCAAAACTACATAGCCTTGTGTGGAAAAAGTGGGTTCTGCAGCAGGACAATAATCCAAAGCATGAAGACTTTGGAGTGGCCTAGTCAAAGCCCTGTCTGAATCCAATTGAGATACATTACCTTAAAAAGGCAGTTCATGCTTGAAAATCCTTTGCTGTGGCTGAATTACAGTAATTCTGCAAATATAAGTCGGCCAAAATCCCTCCACAGCGCTGTAACTGACTCATTGCAGTTATCGAAAACACTTGATTGCAGTTGACAACCAGTTATTAGATTTAGGGGCAAATAATTTCACAGAGGGTTATGTAGTTTTGCATTTTGTTTTCCCTTAATAATAATAAAAACCTTCATTTTAAAACAGCATGATGTATTTGTGTTATCTTTGACTAATATTTAAATTAGCTTGATGACATTAAACTGTGACAAACATGCAAAAAGACTTTGGAGTGGCCTAGTCAAAGCCCTGAACTGAATGCAATTGAGGTACATTACCTTAAAAAGGCAGTTCATGCTCAAAAACCCTCCAATATGGCTGAATTAGAACAATTCTGCAAAGAAGAGTCGGCCCAAATTCCTCCACAGCGCTGTAACAGACTCATTGTAGTTATCGAAAAGACTTGATTGCAGTTGCTAAACAGTTATTAGCTTTAGGCGCAAATAATTTCACACAGAGCTATGTAGTTCTGCATTTTGTTTTCCCTTAATAATAAAAAACCCTATATTTCAAAATGGCATGATGCGTTTACTTGTGTTATCTTTGACTAATATTTCAATTCGTTTAATGACATTAAACTGTGACAAACATGCAAAAAGACTTTGGAGTGGCCTAGTCAAAGTCCTGAACTGAATCCAATTGAGATACATTACCTCAAAAAGGCAGTTTATGCTCGAAAACCCTTTGATGTGGCTGAATTACAACAATTCTGCAAGGATGAGTCGGCCAAAATTCCTCCACAGCGCTGTAACAGACTCATTGCAGTTATCGAAAACACTTGATTGCAGTTGACGACCAGTTATTAGATTTAGGGGCAAATCATTTCACAGAGGGTTATGTAGTTTTGCATTTTGTTTTCCCTTAATAATAATAAAAACCTTCATTTTAAAACAGCATGATGTATTTGTGTTATCTTTGACTAATATTTAAATTAGCTTGATGACATTAAACTGTGACAAACATGCAAAAAGACTTTGGAGTGGCCTAGTCAAAGCCCTGAACTGAATGCAATTGAGATACATTACCTTAAAAAGGCAGTTCATGCTTAAAAACCCTCCAATATGGCGGAATTATAACAATTCTGCAAAGAAGAGTCAGCCCAAATTCCTCCACAGCACTGTAACAGACTCATTGCAGTTATCGAAAACACTTGATTGCAGTTGACGACCAGTTATTAGATTTAGGGGCAAATCATTTCACACAGAGCTATGTAGTTCTGCATTTTGTTTTCCCTTAATAATAAAAAACCCTATATTTCAAAATGGCATGATGCGTTTACTTGTGTTATCTTTGACTAATATTTCAATTCGTTTAATGGCATTAAACTGTGACAAACATGCAAAAAGACTTTGGAGTGGCCTAGTCAAAGTCCTGACCTGAATCCAATTGAGATACATTACCTCAAAATGGCAGTTCATGCTCGAAAACCCTTTGATGTGGCTGAATTAGAACAATTCTGCAAGGATGAGTCGGCCAAAATTCCTCCACAGCGCTGTAACAGACTCATTGCAGTTATCGAAAACACTTGATTGACTACTATTTAAATTAGTTTGATGACATTCAACTGTGACAAACATGCAACAATAAAATCAGTAAGGGGGCAAACACTTTTTCACACCACTGTATTTATGCATACAAGTAAAATGCTAACATAAAATAAAACGCTCCATACTGTATACAGACCAAATTTATTGAAATAATGTAATACTTTTACAAAATGTCACTCACAAATATCCGTCTGTAGGTGTAACACTATGGACTGCCGTCAATAATTACAACCCATTTGTTTTTAAAAACACACACCACCCACCCACAATAGATACAATGACATCGAAACGAGCCATTAGTATGTGCTTCACTTTCAAATGTTCGAAAACAGAAACACACGCCACAGTAGACATCCACTCCGCATGCCAGCGTTCATCAGAAACCGGATCCGTGGTCATTTAAAAGGACAGATTCACACGTGTCACACAGTTTGGCAGTGTCACCTGACAGCAGCAGAGGAGTAAAGCTTGTGCATACTGTTGGAAAATCATCCTCGAAACCATCGCCGATGACACTGGATCATGTTGACATGGTATTCCCGAAATAAAAACGCACTATAAAAGAAACTAAATTAAAAGCAGCTCCCTTTTGAGTTGAACGTTAAAAGGAATATTTCCGTAAAGTTCTTTCATCATTTACTCTTATCTAATCTGAGGAACACAAATGGAGAGATTTATAAGAATGTTCATGCTGCTCATTTTTAATACAACAAAAGTATACAGTGATTTGAGCGGCGGGAACGTTCTTCGAAGTCTCTCTTTTTGAGTTCGATACATAAATGATGAATTTGGAGGATAGCTTTTGGCTGAACTATTCTTCGAGGAAGATGTCTAGTCAACAAAGTAACACACAGATAACTCGGTAACACTTTACAATACGGGACACCCAGTTAATGTATTTAATAACATGAACAAACTGTGAACAATACATTTATTACAGTATTTATTCATTGTTGTTAACATACAGCTGTTTATTTTTAGCTCACGTTAAAGGGATAGTTCACCCATAAATAAAAATCCAGTCATCGTTTGTTTTGATGATTTTCTTTCTTCTGTTGAACACAAAGGAAGATATTTTGAAGAAAGTTGGAAACCTGTAACCATTGACTTCCATAATGTTTATTTTTCCTATGGAAGTCAATGGAATATAGTTTCTAACATTTTTCAAAATATCTAAATTTGAAACGAAAAAAGACACATAAAGGGTTCAAATCACTTGAAGATGAGTAAATATTTTGTACATTTTCATTTTTTTAAATGAATTATCAATGGTTACAGGTTTCTATAATTCTTCAAGATAACTTATTTTGTGTTCAACGGAAGAAAGAACTGTATAAAGATTTGAAACCACTTGAGGATAAGTAAATATTGAGTAAATATACATTTGAGTGAACTATCATTCTTCTAAATATCTTCTTTTGTGTTCAACGGAAGAAAGAACTGTATAAAGATTTGAAACCACTTGAGGATAAGTAAATATTGAGTAAATATAATTTTTTTTGAGTGAACTATCATTCTTCTAAATATCTTATTTTGTGTTCAACAGATAAAAGAAACACACAGGTTTAAAACCACTTGAGGATGAGTAAATATTGAGTAAACTGAATTTTTTTGAGTGACCCATCAATCGGTACAGATTTCTAACATTCTTTAACGTATCTTATTTTGTGTTCAACGAAAGAATAAAATATTTTGCAAATTAAAATTTTTTGAGTGAATTATCAACGGTTACAGGTTTCTAACATTCTTCAAAGTATCTCATTTTGTGTTCAACAGAAAAAGAAACGGTTTGAAATTACTTGAGGATGAGTAAATATTGAATAAATATAAAATTGAGGGAAATATCAATGATTACAGGTTTCTAACATTCTTCTAAATGTCTTATTTTGTGTTCAATGAAGGAAAGAACGATATAAAGGATTGAAACCACTTGAGTATGACTAAATATTTTATAAATTATTTTTTTTAAATGAATCATCAATGATTACAGGTTTCTAACATTCTTCCAAATATCTTATTTTGTGTTTAACAGAAGAAAGAACCTTATGAAGATTTGAAACCACTTGAGGATGAGTAAATACATTTTTTTGAGTGCACTATCAACGGTTACAAGTTTCTAACATTCTTCTAAGTATCTCATTTTGTGTTCAACAAAAAAAAAAAAAAAGAAACAAAGGTTTGAAATCACTTGATGACAAAATATTTCGCAAATTTTAATTTTTTTGAGTGAACCGACCATGGTTACAGGTTTCTAACATTCTTCAAAGTATCTTATTTTGTGTTCAACGGAAGAAAGAACCTTATAAAGGCTGGAAACCACTTGAAGATGAGTAAATATTTTGTAAATGTCCATTTTTTAAATCAATTATCAATGGTTACAGGTTTCTAACATTCTTCAATCTTATTTTGTGTTCAATGGAAGAAAGCACCTCATAAAGGTTGGAAACCACTTGAGGATGAGTAAATATTGAGTAAATATGAATATTTTATTATTAATATATATCAATGGATACAGTTTTCTAACATTCCTATTTTGTCTTCAACAGAAGAAGGAACCTCATAAAGGTCTGAAACCACTTGAGGATGACTAAATATTTTGTAAATGTTAATTTTTTAAATGAATTATCAATGGTTACAGGTTTCAAACATTCTTCAAAATATCTCATTTTGTGTTCCGCAGAAAAAAGAAACCCATAAAGGTTTGAAATTACTTGAGGATGAGTAAATATTGAGTACATTTTCATTTTTTGAGTGAACTATGCCTTTAACTAACAAATCCCATTAATAAACGATGAACTATAATTGATAAATTATAACAAAGTGTCCCATATTGTAAAGTGTTACAGATAGCTCATAACTTTCATATCAAGAAACATCCTCTGCTCAAAGAGGGCATTAAAATTGATCGTTTCTGACTCTAGATCAGTTGTCAGTGCAGGAAAGTAAACCATCAGGAACTTTTTTCTTCATAGAGTTTAGTGTTAATTGATAAATACACTCTCTCACATCTGTGAACCTCAAAAAAAATACATAAAATTAAAAAGAAGGCCATAAATAGATAAAAAGAGTCGACTAATGTAGACTACAGGGCCTAAAAAGAGGACGGTGGGCCAATTCACAGAAAATGTGCACGGTGAGGTCTTTGTGCTGTCTCTACAAATCACCCAAATGGCACGTAATGGGTACAAAATCAGTCTGAGAAAAAAAAATTAAAATCACACCGAGAATCATGACCTTGATTCACATTACTAACCCGTCCAGAAGAGCACAGACTCACACTTTCAAATGCAGAGAGTGCGTAAAGGATTGTTTTCCTGCCTTTCAGAGCAAGAGGTGAATCCTGAAGAGGTCACTGAGGGGGTAAAGGTCGCTGGCGAGTCGGGGACACATGAGGAGACGGCAGCTTCTCTGTGGACGCGGAGGTGCTGAGGGAGCTCTGCAGGTTCACCGTCTTGTGGAACAGTTTGTTACTGATGAGGACGACCAGGGAAAAGAGCCGGAGCTGGAAGTGGCTGCAGTGACAGAAAAACACAATGATGTGGAGGATTGCGATCAATGATTTTTCTGAAAACTAAATCTGTTAAAGTACAATCAAAAAGCGCATTACTCACTAGAGCTTGACTGGGGTCTTTGCTTCATTAGCGCTGATGATGAAGAGCGGGAAGAGAATGGAGAACAAACAACCGCTGAAGGAAAGAGCAAGATTTAGAGATAGAACAAGAGTTATAGCTTATATACAGTTGAAGTCAGAATTATTTGCCCCCTTTGAATTTTTTTTTTTCTTTTTAATTTTTTTTTCCAAATGATGTTTAACAGAGCAAGGAAATTTTCACAGTATGTCTGATAATATTTTTTCTTCTAGAGAAAGTCTTATTTGTTTTGTTTTGGCTAGAATAAAAGCAGTTTTTAATTTATTATGAACCATTTTAGGGTCAAAATTATTAGCCCCTTTAAGCTAATTTTTTTTTTTTCAACTGCAGAACAAGCCATCGTTATACAATAACTTGCCTAATTACCCTAACCCGCCTAGTTACCCTAATTAACCTAGTTAAGCCTTTAAATGTCACTTTAAGCTGTATAGAAGTGTCTTGAAAAATATCTAGTCAAATATTATTTACTGTCATCATGACAAAGATAAAATAAATCAGTTCTTAGAAATGAGTTATTAAAACTATTATGTTTAGAAATGTGTTGATAAAATCTGCTCTCCGTTAAACAAAAATTGGGGGAAAAAATAAACATGGGGGCTAATAATTCAGACTTAAACTGTGTGTATATATACAGTTGAAGTCAGAATTATTAGCCCCCTGAGCCTTGAGTGGCCCAGCCAGAGCCCAGACCTAAATCCTATTGAACATCTCTGGAGAGATCTGAAAATGGCTGTACACCGTCGCTTCCCATCCAACCTAATAGAGCTTGAGAGGTACTGCAAAGAGGAATGGGCAAAAATTCCCAAAGACAGGTGTGCCAAACTTGTGGCATCATATTCAAAAAGACTTGAGGCTGTAATTGCTGCCAAAGGTGCATCAACAAAGTATTGAGCAAAGGCTGTGAATACTGATGTACATGTGATTTTTCAGCTTTTTTATTTTTAATAAATTGGCAACAATTAAAACATTTTTTTTTTCACATTGTCATTATGGGGTATTGTGTGTAGAATTTTGAGGAAATAAATGAATTTAATCCATTTTGGAATAAAGCTGTAACATAAAAATGTGTAAAAAGTGAAGAGCTATGAATACTTTCCGGATGCACTGCATGTCTAATCAGCACATAATATGGTCAGAAGAGTTTGATCTTGTACCTTATAATGTATGAAGATGGCAGAGCAGTCAGTAGAGCCATGGGCAACCCGAAGCCAAAATAATACGGCCAGTTCCTCTCGATGTTTGACAGCCTTTGGTGCATTTCAATTCCTTCAGTGAAGAGATCAAATGTTACGGTTAAACAATCTGATCTTACACCTCACTGACTGATCAGAAGCGTCACACACTTACCGTGATTAAACCAGCGATATTCAAAGCAGTAAAGCGAGTAGAGCAGAGACATGTGCAGGAGACTGACCAGCTGACCAATAGCATCAATAGGGAAGAGACTCACAATCCATCCCTAAAAAAACAACGTGCATGAAAAACTTGTTTGAAACAGAGAGATACACATTTGGTGTGAATCACAATCCAGAAGTAAAGATTTGTACCTGGATGAGAAAGAGGGCCTGGAGCAGAAGATTGAAGAGCATGTCTGCGATGATCTTACTGACGCTGGGAAAAGGCTGAGCTTTACGTCCAGACACTTCAAACGCCAGATCAGCAATGTCCTGTCCAACAAAATCAACATTCACTTATCAGATTATTGTCAAGTTGGGACAGTATGGAAAACGCAAATAAAAAAACGAAAGTAGTGATTTCCAAATTTACTTTGACTTGTATTTCACTGCACACAATACAACAAACATTATTTAATGTGTTACTCGTGTTTTTTTTCTTTCTTAATAAACACATTTCACATCAGGACAGTCCAGTAAAATGTGTTTTATAGTAAGGGGAATTGCGCAGCACAAACACTAAGTAGGGTTTTCACCTTAGAGCAAAAAACCATGGGTTATTCTTGTATGCCCAATACGACATCTGGTAAAAACCACTTGATCAAATCTAGTCTTAAAATGTCTTAAAATTCTGTGTGAGATTTCAGGTTGGATTTCATGTAATTTATTATTTTCTAATGCATTCCATTCCTCTTGCCACTTGTTTAAAATGTAAACATTGATAAAAGGTCTCATGTCTGATTGAGGAATTTGGCATTTGTTCACCACTTGCTTCAAAGCGTCTTTAGCAGCTGCACCAGCTCGCTTGTTTTCCTCCAACATGTCCTGGAACCCAGCAAAAAATGATCCTATATATAGACCAAGAGCGATTCCTGCTAAATAGTCTCACCTGAAACCAAATGGCGTTGACTATCTTGCTAAGCACAAATAGCGGCAAAACCCAGAGAGCACTAAATACAGATGTCAGAATGAACTCCAGCCACGACCACACATTCCCATGCAGCGAAGGGTCACCTAGGAAAAAAAAGACAGAGAAGAAATATTAAAAAGACATACAGTTTAAGTCCGAATTATTAGCCCTGCTGAATTATTAACCCCCCCGTAAAATTTCCCCCTATTTCTGTTTAACGGAGAGAAGATTTAATAACTCATTTCTAAAAACTAATTTATTTTTTCTTTGCCATGATGACAGTAAATAATATTTGACTAGATATTTTTCAAGATACAAGTATTCAGCTTAAAGTGACATTTAAAGGCTTAACTAGGTTAATTAGGCAAGTTATTGTATAACGATGGTTTGTTCTGTAGACTATCGAAAAGAAAAAAATAGCTTAAAGGGGCTAATAATATTGAGTATTGACCCTAAAAAGCCTTTTAAAAAAATTAAGAAACCGCTTTTATTCTAGCCGAAATAAAACAAATAAGACTTTCTCCAGAAGAAAAAATATTATAGGAAATACTGTGAAAAATTCCTTGCTCTGTTAAACATCATTTGGGAAATATTTAAAAAAAGTAAAAAAATGTATCTAGGAGTATGTGGACTGTGTTTAATGTGACACTTACCTATAATTCTAGCAGTGAGAGACTGCAGTAGCGGGATAAACACTCGATAAAACAGGAACAGGCTTAGCTGTGAGATCAAACAAGTAGGACTTTAATACAATAGTAAACACAAACAGACCAACTTTTTGCTAACCAACGAGAGACTGAGAAACATACCCAAAATACACCTCCATTCCAGGCACAGCACTGAAAAATTCGACTTACTAGTTTGGGTTCACTGTTAAGAAAAAAAAATTAAGTAATGATCAAGGCTGTAATGTCACTAGTATTAAAGGGGACCTATTATGCATCCTTTTACAAGATGTAAAATAAGTCTCTGATGTCCCTAGAGTGTAAATGTGAAGTTTCAGCTCAAAATACCACACAAATAATGTTTTATAACTCTTTGAAGGTGACACTTTTAGGCTTTGATCCTAATTGTGCCATTTTGGTGACTGTCGCTTTAAATTCAAATGATATTGTGCTCTTCGAAAGAGGGCGGAGCTACAAATGCCTGGGTGTCAGCATAGTAGCAGATTCAAAAACAAGACTAACGTCCTATGCTAATGAAGGGGAGATGATCACTATTGGGCGCGGCTTTTCCCCTCCGATGACACGTACAAAGGGAGAATGTCAATCAAAGTGTTTCTGCAGACTGCACTTTAAAGCAGCAGTTGACTAAAGCGCAGTGTGTGCTTATAACAAACAGAACGATATATTATGTTGGTGTGGATGCTAATACAGTTACTGTTCCACCTGTCTTGTTTTCGTTCTTCGCTTTGAGCTCGTCTCATGGCCAGAGCTCCACATGATCTGCGCCTCCTCTGCTCCTCTCGCTTCTGCTGAATCCGAGCATCGAGTTTGGAGATGGTTCCAATGCCCAGGATTGAGTCCTTGATACCCTGGACAAGCGGTAAGATTTATTAGGTAGGTTTATTAGGTACAACTGTCCAACTGCTTGTTAACGCAAATTTCTAATCAGCCAATCACATGGCAGCAACTCAATGCATTTAGGTATGTAGACATGGTCAAGATGATCTGCTGCAGTTCAAACCGAGCATCAGAATGGGGAAGAAAGCTGATTTAAGTGACTTTGAACGTGGCATGGTTGTTGGTGCCAGACGGGCTGGTCTGAGTATTTCAGAAACTGCTGATCTACTGGGATTTTATATATTATATATATATATATATATATATATATATATATATATATATATATATATATATATATATATATATATATATATATATATAATATATATATATAAATATATCTAAATCTATCTATCTATCTATCTATCTATCTATCTATCTAAATATATATATATATATATATATATATATATATATATATATATATATATATATATATATATATATATATATATATATATATATATATATATATATATATATATATATATATATATATATATAAATACACACAGTTGAAGTCAGAATTATTAGCCCCCATGAATTATTAGCACCCCTGTTTATTTTTTCCCCAATTTCTGTTTAACAGAGAGAAGATTTTCTAAACATAATAGTTTTAATAACTCATTTCTAATAACTGATTTATTTTATCTTTGCCATGATGACAGTAAATAATATTTGACTAGATGTTTTTCAAGACACTTCTATACAGCTTAAAGTGATATTTAAAGGCTTAACTAAGTTAATTAGGTTAACTAGGCAGGTTAGGGTAATTAGGCAAGTTATTGTATAATGATGGTTTGTTCTGTAGACTATCGAAAGAAAAATTAGCTCAAAGGGGCTAATAATTTTGTCCTTAAAATGGTTCATAAAAAAAATCAAAAACTGCTTCTATTCTACCCGAAATAAAAGAAATAAGACTTTCTCTAGAAGAAAAATCATTATCAGACATACTGTGAAAATTTCCCTGCTCTGTTAAACATCATTTGGGAAATATTTAAAAAAGAAAAAAAATTCAATATATACTCAATATTCATATATATATGTATATATATATATATATACATACAGGGAGTGCAGAATTTTTAGGCAAATGAGTATTTTGACCACATCATCCTCTTTATGCATGTTGTCTTACTCCAAGCTCTATAGGCTCGAAAGCCTACTACCAATTAAGCATATTAGTTGATGTGCATCTCTGTAATGAGAAGGGGTGTGGTCTAATGACATCAACACCCTATATCAGGTGTGCATAATTATTAGGCAACTTCCTTTCCTTTGGCAAAATGGGTCAAAAGAAGGACTTGACAGGCGCCGAAAAGTCAAAAATAGTGAGATATCTTGCAGAGGGACGCAGCACTCTTAAAATTGCCAAGCTTCTAAAGCGTGATCATCGAACAATCAAGCGTTACATTCAAAATAGTCAACAGGGTCGCAAGCGTGTGGAAAAACCAAACCAAAAACCTAGGCGCTAAATAATTGACCTTGAACTGAGAAAAGTCAAGCGTGCAGCTGCCAAAATGCCACTTGCCACCAGTTTCGCCATATTTCAGAGCTGCAACATCACTGGAGTGCCCAAAAGCACAAGGTGTGCAATACTCAGAGACATGGCCAAGGTAAGAAAGGCTGAAAAATGACCACCACTGAACAAGACACACAAGCTGAAACGTCAAGACTGGGCCAAGAAATATCTCAAGACTGATTTTTCTAAGGTTTTATGGACTGATGAAATGAGAGTGAGTCTTGATGGGCCCGTGGCTGGATCGGTAAAGGGCAGAGAGCTCCAGTCCGACTCAGATGCCAGCAAGGTGGAGGTGGAGTACTGGTTTGGGCTGGTATCATCAAAGATGAGCTTGTGGGGCCTTTTCGGGTTGAGGATGAAGTCAAGCTCATCTCCCAGTCCTACTGCCAGTTTCTGAAAGACACCTTCAAGCAGTGGTACAGGAAGAAGTCTGCATCCTTCAAGAAAAACATGATTTTCATGCAGGACAATGCTCCATCACACGCGGCCAAGTACTCCACAGCGTGGCTGGCAAGAAAGGGTCTAAAAGAAGAAAAACAATTGACATGGCCTCCTTGTTTACCTGAGCTGAACCCCATAGAGAACCTGTGGTCCATCATCAAATGTGAGATTTACAAGGAGGGAAAACAGTACACCTCTCTGAACAGTGTCTGGGAGGCTGTGGTTGCTGCTGCAGCAATGTTGATGGTGAACAGATCAAAACACTGACAGAATTCATGGATGGCAGGCTTTTGAGTGTCCTTGCAAAGAAAGGTGGCTATATTGGTCACTGATTTGTTTTTGTTTTGTTTTTGAATGTCAGAAATGTATATTTGTGAATGTTGAGATGTTATATTGGTTTCACTGGTGAAAATAAATAATTGAAATGGGTATATATTTGTTTTTTGTTAAGTTGCCTAATAATTCTGCACAGTAATAGTCACCTGCACACACAGATATCCTCCTAAAATAGCTCAAACTAAAAACAAATTAAAAACTACTTCCAAAAATATTCAGCTTTGATATTAATGAGTTTTTTGGGTTCATTGAGAACATGGTTGTTGTTCAATAATAAAATTAATCCTCAAAAATACAACTTGCCTAATAATTCTGCACTCCCTGTGTATATATATATATATATATATATATATATATATATATATATATATATATATATATATATATATATATATATATATATATATATATATATATATATATATATATATATATATATATATATATATATATATATATATATATATATATATATATATATATATACACACACACACAGATATATAAAACTAGATGTGGACTCAAAAATGTTATGTCTTTACAATCCAAAGTGCATTTTTTCATGTCTTTGCTTGTCTGGCAGTTGAAGACTCATTAAAAGTTACAAATACTGATGTGACTTCATTTCTGGAGACGTTTAAATGATAATTATAATTTATTAGATGTAAAATTAGGTGCTGACCGTCGCAACATTGCGGAGAAACGCTCTGACACTGTCCGTCATCGCCACACCGGCTGCAGAGTCATCAACTGCAGGAGGAGAGGTCAGAGGTCAAGCAAGATCTCATGACAGAAGGAGGACACGCCTGCAAACTGAACACACACACAGATAAATTTTTTATATATGTTGTTATGATTATTATCATTATTGTTAATACACACAAGAGAACACACAAACGCACACACAGACACATCTAGATTATTATAAATGAATCATTGTAAATATACTGATTATTATCATTTATTATTACAGTTTTATCCTAAAATGTTAATTGTTAAATGTACATTTTATTCTGTACCGTTATTTATTATTAATTTATTACTATTTATTACAAATATTTATTCTTATTTTATTTGTATTTATTTATTAAATTTTTTTACTATTAATACAATTTACTGTGTTTACCATGTTTTTTTTAATATATATGTATGTTCTTATTAATGTAAACTTTATAAATGCTTTGGCAATACATTTGTAACGCCAATAATGCAATTATGAATTGAATTGAAAGAGAGAGAGAGATTATATATTATATTATATAATCTTATAGACTATATAAATTATTAAAGATTATATATTACTAGCAGCACAATACATTGATGTCAGTCACAAAAAGAGAGAGGAGACCGATAAAAACATCAGTGATGCGCTTAGAAAAACCACACACACACACACACACACACACACACACACACACACACACACACACACACACACACACACACACACACACACACACACACACACACACACACACACACACACACACACACACACACACACACAATTCTAAATTGTTATAAATGAATCCTAAAATAATGATTGTTCAATATACGGTTTATTATTATTGTTCACTCCTAAAATGTTGATTGTTAAATATTCTGTTAATTATTGTGTTGTTGTTGTTGTTTTTTGCCATTACTACAATGTCATTTGTTTTTATATGAGAGAGAGAGAGAAAAAAAATTGACCCCAAATTTGAGCTAATTTACCCAGAAGTTAAAGAATAAAACACAACTTTAATATTTACTAGTTGAAAAAACAGATTCGATCTTACTAGGGGAACAATACTTTGATGCTGGTCATAAAGAGAGAGAGAGGAGACTAATAAAGCATTTGTAAAGAATTTACACACACACAACATTTTTATTATTACATTATTATTAATTTTTTATCAGTATTTTTATGTCATTTGTTTTCACATTACCTTTTAAATGTAAACATTAAAAATGCTTTGGCAATACATTTGTCACACCAATAACACATGTTTGAATTGTTCCTTTACTCTGTCAATTACTTCTCATTTATTATATATTTTATGCAGGTCTGTCACAATAATCAATATAAGGACTGATTGCACAATCCATGGACATGACCTCAACTCTATTGGTGATGCTATATATATATATATATATATATATATATATATATATATATATATATATATATTAGGGATGTGCACGATCATTCGATTAATCGATTAATCGAACGCATCAGCGACGATCGAGCATGAAAACGATGATCGATTGGCTCTAAAATTAAATTACTTTAAATCTTTCTGATTGGTTATGCTGGTATTTGGGCGGTAGTTTGATATTTGATTGGTTATGGCTGCAGGGAGTTGCGGTCCAGAGAGACCTGAGCGCAGATGGAGTATATGGGGTCACACACCATAAAGCGCCGCGCCGCATTTCAGAATTCTAAACGTAGGTTTCAGGGTACACAGCGGTGCCCAGCCACGACTCAGGACATTTCATATTTCTGCCGCGCCACGTGCGCCATCTGAATAGTTTCATTTTAAATACCATGCGAATGTGCGCGTCTGGTGTGTGATGCTTTCAGCTGTCATGTGCGCGCCGTGTCAGACAATCTTTTCGGCGAGGACTAGCCTATGGCACGAGTGATAATGTTTCACCGGATGACACCAAAATCGAAAGCTACTTCATAGAGCCTTGCATCTCTCTAAACCCGAATCCTTTATTGTGGTGCAAGTAAATGAGTCTCAATTTGCAAGGCTAAGCACCTTTGCCCATTGGTACCTGGCTGTTCCTGCAACTTCTCTGCCGCCTTTTTTCCACCGCCGTCTAATTGAAAATAAACTTCGCACTCGGCTTTCATCGGAGCATGTAGACAGACCGACTGATCTTTTTGAAAAAAACATGTAGTCCTTCCTTGTGTTAAGTTTTATGAGCCATGCATGATAAAATATTCATGCTGTTTTTGTTTTAAGTTTAAGCAGTATAGTGAAATTAGTCCGGCTTTATTTTATTTACCTCCACTGACTGATCACTTTGAAAGAAATGTTATTTTACCCATTCTTTAAGTTTTATAGATGTGGTAAAACATATACAGGCTATTTTTATTTTAAGTTTACGCAGCCAAATTATGCTAGCTTCTAATTTTAGTTAGGCTATGTGCTAGAGATGCGCGGATCAGCTGAAATATCGCCCGAATCCGCTCCTTCATTCTAATCATCCGCTCGCCACCCGCCCAAACATATTATTTTATTTTATATTTGGATATATATATCCACTCCCGAGCCCGCACCCGATCGACACTTTAATAATTCTAATTCTTTGTTTTAAGCATGATGATAGGTTACTGTGGATCGTTCGTTATTAACAGCAGATTTAGCTTTTACATATGGAAAAAGATAACAAAAACGGTGTCACTTCAGCCTAAACAGCAGCTATGTTATGTTATGTTTATAGGCTATGTTATGTTTACTTGGTCTTTTTCTTTGCACTGTGCTTGGGCGTCTCATCTTCACATTCTGCGAAGTCCGCTCTCTGTTTTTTGCTGGTCAACTGCTATGACCCACCCGCAATTAATCATAATGTATTTTTTTATTACCCGACCCGCGGATTATCTGCAGCGCCCGCGGATAGCCTATACCGCCCTCCGCGCATCACTGTGCTGCTTAACAGCCGTTTGGTTAAGTTTTGGTGAACCTTTATTTTTGCAAACCTTTTACAAAAAAAAAAAAAAACCTTTTTGATCCACATCTGTTGTGATGCTGCTGAAGTAAAATATTGTTTTGGTAAAAATGTCAGTAGAATAAAATAACTGAAATGCAGAGTATGTGTGTTTTTATTGTTGTTGTCAACAATGTAGAAAAAGGTAGATTATAGTTTTTAAAATGGATCCAAAATATTTATAGTAATAATAAGACACATATTGAAGGGGATAATACTGTAAAATAACTTTGGTTTCTTTTTTCTGCGCGGCTTCAGTTGCCGTTGTTTTAAAGCGCCCTGCAACGGGAGAACCGCATCCACTTTCTGGTTGGCATGTAGTTCAAGCTCATATGCATTTTGTGTAGATAAACACAATTTGTAATATAATATTTTCATATTGTGTCTCTAGGCTTTATAATTAATTTTATTTACAATGCCTCATGTAGAAAACCTACATGCTTCACGTCAGTGGCGGTTCGAATGGCACCCTGGGCGAACCACCTGCTTTTAGAAATGTACTTAGAAATAAAATTATTATTATTATTATTATTATTATTATTATTATTGTACAATTATTATTCTAAATAAATAACAGAAATCCATCCAAAATGTAACTGGAAAAAATGTAGACACAGCTGGAGTGATAAGCTAAGAAGCTAAGATCGCAAAAAATCTTTTGCTTGAATATTAAAGTAAATTCTATAGAATACAAAGAATATATATTTTATGTAATTATCTGTAGTCTTAGACCCGACTCATGGCTGAGAATTAATGTTATTAAGTCTTACCTCCCTGATTCATCATCTCTGCTTTCTGCTTCATAGCCATATAGTCAAAATAAGATCATCATCATATAATAACTTTAGTTTTGTCGACTTGCAAAGCTCGCTGCGCGCCGACACCTCTGCATTAAAGTTACTCCGGTTTCACAGTACATAAGCGGCGTGTATTTTACCGGCGTGCATGTAGCCTAAACAACCGGTAGGCATGCATGCATGCATCAGTTTGCTTTCACCACCTTTGTTTCGGTTGCACATAGACAATAACAAACTTGCACATGCAAAATACGCCAAATGTGAATGATCTCTAACGTCTTTATTCTGGGATTACTACTTTAAATTAATACACTTGCATAAAGTAAATCGTAACTCAAAGCTTGTACTGGGGCTCGTTTTTTTCGCACCGTCTCCCCGTGCCACCCAGATGCCGCTATGGGCATCGACCATATTGCCCATGCCTAAATACGCCACTTGTTACACTTCTTTAAATGTTTACTGTGTTAACCAATATTGATGGTGATTTTTAATAACCCAACAGCGTTGATCTAATTGTTTTCTGAATCCTGTCATAGTTTTATCAACAACATTTTTAACAGGGCTTTATATATATATATATATATATATATATATATATATATATATATATATATATATATATATATATATATATATATATATATATATTTTATTATTGAATGTTATTTAATTGTCGCTATGAGGCACACAGCCCCGCCTCTTGATTAAGCCCCGCCCCTATGACGCACACACGCCCCGCCTCTTGATTAAGCCCCGCCCGATTAATCGAGTACTCGTTTGTCAAACCTGTGGATTAATCGAAATGAAGAATGGTCAGAAATGCCCATCCCTAATATATATATATATATATATATATATATATATATATATATATATATATATATATATATATATATATATATATATATATATATCGCCCATACATAGGCCCACACGGAATCTGCGCGCGCAGAATTCCGCAGATTTTTCGCAGATTTCCGCAGATTTTTAGCCCATCATTAATTCTGTTTATTTACTTGAGTAAATGTGTGTAAATCTGAATTTATTCAGTTTTTAAATTGCACGTATTTCACATATTAAGGTTTTAGTTATGAGACTCCCAAAATAATTCAGCAGAAATCCGCAGATTTTTACCAAAATTCTCCGCAGAAATTGCAAAAAACGTCCGCAGATTCCATCTGGCCCTACCCATACATAAAAACCAATTCTAGCAACATTTTAGCAACATCTCTATCTCTACTGGAGGTGTCAGTGTCAGCATGGTTAAAAAAATACTATAGTATTTACTAAAATTACTATAGTATATTTTCATGTGCGTGTCTGACAACTGAAAATAGATCTGGTAGCAGATATCGCAGCCTCTGTTGCTTTTTACCTTGCACTTTATCTAACATTTATCATTATTTATTTAGGATATGGATTTTCACATTCTGATTCCAATTCCTAAATTGTTAAAATGACTATTATTAAATGAAATATTATTAAGAAAAAAATATTATGTGTTCTTTGAAAGAGTGTATTTGCATTGTGATGATATTATATTGTCATTCTGACATTATATAATGAGTGTCATCGCAATATATTTTGGTGCAATATATCGAACAACAAAAAATAGATATCGTGACAGGTCTAGATGTGTGAATTGTTCCTTTACTCTGGCATTCATTTCTCATTTTTTACAAATATTTTATGTAAATATATTCAATATTTTATACATAGTTAAAATACTTTGGCAAAAGCCCCTGAGAACGCTCCTCTCAACATAAGACAAATTAAAATGTTAGCCTTTCAGTCAGAAGACTGATATTGTTAAAATGGAAAGACCCTATTCCACCAACACATAATCACTGGATAAGAGAAGTGATGTCTCATCTTCAGTTGGAGAAAATAAGGCATGCTGTCAAATAGGCATGGGACGATAACCATTTTCAAGGTATACCGCGGTTTGGAAAAGTCAAGGTTTTAAAACCGCCAAAATTTTCTGTAAAACCGTTCCTAAGGTATGAGTAAGATGTTTTATTTACATGTTGTTGTTTTTTTTTTTTTTTTTTTTTTTTTTTTTTTAGGACAACAGTATCTCCAGCAGAAATATCTAAAGGTGCTGTTTTAAATTGTAAAGAAATTTGTGTTTTTGAAACAAATGTAGACTGCAGAAGTCAATGATCCATTTACAAAATAAATATATTGTGTTCAAAGGGGAAAAGGGTTTTAGTTTTTTATCCAGACAGTTAAAAAGAATATATTTTAGAGCAGTGAGCACAATACCGTGAAATTTTTATCCAAGGTTATCATACCATCAAAATCTTATACCGGCCCATGCCTACCATCAAAGGGTCTGTTGAGACATTTTATAAGGCCTGGTAACTTTTTTTTAACTTAAAAAAAAATTTAACTAGTGTCATATTTTCATGTCATGTTTTCATCTTTTATTTTCTCCAGGGACGTTTAATTATATATTGCTCCTAGATCTGGTATTCTGGGAAAGGGGTGTTTAGTCTGTGTTTAATTTGTATAACGTGAAAAACATTAAAAAACCTTGAACAAAAAAATACATTGGCAATATTGTGGGAAAAAAAGTCATGCTAAAAAAAAAAGCAAATTGGACTAAACTGAGATACTGTAGATCTTCATCTACACAGCTTCACATCATTTATCATTTAAGTGTTAAGTCATATGACCAAGTCACACATTGATAAAAGCATTCATCGTGAATTAAAAGCATTAAAATAAAGTGTATTATTAATAATAATTTAATAAAAGGATAACAGCAGACATTCATGTTGAAAACATCCCTTTACAGAGCCCTATATGAGCAAGATCAAGGGTCACTTTCATATAGTATGAACAAACATGTTTCTGATCAGAACTAAAGCCTGATTCAACCAAAAACTCTCAATTTAAAACCAAAAAACTCGCAAGATATTATAATTCGATTCAGATTATGATTTAGTTTAATCGAAAGCGCTGTCACGAAGCAGTTTGATGGAGCAGATTTTTAGTAAACAACAAAACCAACAGCATTAGCCAGCAGATCATTAGCTGATTAGCTAACTGCAACAAAAACCAATAATAACATGCCATTATAACACACACATAACCATAGAAAACTTGTCTACATGTCAATCCAGCATTTCGTACCTCATGTGCCTATTTAGGCTAAAATCTCTCTTCACTTGAAGCCTTGAAGTTGCACTCTGTTTTCTCAAGCTCTCTCAACAAAACAGCATCAGGCCAGTGCAGCTGCGCATGCGCGACGTGGTTTGACACATGATGGGATTTGTAGTTTTTCGGTCGAGCTAGCTGACTCAAACTACACCCCTTATACCCAAGCGACCCCTTCTGTTTGTTTTCACTTAACTTGCTGGATAAATGTCGCCGGAAACTTGCGGACTGTTTATTTTGGTTATATATGAATGCATTCGTAGCTGTTAAATTGGAAAAACATGTCTGTTTTCACTATAAGACAAAATCATAAGAGGCGATATGTTATTCTGTTTTTAAGTCTCGCATGTTTTATCATTTACCGTCACTTCAGGTAAGACAACATTTGCATTATCTTCGAATTTTTTAAACGATCTTTGATATTAAATCTTTTTATTTTCATTTAGATACAAATTTTTGACATGTATTTGCATAGAATGACGATATTATTCAGTATTCATATTACTGTTGTTGAATTATGTTCGTGTATATTAAATAAGGTGTATTAAAATGGGAAAATTGAGCTTTTAAGTAATATTTAATCTATCTATCTATCTATCTATCTATCTATCTATCTATCTATCTATCTATCTATCTATCTATCTATCTATCTATCTAATTTTATTTTTCTTTAGATACAAATATTTTGCATGTATTTGCATAGAATGATGACATAATTCAGTATTTAGTATACATACTGTGGCTAAATTATGTTTGTGTATGGTAAATATAGTGTATTAAAATAGGAAATTTTAGCTTTTAAGTAATATCTATCTATCTATCTATCTATCTATCTATCTATCTATCTATCTATCTATCTATCTATCTATCTATCTTATTGAAATCTCAATAATTAAAAAAAGAAAAATGTTGCATGTATTTCAGTTTTAAAGCATTTATTTATCTACTTATAATTATTATTAATTTTCTTTTCGGCTTAGTCCCTTTATTAATCCAGGGTTGCCACAGCGGAATGAACTACATACTTATAATTACAGTTTTTCTCAGTCGCTTTGGTGCATTTCTCACAACACTATTTACATTTGCACAACAGTTCATGATTTCTCAAAACAATTAGTCATTTGTGCACATCATAGTAGCAGTTTCTCATTCCTTCCAACAAATTGCAAATGCTTTTGGACATGCATCAATTGCTTTCATACAACTCTCTGCTGTTTTATAACATTATCATTTGCTTATGTCATGTCAGTCAAAATTAACTAAACTTGTGGATGCTGAATAGTCATTCCAAATAAAACTAATAGTCCTCATTTCATTACTTGAGTCATTACATACAAAAATGTTGAACTAGATGTCAAAATCTGTCAACAAATCTTATTAAAAAAATGTAAATCTTTTTTTTCCTGAAAATTCGTCTAAATTGAACAATTTGCTGAATGATTTTCAGACCTGTGTATGTTGTAGGTTCATTTTCAATATGTACTGCAATATTGTTTACAGTTGTGCACAGCTCTACCCAAAGGGAGTTTATGTTTGTTGTGAATAAGGTGTATTTATTATTTTGCTCAATGCTGTGAATAAATTAGAATTGTAAAGAGCAAATGCAGTAAAAATGTGAAACATACATATTCAGTGTCTTGTACTCAGACATCTTATTACAGTTTTTCTCAGTCACTTTGGTGCATTTCTCACATATTTACATTTGCACAACAGTTAATGCATTTCTCAAAACAATTAGTCATTTGTGCACATCACAGTAGCAGTTTCTCATTCCTTTCAACAAATTGCAAATGCTTTTGGACATGCATCAATTGCTTTTATACAACTCTCTGCTGTTTGTAACATTATCATTTGCTTATGTCATGTCAGTCAAAAACTTGTGAATGCTGAATAGTCATTCCATATAAAACTAATAGTCCTCATTTCATTACTTGAGTCATGACATACACAAATGTTGAACTAGTTGTCAAAATCTCTCTAATTTTATATTAAAAAAATGTAAAAAAAACATTTTTCTGAAAATGTCTATAAATTGAACAATTTGATGAATGATTTACAGACCGGTTGTATGTATGTTGTAGGTTCAGTTCCAATATGTACTGCAGTATTGTCTACAGTTGTGCACAGCTCTACCCAAAGGAAGTTTATGTTTGTTGTAAATAAGGGTGTGTTTATTCTTTTGCACAATGCTGTGAATAAATTAGAATTGTAAAGAGCAAATGCAGTAAAAAAGTGAAACATACATATTCAGTGTCTTGTACTCAGATACCTCACTAAATGCAGTGATGTCTAACTTTACTGTAGTTTTCAACTGGCTGTGCAAATAGTATATAGTGCTGTCTTGAGCATTTTCAGAAAGTGTCACCAAAATCTGACTTTTTTGCATTGGAAAAAATGTACAGAGTAAACTGTCATAATGAAAAACATGACAAAGCCGTTTGACTATCTTGTTCATAAACAATGGTGTCAGGACTTTTCATCTTGATGACATTGACACTTTCATTGACATGAATACTTGCTTTTGAGGAATGAGCTCTCCATTTTGAGCAAGTGATGCGCTTTTGCAGGTTCTCCACTAGGTTTTGCAGTTTGTACTAATTGTTTTGAGAAATGCATGAACTGTTGTGCAAATGTAAATAGTGTTGTGAGAAATGCACCAAAGCGACCGAGAAAAACTGTATTATTATTTTAAATGTTAAAATATTTTATGTGTGTGTTTTTTATTATAATGTTTTAATTGACAAATATACATTTTAAGGAAAAAAATCTTACCTGTTTTTTATTATTATTTTAAAATGTTATAATAATTAAAATGCTAATGTCTAATTGCAAAAATCTTTTAACAACTTTAAAGAATCATTTACTTATTGCATTATATATGCATTATATGCTATAATTATCTATCTATCTATCTATCTATCTATCTATCTATCTATCTATCTATCTATCTATCTATCTATCTATCTATCTATCTATCTATCTATCTGTCTGTCTGTCTGTCTGTCTGTCTGTCTGTCTGTCTGTCTGTCTGTCTGTCTGTCTGTCTGTCTGTCTATATTATATGCATTAATTATCAAAATGGAGATAATTCAATTTAAAACAATTGCTTCTGCCAATACTGTAAATTATTCAACAACACACATGAATTAATTTACTTTCACTGATTTCATCATTTAATTTCCTGCTGACTCCTTTAATTTAAAGTCTCGGTGTGTTTCTTTTGTTTACATCCAGAGGTCCGACAGGGAAGATAATTATAAGCCGATCGATGGGTCTGATGGCCAACTCTTCTCAGTTCACTCTTGGAGGAAAGCCATTTCGTATTCTGGGAGGCTCTTTGCACTACTTCCGGCTGCCCAGAGCCTACTGGAGGGATCGGATGGTGAAAATGAAAGCCTGTGGTCTCAACACTGTCACCGTGTAGGTCTTAATGAGCCGCCGGTCAGTGATACTGAGAAGTGTTCAGTGTATAAGACTGTGTTTATCTTACAGTGACGTTCCCTGGTCTCTCCATCAGCCGCAGAAAGGAGAATTACACTTCCAAGGAGGTCTAGATCTAGAGTAAGAATCACTCCATCTTCCTTTTCATAACTGAGACCCCATATAGCAGACATCCCACCCTGCAATTTTGAATGATTTATTCTATCTATCTATCTATCTATCTATCTATCTATCTATCTATCTATCTATCTATCTATCTATCTATCTATCTATCTATCTATCTATCTATCTATCTATCTATCTATCTATCTATCTATCTATCTATCTATCTATCTATCTATCTATCTATCTATCAGTCTGTCTGTCTGTCTGTCTGTCTGTCTATCTAAGTGTGAATGAGTGTGTATGGATGTTTCCCAGTACTGGGTTGCAGCTGGAAGGACATCCACTGTGTAAAACATATGCTGAATAAGTTGGCAGTTCATTCCACTGTGGCGACCCCTGATGATTAAAGGGATTAAGCCAAAGGAAAATGAATGAATGAATGATTCTGGATGGATCTGAAGGGATAGTTCACACCAAAATGACAATTCTGTCATAATTTTCTTATCCTCCACGTGCTCCAAACCCGTTTGACTTTCTTTCTTCTGTTGAACACAAAGGAAAATATACTGAAGAATGTTGAAAATAAACAGCCATTGACACCCATATTTCTTTCAACTATAGAAGTCAATGGTTACAGGTTTCCAACATTCTTCAAAATATCTTCTTTTGTGTTCAACAAAGAAATAGAAACTCATAAAAGTTTGGAACCACTTGAGGAAGTGTAAATGATGAGTAAATTGTCATTTTTGAATGAACTGTCTTTAATTTCTCAACCCCTTTCCGTTCTTCAGAAAAACATCTCCTCCTCTGATAATACTGTCGTTCTGTGGTTGTCAGGAGGGACTTTGCTCTTGTTTCATCCTGGTCTCCATCATTATATTTTCTCTGCCACCGCTGGGAATACATCATTAAAGCAGATCCAAGCTCCTCCATAACAACACAGAGCACAGCATCACTACTACAATTCATAGACCTTTTAGATCAGGGTGAATGAAAAGATTCTGAAAGATCAAGTGACCTTACAGAAAGCTGTTAAATGCTTTAATGATTACATTACAGTAATTGACTCTAAATTATTTTTATTAATTCCATTTTAATTCCAACAAGTATGTACAGTTGAACTCAAAATTATTAGCCTTTCTGTGAATATGCCCAAATATTTCCCAAATAATGTTTAACAAGGCAAGGAATTTTTCACAGTATTTCCTGTAATATTTTTTCTTCTGGAGAAAGTTTAATTTGTTTTATTTCAGCTAGAATAAAAGCAGTTTTTAATTTTTAAAACCATTTTAAAGTCAATATTATTAGCCCCCTTAAGCAATATATTTTTTAGATTGTCTACAGAACAAACCATCGTTATACAATGACTTGCCTCATTAGCCTAACTTGCCTAATTAACCTAGTTAAGCCTTTAAATGTCACTTTAAGCTGAATACTAGTATCTTAAAAATATCTAGTAAACTAGTATGTACTGTCATCTCGGTAAATATAAAAGAAATCAATTATTAGAAATGAGTTATTAAAACTATTATGTTTAGAAATGTGTTGAAAAAAACTGAAAATTGGGAAAAAATATATTCAAAAGTTAAAATTTAACAAGAGGGCTAATAACTCTGATTTTATTTTTTTATTTTACAGTTTTTCTCAGTGGCTTTGGTGCATTTCTCACAACACTATTTACATTTGCACAACAGTTAATGCATTTCTCAAAACAATTAATCATTTGTGCACATCATAGTAGCGGTTTCTCATTCTTTCCAGCAAATTGCGAATGCTTTTGGACATGCATCAATTGCTTTCATACAACTCTCTGCTGTTTGTAACATTATCATTTGCTTATGTCATGTCAGTCAAAATTAACTAAACTTGCGTCTGCTAAATAGTCATTCCATATAAAACTAATAGTCCTCATTTCATTACTTGAGTCATTACATACAAAAATGTTGAACTAGTTGTCAAAATCTGTCAAGCTCATTTTATTTAGAAACTTTAAATCTTTTTTTTTCTGAAAATGTCTCCTAAATTGAACAATTTTATGAATGATTTACAGACCTGTGTATGTTGTAGGTTCAGTTCCAATATGTACTGCAATATTGTTTACAGTTGTGCACAGCTCTACCCAAAGGAAGTTTATGTTTGTTGTAAATAAGGCTGTATTTATTCTTTTGCACAATACTGTGAATAAATTAGAATTGTAAAGAGCAAATGCAGTAAAAATGTGAAACATACATATTCAGTGTCTTGTACTCAGACACTCACTAATGCAGTGATGTCTAACTGCTGGAGTTTTCAATTGGCTGTGCAAATAGTATATAGTGGTGTCTTGAACATTTTCAGGACGTGTCACCACGTGTCACTTTTTTGCATTGGAAAAAACGTAGAGTAAAGTGTCATGATGAAAACATGACTAAGCCATTTGACTATCTTGTTCATAAACAATGGTGGCAGGACTTTTCATTTTGATGACACTGACACTTTCATTGACATCAATACTTGCTTTTGAGGAGTAAGCTCTCCATTTTGAGCAAATGACTCACTTTTGCAGGTTATAGGTTTTGCAGTTTGCACTAATTGTTTTGAGAAATGCATTAACTGTTGTGCAAATGTAAATAGTGTTGTGAGAAATGCACCAAAGCGACTGAGAAAAACTGTAAATAAACAGTTTTAGTTAATAAAATAACAATAATGAATTTCTTATCATGTAACTATGCTCCGCAGTCCCATCTTTGAAGTGTTTATGTATATAATATTTACATATAAAAAATAGAATGACAATAATTAATTTCTAAATCTTTGCCAGATCCAACTCACATACATTCATTTACTTTATAAGTAAAATTGTACCTTTCACTTTATTAAAATGTGTTATATTTGTAAAATATAATTATCTATCCTCTAATATTCAAGAATTAATATATTTGTTTGTTATATGTTTTGATTCTTTAAGTAAAAAAATTATCTACTTATAAAACAATTCTACAGTATTTATACAGTTCTGAATTTCAATTATTTATTTATTTAGGTTATTTTTTTAACTGTTAAAATGACTATGTTTAAGGTCTAAATAGTTAAGTGCTTTTATTTATATATGAGCAACATCAAACGAGTAGCAGTGCGATGTGGCTGTATATCGGCACAAGGCCGCAGGCCGAGTTCTTTCGTGTCCCACCAGTGATGATATACAGCCATATCACACTGCTACGTGTGTGATATTGCGTTTATACAACAGTTCGACAACATAATCGTGTATAAAAAAAAGAAAATCAAACACAGAGAGAGTAAAATCGGTAACGCTTTATTTTGATGGTCCATTTGAGTATTAGTAGACTGTCTGCTTAATATCTGTTGACACTGACATTTAACAGTCCTTCAACAGACATTTAACTGACTATAAGAAACTTTGCAATTACATGTCAATTTACACTAACCCTAACCCCAACCCCAACCCTAACCTCAACCTAACAGTCTACTTATAGTCTAATAAGAATTAGTTGCAATGTAACTTAAATTCAACAAACGGACCGTCAAAATAAAGTGTGACCGTAATATCTTTTTATATGAGCAACTACTTTCTTTCACTCTTCATTCACATCTGCAGCTGATGGTCAGAACAGCAGAAACTGTCGCTAGTTTCACAAAGGTCACTTTAGAGCTAGTGTTTGAATTATTCTGTAATGTAAAGTCTAAAGTGATGACAAAACAGGTGATTTTGCTCACATTTTAATATTATAAAGCTGAACTGCATGAAATGCCATCAGTCTACAGAGATTTCCTAGTATTTCTCTGTTTCTCTGTTCCAAAAAAGACAAAGCTAAGCAAAGCAAACACTACCAGATCACTATGGTATACATACAGCACTACAACATAAAAAAGAGAGAGATCGACTTTAAAAGTAATTTACCTGTTTTATAATGATTTGATCAGCTGTAGTTCGAAATTACGTTGAGTTTTTCTCCCCTACGGGCTTATTATGCGGTCTCTGTCGCTAACTTGTGGTGCAACCGTCTGTGCTCTGCTCAGTATGACAGGCTAACGCCCCATTCACTTTGAATGGGTGACGTCAGGCGTTGCCGAACTGCATTGTGGATTCGTCTGCGCCGCTTCAGTGACGTTGCTTGCTGCAGAAGTTGGGACTTTCTCAACTTTTCAAGCGCAGATGGAAGCGTCAGCCAATCAGATCGCTGTATGCAAATACACCAGCTCAGACAGTAGCCGGTTGCTGACTAATTTCATTGGCTGACGCTGCTATGACGGTTGCGTCAGCCCTAACTCAGACACGCCCTCTGTCAAGCGTTGATGCTGAAGCCTTTTGTGAAACGTAAAGGCCGCCGATTTACAAAATTATAAATATTTCAAATAGGCACTTTCCTTATAAACAAACTGCATAGTTGCAATCTAAACAACTACATTCTCGACTAAAAAAAGCATCAAAAGTACATTATGTTGTCCAACAGCAGCAATATTTTTCAAACTGTACAGTGTCTATTGATCTGCTGTCACTCTATGTGTGGGTGGAGTAATACACAAGAGTGAAGAGGCTGTACGAGTGCTGGTATTGCAGAATATCGCACAGCCATCAGCCAATCAGACTTTATTCATTTAAAACATATATAACAATTGTCTAAATAATTAACTGTGGTTTATGAATTCCTACATTATTTATTCATTTTAGCTACTCATTATTTTTTTATCTAGTCCTCAGTGTGACTTCAGTATGCTAATTTAAGGCATCCAAAGTGTTGCTCATGTGATTCCCAGAGCTTTCCTTCAGCTGGCGGCAGATGTGGGACTCTGGGTGATTTTGCGGCCTGGACCGTACATCGGCTCAGATCTTGACCTTGGAGGATTGCCCAGGTGACTCCAGCTCAACTGTAGCAACATGCAAATTCCACAGAAAATGTGATTAAAGTTGTGAAGCAGCAAGTAAACGCTGCATTTGATCAAACGCAATTACTCGCCACACTTTTTTGCTAATGCATGTCATGAGGGGAATTAAAGAACTGCTCATGAGTTTAAACTAAAGTGTGTGTTTTTTGGGGGCGAGGGGGTTGATTTGCAATACATAAAGCTACAGATAAATATTGCAACACAGGCTCATTGGGAATAGGTGCCCATGGTTACATTTTTGAGAACTGAGAAATATGTGCTTGTGTTTACATATTACTGCATTTTGTGTGTAAAACGAATGCTACAGGGTGGTACCGCTGATTAGAGACCAGCGCATTTTCTCGATGGTCTACAGAACAAACCATCATTATACAATGACTTGCCTATTTACCCTATCTTGCCTAATTAACCTAGTTACGCCTTTAAATGTCACTTTAAGCTGAATACTAGTATCTTGTATAATAAAGTAAAATATGATGTACTGTCATCATGGCACAGATCAAATAAATCAGTTATTAGAAATGAGTTATTAAAACTATTATGTTTAGAAATGTGCTGAAAAAAAATCTCTCCGTTACACAGAAATTGGGGGAAAAATATACGGGGTCGCAAATAATTCTGACTGTATATGAGGACAAGGGTTTAAGTCTGGCAAAGGATGGTTCCATAAACCAGGCAAAACGAAGCCCAAGAAAAACAGTGTAAAACCGTGGTAAAAGCATGCGTGTGCGATGGCTTTTCTATTCTAGTTTGCTTTAAAACACGTTTAGGGAAAGGGGTGTATGGGTCAGTCGATATTAAGCTCATATATTATGTACAATGACAATTTGACCGGTTTCTCTCATGGATGCGCAGGAGAAGGACGTTAATATTCCTAGAAATGTTCACAGCAGCCTCTGGTGGATTTATGAGAAATGGCACGTATGAGAAAACGTGGCCCAGTAACGTATTTGAGTACATATTTCTCAGTTCTCAAAAATATAGCCCTGAGCACATTTCTCCAATGAGCCTTGTGTCTTCATACTAAACATACATTTCTTCTATTTGTTTTAAACCTAAAAACAAACCTTTCCCTTCTATAGCTGGCTTTTGCGTGACCGAGAGATGATTCTGAGAACCACTTACCCAGGATTCATAGCGGCTGTGAACGTGTACTTTGACAAGCTCATTCCCAAAGTGGTGCCTTTACAGGTAGGATTTATTCTGAAAACACACAAGTACTCAAAAAACCTAAAAAAAAAAAAAAAAAAAACACACACACACACACACATATATATATAGTTGAAGTCAGAATTATTAGCCCACCTAAATTATTAGCCCCTCTGTTTATTTTTTTTCTCAATTTATGTTTAACGGAGAGAAGATTTTTCTCAACACATTTCTAATCATAATAGTTTTAATAACTCATTTCTAATAACTGATTTATTTGATCTTTGCCATGATGACAGTAAATATTTTACTAGATATTTTTCAAGACACTTCTATACAGCTTAAAGTGACATTTAAAGGCTTAACTAGGTTTATTAGGTTAACTAGGCAGGTTAGGGTAATTAGCCAAGTTATTGTATAATGATGGTTTGTTCTGTAGACTATCGAAAAATATATAGCTTAAAGGGGCTAATAATTTTGACCTTAAAATGGCTTCTAAAAAATTAAAAACTGCTTTTATTCTAGCCGAAATAAAAGAAATAAGACTTTCTCCAGAAGAAAAAATATTATCAGACATACTGTGAGAATTTACTTGCTCTGTTAAACATCATTTGGGAAATATTTAAAAAATCAAAAAAAATCAAAGGGGGGCTAATAATTCTGACTTCAACTGTATATATGAGCAATATCACACGAGTAGCAGTGTGATATGGCTGTATATCAGCACTAGTGGGAGGCGTGCGTTGGCATGAGGCCGCAGGCCGGGTGCCTTAGTGACCCACCAGTGCTGATATACAGCCATATCGCACTGCTACTCGTGTGATATTGCGTTAATACAACAGTTCAACGGCATAAATCATGTGTGTAAAAAAGTAAATCAAACACAGAGAGTCTAAAAGCCCTTTTGTACGAGGAACTACTTTCTTCCGCCACTCATTCACATCTGCAGCTGACATCAGAACAGCAGAAACCGTTACTAATTCACCAACGCCACTTTAGAGCTAGTGTTTGGATGATTCTCTAGCGTAATGTCTAAAGTCATGACAAAACAGGGGATTTTGCTCACATTTTAAGATTATAAGGCTGAACGTGACATGAAACAAAACAATCGGGATATCACAATAATTAACCCAGAAAAAAGCAGCACAATCACTACTAGATTGCTGTTGTGTTTACAATAAGGAAAAACGCAGGGGTTTCTTCTTTCTTTCTGCCAACACAACACACATTCCTGATATGCGAGTCCCATCTCACACTCAATACACTAAAGTTATATGGTATAAATACAGCACTACAACATACAAAAGAGAGAGATCGACTTAAAAAGTTCAGACACCCCTGTTCTAAGGGCTTATTATGTGGTCTCTGTTGCCATCTTGTGGATAGACAACGTCAACCGTCTTTGCTCAAAGAGAGGCTAATGGCTGCTGACACGCTGTCTCTCAGAAGTTATAAATATTTAAAATAGGCACTATCCTTATAAATAAACTGCATAGTTACAATCTAAACAGCTACATTCTCGACTAAAAAAAGCCTCAAAAGTACATTATGTTGTTCAACAGCTGCAATATTTGTCAAACTGTTGAGTGTCTTCTGCTTGTTGGTGTATGTGGGCGGAGTAATACACAAGGGTGAAGGGTGAAGAGGCTGGACGAGTGCTGTTACTGGCAGAATATTGCACGGCTATCAGCCAATCAGATTCAAGAACCAGACAAAACTGTTATTATATCAGACTAAAAAGCTTATATATATATATTAGTGCTGGGCCGTTAACGGCGTTAACGTGCTGCGTTAACGCGAGACTCTTATCGCGCGATAAAAAAAATATCGCCGTTAATCTATTCTCAAAGTTGGGTTGGGAGCTGGGTCTATTCTACGCAAGCTATGATGACTTTCACCTTGATATATTACCGCGGATGTATACCTGACCGGTGAGCCGTCTGCTCTATTGAATCAAATCAGCAGGATGCCTGACTCTAACTGCAGTTTCACTTTTTATTTATTCCTTCGTGACAAACTGGGGTAATATAGACGCAAATACGGAGTAAGGACAGGTGAGAGAGTTATGGAGTTTAATAACGCATGCCAAATGGTAAGAAAAAAAACTTCCGCATTTCGCGATGTGTGTGTGTGTGTGCAGTCCTTTCTGACAGCCGCGTGTGGACCTTGTCGGAAAATATGGCGAAAGGTCCTAAAGACCGCGGTGTTTACTTCAATAATGCCACTAAAATATGCATACTCCACGTCTTAATTCCATTTCTGTTTAGTTCAGTGCTGACTTTAGTCTGATTAAGCTCATCAGAATTCGCTGTTTGGAGCTTATGTAGGCCTACAGTTCAACATTCATGTTTAACTGAATAAACAGTTAGCAAACACAAGTAAGTAAACACATCTTATTGAACATCATTTATTTTCATCACCAATTATCATAGTAGAACAGTTTCTCAAGCAGTTTGTGATGCATTTTGGAAACATTTTGGAGATGAGACACTGGTCTAATGCGACACCCGGCTTGAGAAACCCGTTCTCAAAGACTTATTATTTGGGTAGCACACATATTCTGAATACCTTCGGCAGAATTCAAATGAGCCATTTTAATCTAGATTAATCTAGATTAATTTTGAAATTAATCTAGATTAATCTAGATTAAAAAAATTAATCTATGCCCACCTATAATATATATATATATATATATATATATATATATATATATATATATATATATATATATATATATATATATATATATATATATATATATATATATATATATAAGCTTTCAATGAAATAATATTATGAGCAAAAAATACTGAAAAATAGATCTGTACTTTCTCCTTTTTAGCTTTCCTCCAAAAAAAAACCCCTGATAAATAAGACCCCAGATAAATAAGGGACTAAGCTGAAGGAAAATGAATGAATGAATGAATGTATATGTTTTCAGTTTAAGAAAGGTGGACCCATCATTGCCGTCCAAGTGGAGAACAAATATGGAGCACACGCAAGAGATGGAAACTACATGTCATTTATCAAAGAGGTACGAGTAAACATTTCACACGCCAAGGTTTATTTTGAAGCTTATTAAGGTTTTCTGATCTCTACATCAGGCTCTTCGGGAAAGAGGAATCAGTGAAGCTCTTCTAACATCAGACGATCACGAAGGTCTCAAACATGGTGGAATCAAAGGAGGTACAAATAAAGCACAGGAATGGAAGCGTAAATGTTATTCTAGGGGGAATTCATCAAGATATCTTTTTAATCTGCTGATTTGCTGCTCAAGAAACATTTCTTATTATTATTATCAGTGTTGAAAACTGTTGCGCTGCTTAAGATTTTTGCTGATATATTTTTTCCACTATTCTTTGATAAAATTGAAAGTTTATTTGAAATCTTTTGTAATAATGGATATAGTTCACCCAAAAAATTTAATTTACTTACTATTTACGCCCGATTCACATGGGACATGAGCATCAACCCTTGACGGAGGGCGTGTCTGAAGTTGGGGCTTACACGATCACTATAGCAGCATCAGCCAATGAAATTAGACCGCAATCGGCTACTGTCTGAGCTGGGGTATTTGCATAAAGCGATCTAGGGTGCATTTCCCAAACAACGACGTAACTCAAGGCTGAACTATCATAGTGCGATGCATCATTTCGGAAAAGAACGATGTAGTGACGAGTGTTTCCCAAAACCCGTATTTTCTCTTTTGCTGATCCATCGTTTGAACCACGTTAGTTATAACGTAAAACGCCCATAATGATGCTCTAAACAGGGTGGAGTAACTACTTCTTTAGAGAAGAACCCCATAATTTCTTTGTGCAAATTATATTGTTTAAAATCCAATATTAGTTTTGGTAAAAACATGCACTCGTTTTCCATATTACAGTTTTTTCTGAATGCTTAAGCACATTTTTTGTAACTATTGGCTATTTTTGCAAAACTCTACACACAAATAAGAAAACCCTTCACCAAATCTGCAAAACAGTTTAGTTCTCTTGCAAAAGCTAATAAACCTTGCTTAACTCTTCAAACCTTCGTAAAAATGGTATTTTTGTATCAAACATTTAACACAAGCCATCACAATAATAAGCACACAATGCTCCAGCTACACACTGATGGAATGAAGAAAAAATACATCTGGCTTTTGCTTTGAAAACAGCTCCTACTAAACTACTAAGATAAACAATTGTATGATTTGTTTCAAGAATAGGGTTTTATTTAACCCCTTACAGAGTTTCTATTTGATGTGTGCACGGTATGTTGTCCTTTTTTTGTTATTTTTTTATTTATTTATTTATTTTTTGTTGGTTTATTTGTATGTTTGTATGTTTTGTGTCATTTTATGGCTTTATATTTGATTCACTGTATGACATGTCTCAGTCGGTGTGTGCAAGATTATGTTTGGCCTAAATTGTTATGTTTTTGAAAGGCAAAAAAAAAAAAAACATCTGGCTTTTGCCTTCTCTGAGTACAAACTAGGCTATGTCAGTTTGAGGTCATACCTTTTCTCATAGTTCTGCAAACATACAGGGATACAAACTTCAAGTACTGGTGTTTATTTACACACATCAAAACAAACACAAGAGTTTTTCCAAATCAAAACACAAAATAGTAATTTCACTGAGAAAAAAAACAAAAATCAGACTACATCGTGTCGTCTCTCTGGGTCCGGCCACAAAATTTCATCTACATCACATGCAATGTCCTCTAGTCCAAGACACCGGGGAAAGTATCTGATTGCAAAGTGAACTAATGATCTAAATCAGTTTTCACATGTGACAGTGTGCCAGACAGAGGGCAGAATAGTGTAAATAATAGCCATACATGTGTATAGTTTTGCTAGGAGTGTGTTGATCAATTGGAAATTCAGTGTAAAGCAGTGAGTTGTGTTTACAGCTCTGCAAAAAGAGTGCTGTGCAGTGAATTGTACCTATAATTTTGCAAAGTGTGTGTTACAAAATTGCAAACTTAGTGCAAAGCAGTGTTTGTGCTTTTAATTTTGCAAACTCAGTGAGTGGTTTTGCTATAAGAATTAATCGTTTTTTAAATTGTGCTATAAGAATCTCGGTTAGGGTTTAAGCATTCAGAAAAAACTGTAATTGCAATATATGTAAATGGCAGATATAGAGCCTGTGTTTCCTTTACTAATATTATTGAGAACATTACATATTCTATTCTAAAACATAAAATCACTTACAAAAGCAAACACGTATTCTAATATCATATATAAATCATATAAATAAATAAATAATGAGGCTATTTATGAAGAAATTAAATGTAATATTTATTATTTATTAGCAAATTAAAAAATCATACTTTAATAATAATATTAATGATGATGATGATCATTATTATTATTATTATTATTATTTAGTAGGATATTGTTTATTTATTTATTTATTTTTTAAAAAGTCTACTTTTACAATTTGAAACATGCAAACCACTGCAGAAATGTTATAACCAACAGGTCATATACAGTACAGATACTTAATAAATAACCCGCTATAAATTAAAAGCATTAATGTACGCTATGTTTTTTTTTTTCACAAGCTTTGGAGACGTAACGTAAATTCCGCTTTTAAATAATAGGTCACCTATAGCTTTCGTCATGAGCCACGGCTGTGTTCAAAATGACATCAAAGTGTACTATGTAGGGAGCACAATTGTAAACATGAAGATCGCTAAAACTGAACTGTAAAAATACTTTGAAAGCAAATTACACCTAAGAGAGATGACTTTAATGCTTTTTTTAATCATTCCAAGTTTAAATGTTAGAATGTTCTAAATGAATCACAGCAAGAAGGTCGCTGGTTCGAGCTTCGGCTGGGTCAGTTGGCATTTCTGTGTGGAGTTTGCATGTTCTCCCCATGTTTGCGTGGGTTTCCTCTGGGTGCTCCGGTTTTACCCACAAGTCTAAAGAGATGTGGTACAGGTGAATTGGGTAGGCTAAAATTGTCCGTAGTGTATGTGTGTGAATGAGAGTGTATGGATGTTTCCCAGAGATGGGTTGCTGCTGGAAGGGCATCCGCTGTGTAAAACATATGCTGGAATAGTTGGCGGTTGATTCCGCTGTGGCGACCCCAGATTAATAAAGAGACTAAGTCGAAAAGAAAATGAATGAATGAATGTGTTGAACAGAAGAAAGAAACTCAAATCGGTTTGTAACAATTGAAGGGTTAGTAAATGACGACAGGATTTTTTATTTTTGGGTGAACTACCCCTTTAATTGCTTTACTGTCTCATATGATCAACTTCATCTCTTTACAGCTTTAAGAACTCTTAATGTACAGAAAATGAAACATGATGATATCAGATATCTGGAAGCAGTGCAGGTGGGTCATTTAGTGTCTGTTCTGTGTAACTTTTAAGAGGTGTATGATGTTTGAAGTGACTTTATTCATTAAATGTGTGTGAAGCCAAACAGTCCTGTGCTGGTGATGGAGCTCTGGACGGGCCGCTGTGATGGATGGGGTGGTTTACATCATAGTTTTGCTGCAGAGGGTAAGACGTTATGTTGTTGTTTTTTAAATAAGATATTTACCAAAAATTTTGTAATTATTTTTATGTATTTAAGTACGTGATTTTTAATTAATTACACATAATTTTTTTCATTCATTCATTTTCTTTTCGGCTTAGTCCCTTTATTAATCTGAGGTCACCACAGCGGAATGAACCGACAACTTATCCAGCACATGTTTTACGCAGCGAATGCCCTTCCAGCTGCAACCCATCTCTGGGAAACATCCATACACACTCATTCCCACTCATACACTACGGACAATTTAACCTACCCAATTCACCTGTACCACATGTCTTTGGACTGTGAGGGAAACCGGAGCACCCGGAGGAAACCCACGCAAACGCAGGGAGAACATGCAAACTCCATACAGAAACGCCAACTGACCCAGCCGAGGCTCCAACCAGCGACCTTCTTGCTGTGAGGCGACAGCACTACCTACTGCGCCACTGCATCGCCCCATAATTTTTTTGTTAAATTTTATTTATTATTTAATTATTTTACATTTAAATGTACATTTTTAAATAATTATTTATTTATTTAATTATTATTTATTCATTCATTTTCTTTTCGACTTAGTCCCTTTATTAATCAGGGGTCGCCACATCAGCACCAACTTATCCAGCACATGTTTTACGCAGTGAATGCCCTTCCAGCCAAAGCCCTGGGAAACACCCATAAACACTCATTCACACACATACACTTTAGCTTACCCAATTCACCTATGCCACATGTCTTTAGACTGTGGGGGAAACCGGAGCACCCGGAGGTGAAGCCCACGCAAACACGGGGAGAACATGCAAACTCCACACAGAAATGCCAACTGACCCAGCGCTGTGAGGCGACAGCGCTACCCACTGCGCCACCATGTCATCCTTTATTATTATTTATTCAATTCAACTCACCTTTATTTCTGTAGCGCTTATATAATGTAGATTGTGTCAAAGCAGCTTCACATAGAAGATTATAGTGAATTGAAACAGTGTCAGTTCAGTTTTCAGTTTAGCTCAGTTCAGTGTGGGTTAATAATCACTACTCAGAGTCCAAACACTGAAGAGCAAATCCATCGATGCGCAGCTCTACAGATCCCGAACCATGCAAGCCAGTGGCGACAGCGGCGAGGAAAAAACTTCACCAATTGGCGAAAGTGAAGAATTAAAATTTTTTTTATATTTAATTAATTTTAGACATACAGTTGGAGACCTTCTGTGAAATTTTTTATTCTTTTCAGTCATTTCTGAAGTGCTGTTTAACAGAGAATATATTTTTATTAAAGATAATAATAATAAAAAAAATCTAATAGTTAATTTTCTAACTTTTGTCTTTGTAATGACACACTGTGTAATATTTTTCTAGCTATTTTGAACCATAGTATTTAGCTTAAAGTACAATTTAAAGGCTTAATTAGGTTAACTAGGCCAGTTAGTTTAATTAGACAAGTCATTGGACAACAGTGGTTTGCTCTGTAGACAATTGAAAAAAATAATTTCTTAAGGGGCTTAATAATATTATCTTTAGCTTTTTTTTTATTTAAACAAACACATTTAATATTGTAATGTTCAACTTCATTTGTTTGTTTAATTCAGCCCATATAAATTGTTTGCAGCCCCTTATCTTAAAAAAATGTAGTAAATCCAATAAATCTTTTTTTTAGTGTAGGAAATACTACGAAAACAAATTCTTGCTCTGTTAAACATCACAGTCACAGGAGGGCTAATAATTTTTGTCATCAACTATATTTATAATTTTAATGTTCAGAGTCAGTGACGCAGTGGCGCAGTAGGTAGCGATGTCGCTTTACAGCAAGAAGGTCGCTGGTTTGATCCTCGACTGGGTCATTTGGCGTTTCTGTGTGGAGTTTGCATGTTCTCCCTGCATTCACGTGGGTTTCCTCCGGGTGCTCCGGTTTCCCCCATAGTCCAAAGACATGCAGTACAGGTGAATTGGGTAGGCTAAATTGTCCGTAGTGTATGAGTGTGAATGAGTGTGTATGGATGTTTCCCCAGAGATGGGTTGTGGCTGGAAGGGCATCCGCTGCGTAAAAATGTGCTGGATAAGTTGGCGGTTCATTCCGCTGTGGTGACCCCAGATTAATAAAGGAACTAAGCCAAAAAAAAAAAATGAATGAATGAATGAATGAATGAATGAATGAATGAATAAATGTTCAGAGTCTTTTGTGAACTGAAACTATCACTAACTGCGACCAATCCAAAAGGCTTAATGTGAAATGTTTTTTAGACCTGGTTTCTGTGGTCCGAGAGATGCTGAGGCGAGGAATGTCCATCAACCTCTACATGTTCTATGGAGGAACAAACTTTGGCTTCATGAATGGAGCCTTGGCCAATCCGTCTTACAAAGCTCTGGTCACCAGCTATGGTTTGTGTTATCGTATCATTAATGAAATCTCTGGCCTCAGAGGTATTTTCCACTTCAGTGTCAGTATTGCCAGATACATTTGTATGTTTCCATCCCAAAAGCTGCCCAAAAGCACCAGCCCAAAACATTCATTCATTCATTTTCTTTTCGGCTTAGTCCCTTTATTAATCTGGGGTTGCCACAGTGGAATGAACCGGCAACTTATCTAGCACATGTTTTACGCAGCGGATGCCACTCCATAGACTGTAAATGATATGGACGTAGTATCCGTGACGTCACCAATAAGTTTCTGAAGAACCCAAAAGAAGCTAACAGTAGGCGTGGCCAATCATCAGCATTTTGTTCGCGCGTCATCGCACTGACCGGGGGATACCAAACAAGGGCAAAGAGGAGGAGCGTGAGCGGAGCTACAGATGCCTGCTGACATTTTGCTTAGACAGGATTTTCTATGGGAGAAACGCTTAAAGGTGCAGTATGTAAGTTTGACACCCAGTGGTTGAACTAGGTATTGCAGTCCTGAATCATAATAAAGGTACGCCGGGTTGCTAGTTTGAGGGATTTTAAACTGTGTTCTAAATAAAAGCAACGACACGCGATTGAGGGAATATTCTCCATATTAAAAGGAGTTTTGGTTCTAACCAACAGCTCGAATTGATTTATTAGAAGCGGCTTCTATTTCTCACAGCTGAACAACAGAAACCTATGACAGATCACCTCAGGTAAGCCTCGTGTGCTTTATTCAGTGCTAAATGCTAACAATGCGAGTTTGAATGCATTTTACATGACGTGTATTACCATATACTGAAAGCAGAAAGTTCACTTCACCTTTAATGATGTTAAAGAGGGTTAACATGTATTAAATAGATTCTAAACCTTACCGTTTTGTGAGTGAGTGCATATTCTGTGCTTCTGAAAGGCTGTATTTAAATTTCTGCCGTGTTTTGTGGTGCAAACAGCCAAATGGCTCGTCATCACTCATAACAATCTCGTCACAGCGTGTTGTTAGGACACGCGATGTAACCTGCTCACGTTCCTAATATTTATGTCATTTGCTAATTAACGTCATGTGGAACTGAATCTGTCTCATTTTGACATCTGATACTTTCCACTACACTGTAGCATTTCGCTCATGGACGCATGCTTTCAGAGTCTTTCTGAATGAATGACTGAATGAAATATGCTGTTTTCCAACAAGGCAACCCGGGGTGCTGAATTATAATTGGTTAAACTGGCATGTGCATGTGAAAATTACCTAAACAATGACATCGTTCCGGCACGGAAAAAAACATTTTCAAAGCAGAATATCTGACTTCAGCATTGTTTGTCAGTTAAACAAGTATGTTCACTTGGGATGTTTCTTAAATATCTGCACACATATTATTGTATTTTTATGCTTTAGAAGAGTCAAAAACTTACATACAGCACCTTTAATGCTTCATTACCTGCGACTCGTTTGTGTTCTGACCACATGTGCTTGGTTGTACACTATATCAATAAAGTGTTTAGTCTTTTAAAAACACTGCTGTAATACATTGAGCCACTAAACATTGTTCTTATGACGTTTTTCTAAACGATGAAAAAGCAAATGACATCCAAATACTTCAGATATAGTCTGTGTTAATAAACGCAAGGCTATTTATGAACTCCAGGCATAACACTGTATGACAACGCTTCAGATGACTGTTCTATAGCCTACAGCTAATCAATCTTTCAGATTCCTGAGTGCATTCAAGTTCTAAAGAAAAATATAAAATATAAATGATCTTAAATGAAACAAATACATTTATAGAGATGGTATATAAGTATATCATTTCACTCACCGGTGAAATGGAGGCCACGTGAATGGTTTGTAAGCACAATTAAGTGCACACAGCATGCTATATCATCTGATAATAGTAAGAAATAATTCCAAAAGGCAAACTGACTGTGTAAATCCACAATAAACAACACAAAAATAAGATGAATATGCCGAGTTCAGTGGCTAATCAGTCGGAATCAGCTGAGGTGAAGTGACGGTGACCAGCAAGACCTAGCTGTCACTCAAGTGGCCACGCCCTTAATTATACAGACTTAATAAAACCTAATATAAAGGAAATGGATGCGTTATAAAAAACATTCACCCCCTCACAGTTGTCATGAAGGGTAATATTAGCTATATACACCAAAACTGTTCTTTGTACCAAGCTGTAAACACTATTTTTTGTGTTGTAAAGTTGGCCATTTTAACAGTGGGCTCAATAGAAATATGCTCCATATGGAGCCAGGACTAGCGGAATTTTGATGAATTGCAGTTTCAGTTACTTCCGTATTGGCTTCCCGAGGGAGAGCGGGAGGTTGCCGCTTGGCCGCAACCCAACAGTGGGAAACCAGCCCAAAATATTTTATTAATAATTCAGTTTAAGTTCTATTTATTTTAATCAGAATTTATACATTGGGCTACTAACTGCCACAATATACAAACACTGCTAGCAATCAACACCAAACAGTCACAGAACCACAATAGCAAAATGACAACATACCTGATCACACCAAAACCCAAAACCACCCAGTCTGGCAACATTGCTTAACAGGCCTTGATTTGAAGAAAGTAAAAAATGCCTTTGGAAATGAATTACAGGAGAACAAATTATGCCTCTTAATAAAAAGGTAGCTTCTTTGTACCTGCTGAGAACCAAACAACTTTAAATCTCTTCTCTATGTATTATTTTATGACTGAATGTTGTAGTTCAGAAAATGACCAGTGTGTGGTGCTATCAAACCTAAAGAAAGCATTTCCTGTAGGACTCCTTTGAAAAAGCAGCTTTAGAATATGTAGAAAGTGTCCAACAAATAACTTTATAATTTTTAACATTACAGAAATCTTTTTATCAAATTAACTGACTCCAGGAGATATTCACCCAGACTCATCCAGGAAAGTGTTACCAGGAAAAAACCTTAGAGTTTTTATCATATATTATTAACATTAAAAAGCTTATCTAATGCATGCATTCATTTTTTTATTTTTTTTTTATTGTATATTTATTAATGAATTGTTTTTAAAGATATGAAAATAGCCATTGTTGCTGACATGGCGTTAAATAAAAACATATGATATGATATACAGTTGAAGTCAGAATTATTAGCCCTCCTGTTTATTTTTTTTACCCAATTTCTATTTAACGGTGAGAAGATTTTTTCAACATATTTCTAAACATAATAGTTTTAATAACTCATTTCTAATAACTGATTTATTTTATCTTTGCCATGATGACTGTACAGAATATTTTAATAGTTATTTTTCAAGACACTTCTATACAGCTTAAAGTGACATTGAAAGGCTTAACTAGGTTAATTAAGTTAACTAGGCAGGTTAGGGTAATTAGGCAAGTTATTGTATAATGATGGTTTGTTCTGTAGACTATTGAAAATATATATAGCTTAAAGGGGCTAATAATTTTGTCCTTAAAATGGTTCTTAAAAAATTAAAAACTGCTTTTTTTCTAGTTGAAATAAAACAAATAAGACTTTCCCCAGAAGAAAAAAATATTATCAGACATACTGTGAAAATTTCCTTGCTCTGTTAAACATCATTTGGGAAATATTTAAAAAAAGAAAAAAAAAATTCAAAGGAGGGCTAATAATTCTGACCTCAACTGTTTATATTGAAAAAGCAGCACAACACAGTTTCATCCTAAGTATTAACACAAATCCTTTCTTTCTGTGCTTGTTTCTTTTAGATTACGATGCTCCTCTGTCAGAAGCAGGAGATTATACACCAAAGTACCATCTTCTCCGAGATCTCTTCAGCAATTTCAACAGTTGGTGATCTCTTCCTTTTCTCTTGCTCTGTAAAAGTGTTAGTTCACCCAAAAAAAATCTAAATGACTCACCCTTGAGGCATCCTAAATATGTATATGAATGTCCTCTTTCAGTCGAATCCAATCTCAGTTTTTTTGATGTCCACATGAACCGGAAGCTGCAACCCTTTTTTTGTATCATGAAGCAGTTCCTAGAGAAACAAAATACTAACTGTTCGTTCACACCGAAAGCGGCGAGAGCAGCAAAGTAGCCGGAAGTCATTCAATTTCAATGGGAGCCAGCGGCGATAAGCGGCGAGGAGCAGCGCGGCACGTCTTCGCCGGTGTGGGGAGTTGAAATCAAGTCAACTTGATGGTCATGAGCTGTGACGCGGTTCAGCGGCAAGCAATTGGAAGGTAAAGTCTAGATCGGATACGCGGCCGGCCGGAAGTGCGATATGCACATTAATATAGCTGCATTTTTTTATGACACTCTATAACAATAATTAATATTTCTACAGTACTGTAATGGTTGGGTTTAGGGTTGGGGTGGGGGTAGGGGTTAAAAAATACAATTTATTGGGTAAGTTAATAGATAAGATAAATAATACTCAGTACAACTTCTGTTTTTACGCTTCTATGACGGTTGGGTTTAGGGTTGGGGTGGGGGTAGACGTTAATAAAATACAATAAATCGGAAATTTCATAAATAACATAAATAATTCTCGTTAACCTCCAGCTGCAAATGTATTCGATCTAGCAACAACCCTATCGGAATGTAGAAATCCATCGCTTGAGAGGAGTCTAGAGAACACAGTCACTGTGAACTTTCCGACCACAGTTGTTTCCAAGGGTTTGAATATTGCGGTCGCTGGATTTCCAACTATTTGCAATGTTTTTCTTACAGGATCATACATTTAAAAAGTTACTGGCGTGTTACTGATGTGCGTCAATGTTATATATATTCTCATGTCTCATAATCTCGTGTGACAATACAAAACAGTATTGCTGCTTCAGAATATTTCAGGCAGATGGACACATTGGATAATTAAGTTGAGTAAAGCCACACCACATGCAGCTATCTTCCGTAGTTAAATGAATTTGATAATAAGTGTGCAACATCTTTACGCTATAAAGCATGTTTTATGTGGGGATGTAACTGATTTGCTGATATGCTGCAATGGCTCCTTTAAATACGAGATCAATGTAGCGAATTTTGACGCTCTCGCCGCCGGTGCTGAAGACAGACAGCGTTGTCGCCAGGCTGCCCAGAGCAACCCTTGACGCTCTCGCTGCTTTCGGTGTGAACGTACAGTAAGGCTGCGTCCGAAATCGTACCACTTCCTTCCTATATAGTACGCTAAAAACAGTATGCGAGCCAAGTAGTATGTCCGAATTAATTCGAAAAACAGTATGCGAGAAGAACCGGGAGGACCTACTACTTCCAGCGAGATTCTGCAGTGCTACTGAGCAGTTGGTGTTTTTGGACTCAGCCAAATGAGAAAACAGTGGGTGTGGCTTGTTTTTCTACTGCGAGCTGATTGGATGTAGTAAAGTAGACATTTCATTCAGAAAGATTGGGAAAGGGGTTTGGGGAGAGTTTTTACAACCTAACAGACACCTCCTGCTCACCATTTCTGTTAGTTATCAAAACTGACAGCTGGAGGGGCGTGGTTAATATGTTAGCCACGCCCAATACCTCAGACAGACGTAATCTGAGAATTTACCTAAAAACAAGCAAGAAGTGCATTTTCAGATTTCAATTAAAGATTGCAAGGACAAACTATTGTTATTTTCTTAATGAAATGCACAGATGAACTGTTCACCACATGGACAAACTGACAATATGAGCTAACAAAATCATATGGTTAGCTTTGATTTCATGTGTACTTGTGTAAACCAAATGACCCGTTGTCTAAACACATTTACTAAATCTAGCCATCATTTTCCAACATCATAAACACATTTCACATGAAGACACAATTCACAAAACACAATCCTCCATTCTCTTAAATCTAAACACATTTTTCCTTGCTAAAACACAAGTTGCAAAAGAACTCTGCTCATATTCTCAAATGAAAGCTCATGTGATGCAGAACGCTCGCCACAGTCAGCAATATTTGAACACAATGAACACACCTGGCGTCATTCATTACACACAATGCTTCAAAATTGAAGGCACTTGTTGCTAATGCTGTGACCACATGTATAAAAGCAAGTTCAGAGTGCACAGTTTGCTGAAGATTCCAAACAAACACAATGGATAAAGGCAGAGTCAGTGGAAGGAGAAGAGCTGGCCATGGAGGAAGAGGAGCAGGCCAACGAGGAAGAGGAAGAGGCCAACAAAGGAGAGGATAAGGTCCAGGAGGAAGAGAAGAAGGTCCCCCCAAGACAACCTCGCACCATCATTATGGACAAGATGCAAGCAACAGTCATTGATCATGTCAATATTACTCTTTGTGCGGCCATGCGTTTGGAGGAGCTTGTCCAGCAGCAGGCTATCCTTGGGTCTTACAACACCCAACGCCTCCTCACCTTCCTAGAGGAGCTATGAGACATCCTCCAGGACCGCCAACAACACCATCCTGGGCCCGCACATCGCATTTATGTGATAATTTGGGACATTGTCCGCATCCACAGAACAAACCAAATCAGAGAGTGGTTCACCACCAACAGTAACCACTTTTTAAACGTCTGTCTGCCACCCTACTCCCCTTTCCTGAACCCTATAGAGGAGTTCTTCTCATCGTGGAGATGGAAGGTTTATGACAGACAACCATGCACTACAGAGAACCTCCTAAGGGCAATGGAGCTGGCCTGTGTTGACATCCCAGTGGAGGCCTTCCAAGGATGGATTCAAGAGACAATATAGCCTGTGATGTGGATGAGGTGATGTGGCCCGATGCAGCTCAGCGACATTATGGCGCACAGTGATTGTGGTGGTGTGTGTGTGGTGTGAATAAGAGAAGTTTATTTATAAACTAATTTCGAGAGGATCACGTGATTATGATTGGACACGGCTGGTCATGCATTAACCATGTACGACCAGCCAATCAGACGATTCCTAACCCACTATAAAGAGCCAGGGTTTCTTACTACAGTCATCTTCGTCTTGAAGAATCCCCCCTTCCACCCCTACTCCTCCTCTTTTCCTTTCAAAGGGCGGCACGGTGGCCCAGTGATTAGCACTGCTGCCTCACAGCAAGAACGCCACCGGTTCTAGTCCTTTACAGTTTTTCCTGATAGCTTAAGCACATTTTTTGTAACTATTGGCTATTTTTGCAAAACTCTACACACCAATAAGCAAACCCTTCACCAAATCTGCAAAACAGTTTAGTTCTCTTGCAAAAGCTGATAAACCTTGCTTAACTCTTCAAACCTTCGTAAAAATGATATTTTTTTATCAAACATTTAACACAAGCCATCACAATAATAAGCACACAATGCTCCAGCTACACACTGATGGAATAAATAAAAACTACCTCTGGCTTTTGCTTTAAAAACAGCTTCTCAGCTGATCTTTAAAAAGGAGTTTGCCGCCAATGTAGAAGCTTTAAAAATAGTGTAGAGTGAGAAGACTAAACAGTTATATGATTTGTTTCAAGAATATGCCTTTATTTAACCCCTTACAGAGTTTCTATTTGATGTCTGCACATTATGTTGTTCTTTTTTTGTCAAGTTATTTTATATATATTTTTGTTGTTTGTTGGTTTATTTGTATGCTTGTTTGTTTTGTTTAATTTTATGGCTTTATATTTGATTCACTGTATGACATGTCTCAGTCAGTGTGTGCCAGATTATGTTTGAATTGAGTTTGGCCTAAATTGTTGTGTTTTTGAAAGGCAAATATAAAAAATTATAAAGAAAATAAAGAAAAACGTCTGGCTTTTGCCTTCTCTGAGCACAAGCTAGGCTATGTCAATTTGAGGTCATACCTTTCTCATAATTCTGTAAACATACAGGGATGCAAATTTCAAGTACTGGTGTTTATTTACACACATCAAAACAAACACAAGAGTTTTTCCAAATCAAAACACAAAACAGTAATTTCACTGAGAAAAAATAAATAAAAAATCAGACTGCATCGTGTCGTCTCTCTGGGTCCGGCCACAAAATTTCATCTACATCACATGCAATGTCCTCTAGTCCAAGGCACCGGGGAAAGTATCTGATTGCAAAGTGAACCAATTATCTAAAACAGTTTTCACATGTGACAGTGTGCCAGACAGTTGGCAAAATAGTGTAAATAATAGCCAGACATGTGTATAGCTTTGCTATAAGTGTGATGATCATTTGGAAATTCAGTGTAAAGCAGTGAGTTGTGTTTACAGCTCTGCAAAAAGAGTGCTGTGCAGTGGATTGTACCTACAATTTTGCAAAGTGTGTGTTACAAAATTGCACACTTAGTGCAAAGCAGTGTTTGTGCTTTTAATTTTGCATACTCAGTGAGTGGTTTTGCTATAAGAATTAATCGTTTTATAAATTGTGCTATGAGAATCTCGGTTAGGGTTTAAGCATTCAGAAAAAACTGTAACAGACTGGCTGTCGTTTCTGTGCGAAGTTGGCATGTTCTTCCCGTGCTCGTATGGGTTTCCCCCGGGTTTTCCGGTTTCCTCCCACATTCCAAAAACATGCACTCCAAGTTAATTGATCAATCTAAATTTAGCACTAGTCAAACTTCTATCCATCAGCATATCTCTTCATAGCAATTATTTTCTGTCATCAACTCTTATATAAAGGGGGAGTTCTCGAGATCTACCTGAGCTCAAAGCTCCCCTCTCACCCTGCAAACGGGAGGGAGCCCAGGGCTCAAGGACCTTTTGAGCTCAGGGCTCTCTCCCAGGACAGCATGCCAAACTTGCTTTATAATCAATCATCAGCTAAGTGTGAACTCTTGAAAGAAAATCATGTTCATGTTTTCAAGAGTACTGTTGTGTGCAATAGATTCAGTTTTTGCATTGAGTTGTGTTACAGTAGTGTACATGCAGTATTTTCTATAGATTTATACTCTTCATATGAAACTCACAAATCGAAATGCCTAATCCTCTGCAGAGATCTAAGAAGATCCGTTACTGTAAAGTTTCTAAAAATACGCATTGGCAGTTATGAAACAAAGAACCTTCTCACAAACTGAGCATTGTGTTTTCAATTGTTTTGCTGTAGTGTGTAAGGACCATAGACTGTAAAAGATATGGACGTAGTGTCCGTGACGTCACCTATAGGTTTCTGAACACTGCAAAAGAAGCCACAAGTAGGCGCGGCCAACCGTCGCATTTTGTTAGCGCGTCATCGCGCCAAACGCGGCATACCAAATAAGGGCAAAGAGGCGGAGAGTGAGCGGAGCTACAGACACATGCTGGATTCTCAGCATTTTGCTTAGACGTGGCTTAAAACAGACTTATTACTTTTGGAGAACCCTTAATACTTCATTACCTGTGACTCGTTTGTGTTCTGACCACACGTGCTTGGTTGTACACTATATCAATAAAGTGTTTAGACTTTTAAAAACACTGTTGTAACACATTGAGCCACTAAACATTGTTCTTATGACGTTTTTCGACAGGAGGAAAACGCGAATTACTATCAAACACTTCAGATATAGTCTGTGTTAGTAAATGCAAGGCTGTTAATAAAAATCCAGCACTAACACTGTATGACAACACTTCAGATGACTGTTTTATAGCCTACAGCTAATCAATCTGTCAGATTCTGGAGTGCATTACAGCTCTGAAGAACATTATAAATGATAAATTATCTTAAATAAAACAAATACATTTATAGAGATGGTATAGAAGTATATAATTTCACTCACCTGTGAAATGGAGGCAACTTGAACGGTTTGTAAGCACAATTACATCCACACAGCATGCTATATCATCTGATAATTGCAGGAAATAATTCCAAAAGGCAAATGACTGTGTAAAGAAACATTAACCAAAACAAAATACGATGTATATGCCGAGCTCAGCGGCTAATTAGCCAGAATCAGCTGAGGTGACGAGACAGCGACCAGCGAGGGCTAGCTGTCACTCAAGTGGCCACGCCCTTAATTATGCAAACTTAATATAACCTAATAAAAACGAAACGGATGAGTTATAAAAAAATTCACCCCCCTCAGAGTTGTCATGATGGGTAATCATAGCTATATGCACCAAAGCCATCGTTTGTACCAGGCTGTAAACATGTTTTTATCAGCTGTAAAAATGACCAATTTACCAATGCAGTCAGAAAGCATTTGGATTTCCTGGAGCCAGCCCCCCAGGCGAGTCGATGAATTGCAGTTTTAGTTACTTCCGTATTGGCTTCCCGAGGGAGAGCGGGAGGTTGCCGCTTGGTAAGGACGTGTATAGTGTTTACATTTTTGAAAGCTTCGAGCTGCTCTTTTGGTGTGAAAGTTTGAGTTTTGAAGTGAGAAGGTGTGGTTGTGTTTGTGTAGCTTTAGAAAAGGATGTTGTGTTTAGACATTGGGGGACATGGAGGAGACGTTTGTGAAATGTGTTTTAGCATTTGAGAAAAACTGTAATACTCTACATGCACTGAGCGTGTTGATTTCTGTGTTGATCTTCAGAAGAAGTTCTCCCCGAGATGCCAGGTCTGCGCTGGAAAGAACAATATGAGGCTGCTATATTATTCCAGCATCTTTCACTATGGGACGCTCTGCCATTCACACATGAGGTCTGATATCTGCTTCACCTTGAAAAAGCACTAAATGAATCTGAAAATCCAACTGTTTTTCATCTCAAGAGAAATTCCATGCAAATGTCAAACCTTGCCATGAAAAAAAAATAGTTTTCACCAAAATAGCGACATTTATTGTGTTTGCTTGTATTTTAAAGTACTGTAAAAATACTCAAAAATGTCTCTGTCAGTGTTTTCAAACAATTATATTTGATTTACTAAAGTCACACAAGTCCCAATTTCACATCAGTCACATCCATAATGGAGAGACGGCACATCCATAACCAAGCTTTTCCCTTATAAATGCAAAATAAAAGAAAATCAATCATGTTTGTTTTATACAGAGCTAACTCTTATGCTTTTGATTAGCATTCTTTTGGTTTGAGCAGTTTAATTATGTTGTAGACCAGGGGTGCTCAACCCTGTTCCAGGCGATCGACCTTCCAGCTGATTTCAGCTCCAACCCTGATCAAACACACCTGAACCAATTATTTAGAATGTAAGGAGCACTTGATAATTACAGGCAGGTGTGTTTGATAAGGGCTGCAACTGAAAACTGCAGGAAGGGCGATCTCCGGGAATAGGGTTGAGCACCCCTGTTGTAGACGATGGGTGACTGACCAACCCTGTTCCTGGCGATCGACCTTCCTGCAGATTTCAGCTCCAACCCTGATCAAACACACCTGAACCAATTAATTAGAACCTGAGGAGCACTTGATAATTACAGGCAGGTGTGTTTGATAAGGGCTGCAACTGAAAACTGCAGGAAGGGCGATCTCCGGGAATAGGGTTGAGCACCCCTGTTGTAGACTGTAAACTCACATAATTTGTTTGGTCACATCCATAACGCATGTTTATCTCCCTCATTTAAAATCTAAAATATGTTTGCAGATTGATAATTTTCTGATCCCATAACTTTGTGGTTAGTTGTTTTGGAAAATATAAACAGATGTTTCAAACAATTGTTAATGTACACTCATCGGCCACTTTATTAGGTACACCTTACTAGTACCAAGTTGGATCCCCTTTTTGCCTTCACAACTGCCTTAATCCTTCGTGGCATAGATTCAACAAGGTACTGGAAATATTCCTCAGAGAATTTGCTCCATATTGACATGATAGCATCACGCATTTGCTGTAGATTTGTCGGCTGCACATCCATGATGCGAATCTCCCGTTCCACCACATCCCAAAGGTGCTCTATTGGATTGAGATATGGTGACTGTGGAGGCCGTTTGAGTACAGTGAACTCATTTTCATGTTCAAGAAACCAGTCTGAGATGATTAGCACGTTATCCTGCTGGAAGTAGCGATCAGAAGATTGGTACACTGTGGTCATAAAGGAATGGACATGGTCAGCAATTTTGGTGAGCCTGTGTGAATTGTAGCCTCAGTTTCCTGTTCTTAGCTGACAGGAGTGGCACTCGGTGTGGTCCTCTATTGCTGTAGCCCATCCGCCTCAAGGTTGGATGTGTTCTCTGTAAACCCTAGAGATTGTTGTGCATGAAAATCCCAGTAGATCAGCAGTTTCTGAAATACTCAGACCAGCCTGTCTGGCACCAACCATGCCACGTTCAAAGTCACTTAAATCCCCTTTCTTTCCCATTCTGATGCTCGGTTTGAGCTGCAGCAGATCGTCTTGACCATGTCTACATGGCTAAATGCATTGAGTTGCTGCCATGTGATTGGCTGAATAGAATTTTGCGATAACAAGCAGTTGGACAGGTGTACCTAATAAAGTGGCCGGTGAGTGTATACTTTAATATAAGTTTTGAGATTTTACTGCAAATGTCACATCCATAATGCTGGGATTGCTCTCAAGCCTTTTAGAGCTCAGTTCCCTGTTAATATGGAGAGTCTGCCGATCAACAATGGAAACGGTCAGGCGTACGGATACACGCTTTATGAGACCAGCATCACTCGAGGAGGCTCTTTAAAATCAGGAGGAAACGTCCAAGACAGAGCTCTGGTTAGCACTTCTGCTGATAAAAAAAAATCAAGCTGTGCTGTTTTACATGAATCTGCATCTGCTCTAATTCCATCTTAATCAGGATTTGTTTCCTCACTAGGTTTTTGTGAACCAAAGTTTCATCGGCAGTTTTCACCACAGGAATTTGGAATTAGCTGTTCCTGATGGAAAGGTTTGATTTCAGTTTTTTTGTTTATCTTTATGTCTTAGTTTGATTCTGAAGTTGCTCTTTTAAAAATGAATTTGGATCTCGAGTAGTGGTGATGGTAAAAATTATAAAGTAATTATAAAGTAATAAATTGCATTTTAATATACAGTCAATATTGCTTAAAGGGGTTTTATAATATTGACCTTAAAATGTTTCTAAAAATGTAAAAACCGCTTTTATTCTAGCCGAAATAAAACAAATAAGACTTTCTCCAGAAGAAAAAATATTATCAGACATACTGTGAAAGATTCCTTACTCTGTTAATCATCGTTTGGGAAATATAATTTTATTTTATTTTTTTAATTCACAGCCTGGCAAATAATTCTCACTTCAACTGTAAATAAAAGCTGATAATTATTTTTTCCCACAGTGATGCCTCTTGTACATCTTTTTGGGAGAAGCCTGTGTCATTTCCAGACCAAAAATAAAAATCGCTGGTTGAATAAAAGTAACTAAGTCAGAATTTGCTTTTGGTATGAATAATTTTGGGCTTGACTGTATAATCAAATAGAAAATTCATTCATTTTCTTTTCGGCTTAGTCCCTTAATTAATCTGGGGTCGCCACAGCGTAATGAACCGCCAACTTATCCAGCATATATTTTACGAAGCTGATGCCCTTCAAGCCGCAACCCATCTCTGGGAAACTTCCATACACACTCATTCACACTTATACACTACGGACAATTTAGCCTACCCAATTCACCTGTACCGCATGTCTTTGGACTGTGGGGGAAATCGGAGCACCCGGAGGAAACCCACGCGAATGCGGGGAGAACATGCAAACTCCACACAGAAACGCCAACTGACCCAGCTGGGGCTCGAACCAGCGACCTTCTTGCTGTGAGGCGACAGCGCTACCTACTGCGTTGCCCTCAAATAGAAAATTGTTAATTTAATTTAAAATACGATTTTACAAAATGACTGTATTTTTAATTCAATACATGACCTGACATTTTTTTTGTCTTTAGGGTAAACGCACTCTGAGTCTGCTGGTGGAGAATTGTGGCCGTGTGCATTCTGGTAAAGAAATGGATAACCAGCGCAAAGGTACTGATAATAAATGCTTTGAGCGTTAAGCTGTGTTTTCATTTATCCAAGTAGCCACCTGTATAAATAGGGCCTAAAATATTCTGGGCTATTCAAATATGTTTTTGATTAGATTCTCAATGAAATCAGACACAACTGTTTACGTTTACTGTTTACTTCATGCGTTTTTTTCTGATTTGATCATTTGATTTAATGCCCTCTGAAACACATTCGAGATATAAATTCAATATTTGATATGTGTGTATATATATATATATATATATATATATATATATATATATATATATATATATACATTTGAAGTCAGAATTATTAGCCCCCCTGTTTATTTTTTTACCCAATTTCTGTTTAACGGAGAGCAGATTTTTTCAATACATTTCTAAACATAATAGTTTTAATGACTCATCTCTAATAACTGATTTATTTTATCTTTGCCATGATGACAGTAAATAATATTTGACTGGATATTTTTCAAGACACTTCTATACAGCTTAAAGTGACATTTAAAGGCTTAACTAGGTTAATTAGGTTAACTAGGCAGGTTAGGGTAATTAGGCAAGTTATTGTATAATGATGGTTTGTTCTGTAGAATATTGAAAAAATATATAGCTTAAAGGGGCTAATAATTTTGAGCTTAAAATGGCTTTTAAAAAATTAAAAACTGCTTTTATTCTAGCTGAAATAATACAAATAGACTTTCTCCAGAAGATAAAATATTATCAGACATACTGTGAAAATTTCCTTGCTCTGTTAAACATCATATGGGAAATATTTAAAAAAGAAAAGAAAACAAATTCAAAGTTGGGCTAATAATTCTGACTTCAACTGTGTGTGTGTGTGGTATATATATATATATAAACAACAAAACATGTGAATCGTTCAGTACACACAGGCACTGAACTGTCACAAAATAACCGACTCTGTATTTTTTTTCATGAACCATCCCATTACTAATATCATTAGGCATTAATCGCCAAGCCAGTCTTGTGCACTTGTGATCAGTGTTAATTCCAATACAATAATAAATACAGAAAATGTTTGTTGCCTATAGAAAATTGACAGCTCCACTTGACTAGTAAAGTGACAAAAAATTTTTTGAATGCGCGCACTCTGACAAAAGTAGACGAGACTAAAATATACACTCACCGGCCACTTTATTACGTACACCTGTCCAACTGCTCGTTAACGCAAATTTCTAATCACAAATCACATGGCAGCAACTCACAGGAAACTGAGGCTACAATTCACACAGGCTCACCAAAATTGGACAATAGAAGATTGAAAAAACGTTGCCTGGTCTGATGAGTCTCGATTTCTGCTGCAACATTCGGATGGTAGGGTCAGAATTTGGCATCAACAACATGAAAGCATGGATCCATCCTGCCTTGTATCAATGGTTCAGGCTGCTGCTGGTGGTGTAACGATGTGGGGGATATTTTCTTGACACACTTTGGGCCCATTAGTACCAATTGAGCATCAACCCCACAGCCTACCTGAGTATTGTTGCTGACCATTTCCATCTCTTTATGACCACAGTGTACCCATCTTCTGATGGCTACTTCCAGCAGGATAACACACCATGTCATAAAGCGCGAATCATCTCAGACTGGTTACTTGAACATGACAATGAGTTCACTGTGCTCAAACGGCCTCCACAGTCAGCAGAACTCAATCCAATAGATCACCTTTGGGATGTGGTGGAACGGGAGATTCCCATCATGGATGTGCAGCCGACAAATCTGCAGCAACTACGTGATGCTATCATGTCAATATGGAGCAAAATCTCTGAGGAATATTTCCAGTACCTTGTTAGATCTATGCCACGAAGGATTAAAGCAGTTGTGAAGGCAAAAGGGGGTCCAACCTGGTACTAGTAAGGTGTACCTAATAAAGTGGCCGATTAAATACAAAAAAACTAAATACTAACCAACATAAATTTTTGTTATAATTGAGATGCTCATTCAATAAACAAGTAGATCGGAGCACATGCATTCAATCACGTATCTAAACACATGTTAATATCAGGTGGAAATGGTAATGCATATCAGCTGAACACTTGTGATCAAATCACTGAAAGTCACATATAAATACCAAGTGGAAACAACCTCTATATCAGTCTTTCTCAACCATGTTCCTGGAGAACCACAAACACTGCATGTTTTGGACGTCTCCTTTGTCTGTCACACCCATTACAGGTCTTTCAGTCTCTGCTAATGAGCTGATGATCTGAATCAGGTGTGTTTGGTTAAGAAGACATGGAATATGTGCAGAGCTGGTGGCAGGAACGTGGTTGAGAAACACTGCTCTATATAAGCATAATCATTTTACACCTGTTTTCAGGAATTGTTGGGGACATTTTATTAAACCGTATGCCACTTAGAGACTTCACAATATATAGTCTGGATATGACTCCTGCCTTTATTAACAGGTGAGTTAAAAAAAATCTCTCATGATGTAAAAAACCATTGAAAATGCACAAGACTCAAGAATCAGCTTTTATTCCAGCTTGTACAGGGCGAACTGGAAGACTTTCCCCAGCAAACCGAGCTTCCCAGGCTTTTTCCAGGGCAGGTTATTTGTGAATGGATATCCCAGCGACACTTTCGTGAAGCTTCCGGTGAGTCTAATGAACTTAAACAAGGGTTAAATGCTTAAATTTGGTCTGGTGTAATGTATTTAATATTATGTCATCATACAGGGTTGGAGTAAAGGTGTAGTGTTTGTTAATGGGCAAAACATTGGCAGATATTGGGACGCTGGACCACAGCAAGCTCTGTTTCTACCAGGACCCTTCCTTAACAGTGGAATGAACCAAGTTAGTTTGTATAAATTGTCATTTTTGGCTCCTAAAAGCTATGTGTTTGAAGAAATGTATAGTGTGGTGTTACCGAGTAGTTGTTTCTAATGAGTGTGCATTTATCATTAACAGTAATACAATGATTTTAAAAATAGTTCCAGGCAAGTATTGTGACTGCATTTTCACTCGCCAAATGTTGAATGGTGGATTCTGATTGGCTAATGAACATTCAAATGCTGGGTTTACACCAAACACGAAGGGAAAATGCGGATTGTGTCACTAGCTCTAGATAACTCGCAGGATGTTTTTTGCCTCAGGAGAATACTCCTGTGAATTTTGCTGTAATAACAAAACAAACAAAAACATTTCTTTTATTTTTTTATTGGATATATACAAGGATATTTTGGATTGATGTCGAGGATTTCATTACTAGGAGATTTAATACAGCTGATAAACTGTCATGATGTATGTGAATGATTACAAAATAGAAAAGGATCAAATTAATATTAATCAATTACTAGTCGGAATGGGGAAGTTTCACATACACAAAATAAAGTATAACAAATAAAAAATAACGAATTTTAACAGTATTACAATATGGTAAATAAATTAAAAAAACCTCTCAGGACTTCTAATATTATCTGCAAATTCCAAATAGACAAGTATTTTTTTAAATTAATTTAAATTTAGTTTTATTCCTCTTTCTCTTATTTCTCTTTCTCTTATTTCTTTATTCTACTTCTAATGATCCAATACGTAAACTAAAAACACGATTCATAAATACACAAATCCAATTCGTAAACTCACGATTCATAAATACACAAATCCAATTCCGAAACTCAAAACACGACTCATAAATATGCAAATCCAATTCTTTAACTCAAAACACGATTCATAAATACGCAAATCCAATTCGTAAACTCAAGATTCATAAATACACAAATCCAATTCCGAAACTCAAAACACGACTCATAAATATGCAAATCCAATTCTTTAACTCAAAACACGATTCATAAATACGCAAATCCAATTTGTAAACTCACGATTCATAAATACACAAATCCAATTCCGAAACTCGAACGACTCATAAATATGCAAATCAAATTCGTAAACTCAAAACAAGATTCAAAAATACGCGAATCCAATTCGTATTTTCAAAACACGATTCATAAATTCACAAATCCAATTCGTAAATTCAAAACGTGATTCATAAATATGCAAATCCAATTCGTAAACTCAAAACATAATTCATAAATATGCAAATCCAATTCTTAGCCTCAAAACATGATTCATAAATACACAAATCCAATTCGGAAACTCAAAACCTAACTCGTAAATATGCAAATCCAATTCGTAAACTCAAAACACGATTCAAAATACACAAATCCAATTCGTAAAATTCAAAACACAATTCAAAAATACACAAATCCAATTCGTAATTTAGAAACACGCTTCAAAAATACAGAAATCCAATTTGTCAATTCAAAACACAATTCAAAAATACACAAATCCAATACGTAAATTCAAAACACGACTCAAAAATACACAAATCCAATTTGTAAAATTCAAAACACGATTAAAAAAAAAACTAATCCAATTTGTAATTTCAAAATATGATTAAAAAATACAAATCCAATTCGTAATTTAGAAACCTGATTCAAAAATACACAAATCCAATACGTAAATTCAAAACGCGCCTCAAAAATACACAAATCCAATTCATCAATTCAAAACACGACTCAAAAATACACAAATCCAATTCGTAAAATTCAAAACACGACTCAAAAATACACAAAATCCAATTCATCAGTTCAAAACACGACTCAAAAATACACAAATCCAATTCGTAATTTCAAAACACGACTCAAAAATACCCAAATCCAATTCGTAATTTGAAAATATCATTAAAAAATACACAAATCCATTTTGTAATTTAGAAACACGCTTCAAAAATACACAAATCCAATTTGTCAATTCAAAACACGATTAAAAAATACACAAATCCAATTCGTAATTTGAAAATATGATTAAAAAATACAAATCCAATTTGTAATTTAGAAACCTGATTTAAAAATGCACAAATCCAATACGTAAATTCAAAACACGACTCAAAAACACACAAATCCAATTCGTCAATTCAAAACACGACTCAAAAATACACTAATCCAATTCGTAAAATTCAAAACACGACTCAAAAATACACAAATCCAATTCGTAATTTGAAAATATGATTAAAAAATACACACATCCAATTCGTAAAGTTCAAAAACGATAAAAAATACACACATCCAACTCGTAAAGTTCAAAAACGATTCAAAAATACACAAATCCAATTTGTAAACTCAAAACACGATTCATAAATATGCAAATCCAATTCATTAATTCAAAATGCGATTCAAAAATACGCAAATCCAATTCGTCATTCAAAACACAACTCATAAATACACAAATCCAATTCTTTTTGACGAAAATTTTTTACGTGTGAATTCACAAATTGTGTTTACAAATTCGACTTTGTAAATGTGAATTGTGTTGTGCAAGTATGAATTTTATTTTGTAAATGTATTATTTTTGAGACTGATCTGCCTCCAAATTTGTGGTGTACAGCAGAATTTCAGAAATTTGGTGTTAACCCAACATAAGGTGTGTAATTATTTCCATGCAAACACAGTGAATAATCAAAACAAAAGGAATTTGAATGATTAGAAACAAAGTCAATCGAATTATTAGAAAATGATGCACACCAATTAGAATTGATGTGCTTTCATCAGTTATTTCTTGCTTATTGCATTATTTCTTCACGCTAAACCCATTGCTGCATCCCATTTTGCTTACTATCCGTCCTAAATAGTATTCCAAAATAGAATTAGCGTGTCCCAAACTGTAGTATGTTGAAAAGAGCATGCCAAAGGTACTATTTAAGGTTACTAATTATGTCACATTATTTAGAATGTTGAATAGAATGTTTGGAATTTGAATGGTGGAATTAGTTTTCATGGCAACAAAGGAACAAAACATTCAGACCATTAACAAATCCAGGCAGATTCCGAAAGATCTGATGTTCTTTTATTGCTCATCAACAGGTGATTGTGTTTGAAGAAGCAGAAGCGGATTTAAAAATACAATTCGAAGATTCTCCTGATTTGGGAATGACGACTGACATTTAATGAACACATTTTTGTAAATCATCTTATACAGACACAGGACTGTACACTCGCAGACATAAACTCTATCAAAGTGGCCATAAAAGAAACCCAAGAACAAAACAAATGTCATGATTAAATTGTTAAACCATTCATAGCAAATTTGTATTAATAACATGGCTTTGCATTCCATATTTTAAACACATTTTTAAAACATTTTTATGACAAAGTGCAGTCTAGCAGTTGACTGTGTGTGTGGTTTTGCATTCAAATGCTCGTTTTAACAGTAGTGAGTGTGTTGGCATATGTTAGCAGTGTATTGTTTTGATTGTCTCTCATACTGTTTCTTGCTAAAATTAGTTGTCGAGGTACATGACAGTTGCACTGGCTGTTTATGTTAATATTAGTGTGTCTACTGTAGATACCAGCATAATAATTTGTTTTGCCTTCTGTAAATAAAAAAAAAAAACAATGGTTGATTTCATTCCTGAAACTGTATTTATGGTGTGACGTTTGTTCCATAGATGTATACATTAGATGTCGCCTACCCTGCTGTTGTCTATTCGAAGGAATGCATCAATAGAGCCGCCATTTTAGTACAGGGTAGCGCTCATTTGAAATGAATGCGGGACCAAGGTGCAGTGGAGGACTGCAGCCATCAAATGCCAGATATATATACATATACACATATATCTATGATAGGGAGTTTTCCCGGTGGTCAGTATGCCAATATTTTTTTAAATTACTAAAAGTTATAATTTTACATCACTTTTTGTATATTGATGGATCAGTGACCGCACGGGTATTGCTGACAAGGAGCATGTGTTTGTGTGCATGGAAATGTATTATCGTCCCTCCCTGTTTAATTTAATCTAATTCGTGTCCTGAAACACACCCCCTCTCCTGCTTTCAGTTCACATTCTGACGGAGGGAGCGATTCGTTTGTGAAGGAATCCCCGTTATGAACGACTCCTTTACTTAGCTGACAATAATACAAGTTTCTAGCACCGCAACATCATGTTGTTATATACTTTATAACATTGTTTGCTTATTTTATTCAACAAAACTAGCATAAGCCTAGAATTTAGTGCGAGTTGGTGCTGCTTTCCCTTATGGTGAATGCAGTAAGTGACTGTATTATCATCAATAACGTGACTTGTTGAGCTCAAAAGTTCATAAAATACAAAAACATAAAAAAACTAAATCTTACCTATGAAATGTGATGCCTTTGTGGTTTGTTTTGTGCTTTGTTTGCTCGTTACTACACCCGTACACAACGTTAAAGTCCAGCATCTTCACATTGGCACACGGTCTTGACTAGTGCGGTTGAATGACATTTGTCCTGGGAGCACTGTACCAATGTAACGGCGCTATTGACGCATGCTCAGGGTCCCTATGTAATATCTAGTGTATATATCTATGTGTTTGTTCAAATTAAACATGTAGCTTGTTTGTGCTACAGCCATTTTGCCTAGATTTCATCTGCCAAACAAAACCAACCCAGGCTCATTATTGATACGTACCCCTGTATACATTTCTGAAGAGCACAAAACACATTCAAGGAGGTACGTTTTTTGACATTTTTGTTTTGAATCCACCGGAGGCCGCTGTGTGTGCATTTTCAGATCTCAAATTTCTCTAGCGAGTGCCTTTCACACCTGCTGTTCTCACATAAATCCACCAGAGGTCGCTGTCGACTGACTGCCTGACTAACCGACCAACTGATCCCACCACCCACCCCCTTTCCTAAACACAAACGACAGTGTTTTCAAAAAGAATCCAGAAAAAGAAAAGCCCTCGTCTGATTTTTACCACGTTTTCAGATTTTATCACATTCTCACCCTGTTATTTACTTCTTTATTTTATTTTTTGGCTTCTGATTTTGTCTTACCTGCTTTCTGGAACCATTCTTCGCCGGACTCGAACCCCATCATCACGGTCAACTCTGCCTCCTTAGTCCACCATCGTACACGATGAGTCACTGGGCAAACTGGTAACAGCGGAAAAGCCGTCCACACAGAGGTTAGCTGTCAGCTGGTAAGCACAAAAAGGAACAGAAGCTGGCGGCGGCGTCATACCGCCCTGTATCGCTCGTTGTAAAGACGAAATGCAGCCAGACGTACCTCTAGCTACATAATTCGTCCTCCAGAAATGTAGACGGGGGTACGTATTCACAATGAGCCTCTGTTGAAACAAAACATGACACTGCTGGACAGTAACTGATTATGTTTTACTTCGTTACTGCGTTTGAGCGCATTTTTCAAGTATCTTTATTCTTTTTTAGAAACGCTTCCCTACATTCCAAGTCATCACTGTTTTTACTCCACCACATTTCATAAAAACTAAATTATGGCTGATTTAAGTTTCTGGTTCATGAATCACTAGTTCAAATGATTAGCTCAGAGTGAGTCTTCGGGTCATGAATCACCAGTTCAAATGATTAGCTCAGAGTGAGTCTTCGGGTCATGAATCACCAGTTTAAATGTTTAGTTCAGCGTGAGTCTCTGGTTCATGAATCACTAGTTCAAATGATTAGTTCAGAGTGAGTCTCTGGTTCATGAATCACTAGTTCAAATGATTAGCTCAGAGTGAGTCTCCGGGTCATGAATCACTAGTTCAAATGATTAGCTCAGAGTGAGTCTCTGGTTCATGAATCAGTTGTTCAAATGATTAGCTCAGAGTGAGTCTCTGGTTCATGAATCAGTTGTTCAAATGATTAGTTCAGAGTGAGTCTCTGGTTCATGAATCACTAGTTCAAATGATTAGCTCAGAGTGAGTCTTCGGGTCATGAATCACCAGTTTAAATGTTTAGTTCAGCGTGAGTCTCCGGGTCATGAATCACTAGTTCAAATGATTAGCTCAGAGTGGGTCTCTGGTTCATGAATCAGTTGTTCAAATGATTAGTTCAGAGTGAGTCTCTGGTTCATGAATCACTAGTTCAAATGATTAGGTGCGTTCGACATGAAGCACAGCTGCAGCCGGTGATCAACGAGATTAGCCGAGCGCAGGCGGGGGCGGAGTTGAAAACGAAGCCGTCAAGCCGGACACTTGGAGGCTCAAAGTTGCTGCTGTCATGATGACCGATCACATGGCGTGATCATTTATTTATTTGTTTATTTATTACAATAACAAAATATTTACAGTACAAATAAAACAGAATACAGTCTCTACAAACTATAGTTCATTTTAAACAAGGGAATTATGAATTCAATTTAAGTAGCTTCTATAACAAACGCATGAGAAATAAGGGGAAAACGAGAGAGGACATAAAAAGGAAATAAATATCCTCGAATAAGCCTATTAAACAAAACAATAAGCACAAATTCTTGGAGTTTAAACATCAGTCTTTGGGCTACTAGATGTTGAATGGTGTGTCAATACTGCTCCAGTTTGAATATGCTAAAAATGGGTTTACATTTATAAATATAAATCTTTCCAATATATATTAATGTAAAACCCAAAACAAGGTGTTTTGATTGGGTTATAAACAATGATTAAGATTATTTTGGATAATGAAAACATTTTTTAAAAAGCACTTTAATCCAAAGAGATTGAACAAAAGGACCAAAATAAATGAGCTACACTTTAAGTAGAAAATACCCAGAAAGAGCAGGTACATCAATGACAATTTTAACATTTCTGCATAAATGAATTAACAGGAAATAAAATATTTTATAATCATATATATTTATATTTAATAAAATATTTTTTTACTTGATTTGTTAAGAAATCTTTATAGGGGTGTCAGGATCAATTATGATAGTTATTTTATTATAAGTCTGTAAGACTTATTTGAGTTAATATTTGGTTATTCACTAAAATATTTAATACAGTAGTCTGTATAAAAAGGCCGAATAAACCTGTTCAAACTATCTAGTCTTTATAAACAAATTATTTAACAAAAGATGATGCTGCAGTAAAATATGTGTAGCCTTTTAATAAGCATGATGTGTACAAGATAGAGAGGGAACGAACAGTTAATTGTTGGTTTTGAAATTTGTGAATCGAAATTTGTCCAATAATAAACCCGAAACACACGTGGTTGTTGTCATGCTGTGAACTCGGCCAATCGTGTAACATCAGTGTCGTCATCGCAGTTCCAGCAGGCGCTCTTCAGGTGCTGCACGGGCTGAATCAGTCGTCTGATCTCGGAGTGCTGTTGCGGTACTTTGATGCCACATGTGACAGTCACATGGCGTCAGCGCAGCATCAATCCGGCCAAAATTTCTAACCAGCATGCACCACTTTAAGACAGATTTTGATCAGTCTGGGCAGCGCTGCATGAAGTCGAACGCACCTATGAGCTCAGAGTGAGTCTCTGGTTCATGAATCACTAGTTCAAATGTTTAGTTCAGAGTGAGTCCCCGGTTCACGAAGCACTAGTTCAAATGATTAGTTTGGAGTGAGTCTCTGGTTCATGAATCACCAGTTCAAATGATTAGTTTGGAGTGAGTCTCTGGTTCATGAATCACTAGTAGTTCAGAGTGAGTCTCCGGTTCATGAATCATCAGTTCAAATGTTTAGTTCGGAGTGACTCTAATTTACGAATCACTATTAATTCAGAGTGAGTCTCCGGTTCACGAAATCTACCTTAAAATGGCCCGCGCACCTTCTGGTTTCTGTAGAAAAAAATAGATATTAAAATTAGCATGTTTGCATAGCGTTTTTCCAATACTGTTACCCCCCATTTGCTCCGTGACATCTGTTTTAATATTGTCTGTTTAGAATTGCCAGCACACAATTACACAGATTTTATTTTGAATCATTTTTGGCTATATGATATATGATTTTTACTTGTTGCACACTTGAATTTTCAGCAGTAGCTATCAGTTTTACAAAACAAATAAACTTACATCAATCAGTACTATTTTTAATAGTAAATTTAAAAGAAAATTTTTAAAAGACCTACCTAATAGTTTGACTAGAGTAATACAATTTTATTAAGATGTCCGTATGTTTACCTTAATACTTTGTATATCCATCATCGCTGAACTCTCAGAGAAACATGTGCTTAGCTGAAGTTGTCTGGTTTGACATCCTCCAAGTGGACAGAATTATATTGTGAAGCTAAAAAAAACCGAGCTGATGCCAATCTGACTGCCAAATATCAGTAGACTAACTGTGTCTTCTGGCAGTTAGTGCTGACTCAGCCAGACTGTGAGTCAATGCAGAAGTCGAGGAGTTATTTCCATCCATGAGAATGACGGTTTTCCATTGCGTTTTTCTGGGATAAATGTTTTGAAGATTCAAAGTTTTTGACTCCAGGAATTGTACTTCTTAAGGAGTTATTCTCAATGTCTCCAGCAGGACACTTTAAATTCAGTGCAATAAATAATCAGGATTTGTCAGGATCATTCTGCTTAAAAACAACAAGAAAACAGTTCATCATACTTCCACCCTGCCATCTGTGAATCCCTTTTTCCCTTCATTCACTAGCAAGGGTCTTTCTGTTCGAGTGTGCCAAACCAGAACCTGAAAATAAAGCGAAATATGTTCAAATGATCTGGTCAAAGCAAGTTAACAATTCACAAACCACTAGTTCAAATGATTAGTTCAGAGTGAGGCTTCAGTTCACGAATCACTAGTTCAAATGATTAGTTCAGAGTGAGTCTCTGATTCACAAATCACTAGTTCAAATTATTACATCAGAGTGATTCTCTGGTTCATGAATCACTAGTTCAATGATTAGTTCAGAGTGAGTCTCTGATTCACAAATCACTAGTTCAAATTATTACATCAGAGTGATTCTCTGGTTCATGAATCACTAGTTCAAATGATTAGTTCAGAGTGAGTCTACACTTCACGAATCACTAGTTCAAATGATCTAGTCGAAACGAGTCTCCAATTCATGAATCATTAGTTCAAATGATGTGATCAGAGTAAATCGCTAATTAGGATACCATACAAAACCTGGTATCTATTAGTACCTAACAAGCACAAAAGTGTACCTTTTTTGTGACTCGTGCCTTTATTTCTGACAGCGTGCAATTTCCCCCTAAAATGCTTGTAAACGTTATGAAAATTCAGATTTAGGTCTCACCTTTGTGCAGTTATCAGCTTTGGGCTCCAGGTCACTGAGGGTGACCAGGTCCTGTAACAGACTGCTCTCCTGATATCCACCTTTTACACCTTTTAACTTGAAGTAGGCTTGGGGTTTGCTCAGGATGAGTTGAAGGTTCACTGCAAACCCGGCCATGTCTATGGCAAACGGACGGTGAGGGTCAAAAACCGTCCTCCAGCCAAACACTTTGCCGTGAGAGTTGATTTTGGGTGATTCATACCGGAGACCTCCGACAAAGGCAACCGGCCAGACTGATGCTTTATGAGTCCAGCGCATCTGTGGTACAAGAAAGATTATTAGACATTAGAGCAGTGTTTCGCAACCCTGTTCCACTTTTGGAGTCTCTTCTTATGTTCTGATGAGTTGATTCAGGTGTGTTTGATTAGCGAGAGGTTGAAAATGTGTACTGTAGGTGTACACTGGCCTAGAGCCCCGTCTCCTATTAAAAACGTGCCTAGAGCGCCATTTGCTCTTAAAAACTAGCCTAGAGTGCCCTCTGCTGGTAAAAACTAGCCTGGAGTGCCATCTGCTGGTAAAAACTAGCCTGGAGTGCCATCTGCTGGTAAAAACTAGCCTAGAGCACCATTCCCTGGTAAAAACTAGTCTATAGCACCATTTGCTGTTAAAAACTAGCCTAGAATGCCATTTGTTGAATGCCATCTGCTGTTAAAAACCAGCCTAGAGCACCATCTGCTGTTAAAAACTGGCCTAGAGCACCATCTGCTGTTAAAAACCGACCTAGAGCGCCATCTGCTGTTAAAAACCAGCCTAGAGCACCATCTGCTGTTAAAAACCGGCCTAGAGCGTCATCTGCTGTTAAAAACCGACCTAGAGCGCCATCTGCTGTTAAAAACTGTTTAAAAACTAGCCTAGAGCAATATCTGCTGTTTAAAAACTAGCCTAGAGCGCCATCTGCTGTTAAAAACCAGCCTAGAGAGCCATCTGCTGTTAAAAACCAGCCTAGAGCGCCATCTGCTGTTAAAAACCAGCCTAGAGAGCCATCTGCTGTTAAAAACTAGCCTAGAGCGCCATCTGCTGTTAAAAACCAGCCTAGAGAGCCATCTGGTGTTAAAAACCAGCCTAGAGAGCCATCTGCTGTTAAAAACTAGCCTAGAGCGCCATCTGCTGTTTAAAACTAGCCTAGAAAGCCATCTGCTGTTAAAAACCACCCTAGAGTGCCATCTGCTGTTTAAAACTAGCCTAGAAAGCCATCTGCTGTTTAAAAACTAGCCTTGAGAGCCATCTGCTGTTAAAAACCTGCCTAGAGCGCCATCTGCTGTTAGAAACTAGCCTAGAGTGCCATCTGCTGTTAAAAACTAGCCTAGAGCACCATCTGCTGTTTAAAAACTAGCCTAGAGTGCCATCTGTTGTTTTAAAAACTAGCCAAGAGCACCATCTGCTGTTTAAAAACTAGCCTAGAGCACCATCGGCTGTTTAAAAACTAGCCTAGAGTGCCATCTGCTGTTTAAAAACTATCCTAGAGTGCCATCTGTTGTTTAAAAACTAGCCTAGAGAGCCATCTGCTGTTAAAAACCAGCCAAGAGTGCCATCTGCAGTTAAAAACTAGCCTAGAGCGCCATCTGCTGTTAAAAACTCGCCTAGAGCGCCATCTGCTGTTAGAAACTCGCCTAGAGCGCCATCTGCTGTTAAAAATGAGCTTAGAGCGCCATCTGCTGTTAGAAACTAGCCTAGAGTGCCATCTGCTGTTTAAAAACTAGCCTAGAGCGCCATCTGCTGTTAAAAACTAGCCTAGAGTGCCATCTGCTGTTTAAAAACTAGCCTAGAGAGCCATCTGCTGTTAAAAACCAGCCTAGAGCGCCATCTGCTGTTAAAAACTGTTTAAAAACTAGCCTAGAGCACCATCTGCTGTTTAAAAACTAGCCTAGAGCGCCATCTAGTGTTAAAAACCAGCCTAGAGAGCCATCTGCTGTTAAAAACCAGCCTAGAGAGCCATCTGCTGTTAAAAACCAGCCTAGAGCACCATCTGCTGTTAAAAACCAGCCTAGAGAGCCATCTGCTGTTAAAAACTAGCCTAGAGCGCCATCTGCTGTTAAAAACTAGCCTAGAGCGCCATCTGCTGTTAAAAACTAGCCTAGAGCGCCATCTGTTGTTTAAAAACTAGCCTAGAGAGCCATCTGCTGTTAAAAACCAGCCTAGAGCGCCATCTGCTGTTAAAAACTGTTTAAAAACTAGCCTAGAGTGTCATCTGCTGTTAAAAACCAGCCTAGAGTGCCATCTGCTGTTAAAAACTGTTTGAAAACTAGCCTAGAGCGCCATCTGCTGTTAAAAACTGTTTGAAAACTAGCCTAGAGCGCCATCTGCTGTTAAAAACTGTTTGAAAACCAGCCTAGAGCGCCATTTGCTGTTAAAAACTGTTTGAAAACTAGCCTAGAGCGCCATCTGCTGTTAAAAACAGTTTGAAAACCAGCCTAGAGCGCCATTTGCTGTTAAAAACTGTTTGAAAACCAGCCTAGAGCGCCATTTGCTGTTAAAAACTGTTTGAAAACCAGCCTAGAGCGCCATTTGCTGTTAAAAACTGTTTGAAAACCAGCCTAGAGCGCCATTTGCTGTTAAAAACTGTTTGAAAACTAGCCTAGAGCGCCATCTGCTGTTAAAAACTGTTTGAAAACCAGCCTAGAGCGCCATTTGCTGTTAAAAACTGTTTTGAAAACCAGCCTAGAGCGCCATTTGCTGTTAAAAACTGTTTGAAAACCAGCCTAGAGCGCCATTTGCTGTTAAAAACTGTTTGAAAACCAGCCTAGAGCGCCATTTGCTGTTAAAAACCACCCTAAAGCGCCATCTGCTGTTTAAAAACTAGCCTAGAGCGCCATCTGCTGTTAAAAACTGTTTGAAAACTAGCCTAGAGAGCCATCTGCTGTTAAAAACCACCCTAAAGCGCCATCTGCTGTTTAAAAACTAGCCTAGAGCGCCATCTGCTGTTAAAAACTGTTTGAAAACTAGCCTAGAGCGCCATCTGCTGTTAAAAACTGTTTGAAAACTAGCCTAGAGCGCCATCTGCTGTTAAAAACCACCCTAAAGCGCCATCTGCTGTTTAAAAACTAGCCTAGAGCGCCATCTGCTGTTAGAAGCAAGCCTAGAACACCATCTGCTGTTAAAAATGAGCCTAGAGAGCCATCTGCTGTTAGAAACTAGCCCAGAGCGCCATCTGCTGTTAAAAACTAGCCTAGAGCACCATCTGCTGTTTAAAAACTAGCCTAGAGCGCCATCTGCTGTTAGAAACGAGCCTAGAGCACCATCTGCTGTTAAAAATGAGCCTAGAGCGCCATCTGCTGTTAGATACTAGCCTAGAGCGCCATCTGCTGTTTAAAAACTAGCCTAGAGCGCCATCTTTAGAGTGAGTCTCTAATTCATGAATCACTGGTTCAAATAATATGGTCAGAGCAAATATTTAATTCATGAATTTTTTCAAAAGGTACACTCTTGTACCAAAATGGTCCATACTGATACCTAAAAAGTACAAACTAGTAACTAAAGTGTACCCCAGGGTTCTTACACATTGTCCAAAGTTAAATTTAAGCACTTTTTAAGCTTTGTGTTCAACAGAAGAAAGAAACTCATAAAAGTTAATATGAGTAAATGCTGAGCAATAATGTTTGATATTAAATGATCTTGGTTTGTAATTGATAATATATATCTAGAACCAAATGTCCGTACCTCCTCAAACAGCTCCAAACTATACGTGTTGTCATCATCCGCAAAATACACAACTCCTGGCTGTCCCAGTGGGCCGATGTTCGCCCGGAGCCAGCGGAGAGCCAGGTTCCTCTGCATGGTACCACGAGGGATACGTGCGTTTCTAAATTTCGTCCGTTGCACTTTGAGGTTCGGAGGCGTCTCGACATTCAAGTGTGTGTAATTGAGTCTGCTGTTCTTCAAAAGTCTGGACACGAGCTGAGTTTTCTGCGCCGAGTCCTCCACCAGCAGCCAGTGAAGGTTTGCGATGTGCAGAAGAGTGTTGGCGAGTCTGGTCAGCTCTGCTTTCTGGACCGGTCTGCTGTAGGTTGGTGTTATTATGTGGAGAGTTGGTAAAGCGTCGCTCCAGGCTGGAGATTGGCTGTGGATTGGCTTCATCCGGGTGACTTCAGGGACGTGCTTGTTCTCCGCCACACAGGGCTTCTGAAGCCTAAAGCCTCTCTGGTGAGCTTTACTTGTCCCGGTTCTGTTATCTGTCCATTAAAAACAAAATATGGGGATGCACAATATTAAAAATGAAGTCAAGCCAAAATGAATTCAGACTCCTTTACTTTAGTAAAACATATAGTATAACATATAGAACAGGGGTGCCCAAATTCAGTCCTGGTGGGCCGCCATCCTACAGAGATTAGCTCCAACTGCAATTAGACACACCTGAACCAGCTAATCAAGCTCTTTAGACATAAGCTGCCAATGCGTTCAAAATCACATACATCCCTACTACAGTATATAGTATGTTAAAATCAGTATGCGAGCCGAGTAGTATGTCCGAATTCATGGAATTTGAAAAACAGTATGCGAGAAGTACGCGTTTGACCTACTACTTCCAGTGAGATTCTGAAGTGCGCATTCAATGGACGCTACACTATCCCATGATGCAACAGGAGAGAATTCATGAATGGGAGTAAAGCGACGCAACTGATGCGCAGGTCAACCGGCAGCTAGCTCTCTGCAACTCTCACATGGTTGCCCACTGAAGCTAAGCAGGGCTGCGCCCGGTCAGTACCTGGATGGGAGACCACATGGGAAAGCTAGGTTGCTGCCGGAAGTGGTGTTAGTGAGGCCAGCAGGGGGCGCCCAACCTGCGGTCTGTGTGGGTCCTAATGCCCCAGTATAGTGATGGGGACTCTATACTGCTCAGTGAGCGCTGTCTTTCGGATGAGACGTTAAACCGAGGTCCTGACTCTCTGTGGTCATTAAAAATCCCAGGATGTCCTTCGAAAAAGAGTAGGGGTTTAACCCCGGCATCCTGGCCAAATCTGCCCACTGGCCTCTGTCCATCATGGCCTTCGAACCCTCCCCATATCATAATTGGCTTCATCACTCTGTCTCCTCTCCACCAATCAGCTGGTGTGTGGTGTGCGGTCTGGCGCAAAATGGCTGCCGTCGCGTCATCCAGGTGGATGCTGCACACTGGTGGTGGTTGAGGAGATTCCCCCCAATATGTAAAGCGCTTTAAGTGTCTAGAAAAGCGCTATATAAATGTAAGGAATTATTATTATCATTATAACCGGTAGGTCACGTGATAATGACAAATGGCCGATGTACTACGTCCGAGTTGCATTCATACTACCAGGCACGTGCAGAGGGGGGGGGACCTGCCCTTTTTTCTCTTGGAGAAAACATGCCCCTCAAGTGAATAAAAGTGCCCCTTCAAAATCCACCATTTTCGCCAAATCCACCCCCCACCCCCAGGCACCCCTGGTTTAGAAAATGATTGAAAAAAAAAAATGTGACCCTGGGCTGCAAAACCATAAGTTCCATTTTTTTTACTGCACAGTTGAATAAATAAGCTGTCCATTGGTGTATGATTTGATAGGATGGTTGAGATACAATTTTAAAAATCTTAAATCTCAGGGTTAAAAAACACCTTTAAAGTTGTCCAGATTAAGTTCTTGGTAATGTATATTATTAAACAAAAATTGGTTCAGTTCAGAGCTGTCGGACTGGTGTGAAATAGAGGTGTCAAAATGAATCGTTTCTTCGGTGCACCGCGATGCAGACGCGGACAATTCGGTATCGGTTCAGTAATAATCATAACCGGTTATTATGTACTGACGTCATTTATCTCACATGCGCTATGTCGCCGTAGCTTACTATGGCGAGGGAGGCGAGCCCCGAGCGTGAGTATTTACAACGCTCTAACTACAAAAAACTCAGAAACTGTGCACAATTTCACTGCGTGTGTGTTTGCTGAACACTGTTTCACTGACACTTACAGCAAAAGCCCCTATTTCATGGCGATTAAGAGAATGAAAGTAAACTCCATTTCTCTCTCTCTCACTGTGGCCCATGAGTGCATCTGTCAAGAGCGCCAGCATGTAAGAGCCAATCGCAGCCCTTTCTGTTGAGCCCGTGACCAATCAAAGGGGTGTAAGAAAGAACTTGGTAGACAAGGCTCAGAAAGCGAGCGGGATATTTATATTTGTTTATTTGCTATAGACTATTTCAATGTGGTCATGTCATTGGCCTATGAACATTTCCTGCTTGACGTTAAACTATTTCCTAACTGTAACAAGAGGCAATTCAATCATAACTTGATTTTAAATCAGCCGTCATAACACTATTTATCAATATGTGGATCTTTTTGGATTCTCAGAAGCAATGGAAATTAAAAATGTAAAACAGGAAATACGTTAGGACCATTGTTTTTGTTTACATCCCTCAAAATGGTCTAAATACTTGTGTGGTACAGTTATATATCTGACTGTTTGTATTAAAGGACAAAATTGTTTTACAAATAGTATATAAATATATTTATACATTTTAATACAAGAATTGTTGTGCTGTGTAGAAAATATAAAACTGTGTACGGAAAGAATCGTCAATGCACCGCGATGCACCGAGATATCGAATTGAACCGAATCGATGGCATGATAATCGTAACCGAACCGAACCGTGAGACCAGTGTAGGTTCACATCTCTAGTGTGAAACAAAACCAATATGGCTGAAAAATGGCTTTTTATGGCTTTTTGTGATCAATGTTTTATTGTCTTTAGATTAACAAAATAAAAGACATTCAAACAAACCAATAGGGAAGGGGGAGCAACAGACATATCAACAATTTTTAATCGGAAAGAGAAGAAAAAAAAAACCCTTTACATGGTCATTCCTCTATATACTCTAAAATGTTGGAAGAAAAACATTGCCATGCATCAATGGTAATAGGTTTAGCCTTATTAATTTGTGCTATTGTACCCTCACAAGTCACTATTTTAAGGAGGCTATGAATCCAAAATGTTATTGCACACATGTGCGGAGTAAACTAGTTTTGTATGATTGCCTTCTTTGCAGCTGCAAAACCAGCAAACAACTTTCTCTTCTTTAGTGTACTTATACAGAAATGAGAATCGTCATTGAGAAGACATAAACCAGAATTAGACACATTATCAACTTGTAGTAAAAAGGACAGAACAGAATTTACATGAGACCACAGCTCGACAACAATTGGACAATGTGTCATTTTTAATCTTGATCTGGCCCAAAAGAAACCTACTACAGGTGTGAAAGCACCCCTAGAAGGTCAGTGTGATAGTATTCGTGATTAGGATGACTGATATGTAATTTTAGGATTTACCTCTCGGGATTGGCAGAAGCGGATTTCCAGCACGTTGATGCCAAAGCGTGATGAGTAAAGTCCACGGTAATACAATCAAAATGAGTGCCAGGACATCCTTTCTTTTCGGCATGTCTTTTATCTGTGGCAATAAAGATGATTTTAATTGAACTTTTGGTTGTGAAAATGCAACAATAAAAGTTCAAATGTGTTTTTGAAATGCTATATAAAAGCCTCTAAACCAGGGGTGTCCAAACTCGGTCCTGGAGGGCCGGTGTCCTGCATAGTTTAGCTCCAACTTGCTTCAACCCACCTGCCTGGATGTTTCTAGTATATCTACTAAGACCTTAATTAGCTGATTCAGGTGTGTTTGATTAGAGTTGGAGCTAAACTCTCCAGGACACCGGCCCTCCAGGACCGAGTTTGGACACCCCTGCTCTAAACAATGAACAGTGAATGAAGATGTTTTAAATGGCACCTATTATGCAAAAATAACTTTTTAAGTGGTTTAAACACAGTCGTGTGGCAACAATCTGTGAATATAACCAGCTTTCAATGGTAAAAAATTATTAATTCTATTTTTATAATCAGACTTGATTAACAACAGTCTGCAGAAACACTTTGATTGACATTCTCCCTTTGTACATGTCATCAGAGGGGAAATGCTCCGCCCATTAGTGACAATCTCTCCCACATTAGCATAGGACATTAGTCTTGTTTTTGAATCTGCCATTATGCTGACACACAGGCATTTGTAGCTCCGCCCTCTTTTGAAAAGAGCACAAACTCTTTTCTTACTTTATTTTTTAACATTAAAACATTTTACAGAACTTATGAGTCAACGACAGCAGCAGTTATTAAAAAATAAAAAAATTTAACAAAAATAAAATAAAAATAATAATAATAACAACAAGTAACACTACCAGTAAATAAAAACAAATTACAGAAAGACACATACATCATTTTCAAATTTCAAAAGATACAGCTGGGAATACTATGTCCTGTTGCCATGTTCAGATATAAAGTAACAGGTGCCCATCTTTGTTTAAAAATATCCAATTTCAATTGAAGTTGAGCAGTCATATATTCCATTCTATATATTGATTCAAGTCCACTGTGCTATTGTTGGAGGATGTGGCCTCATCCAATTTACTGTTATAGTCTTTCTTGCACTTAGTAAAAGTATATGTAGTAAATATCTGTGGTTTTTATTATATACTGTTGAAGTCAAAATTATTAGCCCCCCTGTTTATTTTATTTTCCAATTTCAGTTTAATGGAGAGAAGATTTCTTCAACACATTTCTAAATATTATAGTTTAAATAACTCATTTCTAATAACTGATTTATTTTATCTTTGCCATGATGACAGTAAATAATATTTGACTAGATATTTTTCAAGATACTTCTATACAGCTTAAAGTGACATTTAAAGGCTTAACTAGGGTACGTTTTTTTCTGTAGATTATTGAAAAAATATAGCTTAAAGGGGCTAATAATTTTGACCTTAAAATAAATTAAAACTGCTTTTATTCTAGCCGAAATAAAACAAATAAGACTTTTTCCAGAAGAAAAAATATTATCAGACATACTGTGAAAATTTCCCTGCTCTGTTAAACATCATTTGGGAAATATTTAAAAATTCATAGGGGGGCTAATAACTCTGACTTCAACTTTACATCCTGGGGTATCCCTTCAAGCAAGAAAAACAGGGGAGTAAAAGTTAGATCTATCTGCATAATTTTCATTATCTCGATCTTTACCCCTTGCCAAAATGCCAGTACTTTCGAACATTCCCAAAATATATATGTGTGATTACCTACATTCCCGCAACCCCTCCAGCATTTCTCTGTCTCTGGACTGTTAACATATTTTGACACCATCAATGGTGTTCTAAAAATACTAATTTTTGTTTTCCAGTCAAACTCTTTCCAGTTATGGCTATTGATCCCCTTATGAGATTCTTAACACATGTTTTTCCAAATCTCATCCTCAATTTTTTTGTTAAGTTCAGATTTCCATTTTGCCTTAATATTAATGTTATTATCTGTTGAATCCAGAATTAGTCCATTATATACCGTTGAAATCAGAATTATTCACCCCCCTTTGAATTTCTTTGTGGAGTTTAGTCATAAACTAATTTCGAGAGGATCACGTGATTATGATTGAACACGGCTGGTTACACGTTAACCACTCATGATTGTCCAATCAGACGATCCCTGACTCACTATAAAGAGCCAAGGTTTCTTACTACAGTCATCTTCGATTTGAAGAAACCCCCCCTCCTTCCACCCCTACTCCTCCTCCTTCCTAGATGGGTGACACGGTGGCCCAGTGCCTAGCACTGTGGCCTCACAGCAAAAATGTCCATGGTTTAGGCTTTACCAAACCAGCAGGCATTTCTGTGAGGAGTTTGCCTGTTCTCCCCGTGCTCACGTGGGTTTCCCCTGGGTTCTCCGGTTTCCTCCCACCGATTAAAAAACACGCAATCCAAATCATTGTCTAAATCAACTCATAGACTTGCTCCCTACTTAGTATCTATCTCAAGAGAAGCACTATCTGATATTCAATTACCACGGCGGGGGAGTTCTCGAGATCTACCTGAGCTCAGTGCTCCCCTCTCGCCCTGCAACGGGAGGGAGCCCGGGGCTCAAGGACCTTTTGAGCTCAGGGCTCTCTCCCGGGACAGCATGCCAAACTTGCTTATAATCAATCATCAGCTAAGTGTGAACTCTTGAATTCTTTTTTAAACATTTGGCAAATGATGTTTAACAGAGCAGGGAAATTTTCACAGTATGTCTGATAATATTTTTTCTTCTGGAGAAAGTCTTATTTGTATTATTTCGGCTAGAATAAAACAGTTTTTAATTTTTTAAATACCATTTCAAGTTCAATATTATTAGCCCATTTTTTTTCGATAGTCTACAGAACAAACCATCGTTATACAATAACTTGCCTATCATTCATTCACTCATTTTCTTTTCAGCTTATTCCCTTTATTAATCTGGGGTCGCCACAGCGGAATGAACCGCCAACTTATCCTGCATATGTTTTACGCAGCGGATGCCCTTCCAGCTGCAACCCATCACTGGGGAACACTCATACACTCTCATTCACACGCATACACTACGGACAATTTAGCCTATACCCAATTCACCTGTATCGCATGTCTTTGGACTTGTGGGGGAAACCGGAGCACCCGGAGGAAACCCACGCGAACACGGGGAGAACATGCAAACTCCACACAGAAATGCTAACTGACCCAGCCAAGGCTCGAACCAGCGACCTTCTTGCCGTGAGGCGACAGCACTACCTACTGCATCACCGCGTCGCCCTACTGTCATCATCAAAGATAAAATAAATCAGTTATTAGAAATGAGTTATTAAAACTATTATGTTTAGAAACGTGTTAAAAAAAAATCTCTCCGTTAAACAGAAATTGGGGAAAAAATAAACAGGGGGGCAAATAATTCTGACTTTGTACATTCCTGCAACCCTTCAGCATTCCTCTGACTGTGGACTGTTAACATATTTTGACACCATCAATGGTGTTCTAAAAAAACCCAGTCAAACTCTTTCCAGTTATGGCTATTGATCCCCTTATGAGATTCTGAGATGTTTTCCCAAATCTCATCCTCAATTTTTTCGTTAAGTTCAGATTCCCATTTTGCCTTAATATTAAGAGTGTTATCATCTGTTGAATTAAGAATTAGTCTATTACATATGTGTGAAACATGTCTTTTATGTAGTCCTTTTTGTTTTTTTTATATCAATAAAATACTGTTTCAAATTAGTTGGGACCTTTTTGAATATTTCCTTTAAGAGCACAATCTCATTCGAATTTAAAGCGACAGTCACCAAAATGGCACAATTACAATCAAAACCTAAAAGGGTCAGTTTCAGAGAGATATAAAGCATCCTTTGTGTGCTATTTTTTAGCTGAAACTTTACACACACTCTAGAGACATCAGAGACTTATTTTACATCTTGTAAAAAGTCCCCTTTAAGGTATTAAACATTTACTAGCAAGTTAATTAACTCACCCTAAATCATAATACAAAAAAATTCATATGAGATTAATGAGACAAATACTATACATAAATGTGATATTGCAACTAATCATTTTTGTGCATGTGCAAAATCTTAAATCAAACTCTCCCTGCAATGTACAACATGATTTATAGAATTTACACTGAACTGCCTGTACAATAAAAAAAAAACAGAAAATAGGTCAGCATAAGCTCTAAAAATTGACTTCTAATCTAATAAATATTTGAAGATACCAGAAAAAAAATCATATGCGTGCTCACAATCTCTGGTCTCTTGAGAAGTGTTTGAGTGTATGTCTTCAGTTTCACATCTTCAACAGATACTCCAGCAGAAGATGTTGTGTGATAGAAATGTTTGTTTGTTTTCAGTTTCCATGCATTAAGCAGCTCTCCGCTGTTTATCCCTCTTTCTTCATAACACAAGGATCTCTCAGCACGTCCAGCAGGAACTGAAATATACAAGTCACAATCACATTTAATCCCAGTTTCACAAACAGGGCTTAGCTTAAGCCAGGACTAGACCTTAATGAAATGAGGCTATTTAAGCCACATTTTTAAAAACAGCCTTAAAAAATACATTACTAGTGTGCACCTGTAGACAAAAAAATGACACTGACATATTTTAAGACATCTCACTGCAAGTTATTTTCAGTTGAGACAGCTCAAACATGCAATTTAATCCATGACTAGCCTTAAGCCTGGTTTATACTTCTGCGTCAAGTGATCGCCGTAACCCACGGCGCAAGCCTCAAGGCCGATTTATACTTCTGCGTCAAGCGCACGCGTATGCTATGGCGCAGCCTATGCACGGACGCATAGCCCCTCGCCGTGGCCGTCGGCATCGTTGACGTGCACCTCTCAAAAAATGTAACGCGTACGCGTAGCGCAAGCTCTGTGATTGGTCGGCTTGGTAGCGCTGACGAGTGTGGGCGGAGGTGAGAGGCGCGTGCCCGATGCAGCGAGTATTTACAAGCGTGAAGTCCCGTGAAGGAGCTCCGGATGGAGACTGTTGTTTTGTGTTTACCTCATGATTAAAGTTGTTCCACGTCCGACGGTTCCCGCCTCAAAATGAGCGAGTTTGAGCCACTTGTACATTAAGGAAGTGTTCAGGAAAAACAAAAAAACCAGCGAAGAAAATAGACACAGAGAAACATAAACACCTACTGCCAGCTAGCGTTTCGGAAGTGTATTGCAGAGAAACAGAAACAGCGCGCAGAAGTATAAATGCACGGCTACGCGTGAGGCTTGCGCCATGGGTTACGGTGATCACTTGACGCAGAAGTATAAACCAGGCTTCAATGCCGTTACATTTTTTGAGAGGTGCACGTCAACGACGCCGACGGCCACGGCGAGGGGCTATGCGTCCACGCGTAGGCTGCGCCGTAGCATAAGCGTGCGCTTGACGCAGAAGTATAAATCGGCCTTTAAACCTTGTTTGTGAAACCGGGGGTTAGAGTCATAAACCTACAACTTGCAACTTTATTTATGATGCACTTTAAGTAAACAAAAGTTGACCAAAGGTAAAAACAAAACCATAAAAAAAACAGCATATAAAGAAATACAATAAAACTCATTTGTTTTACAGCCATATCACCCTGCAGCGCAAGACTGGTTACTTATTAAAGCTAAGCAGGGCTGAGCCTGGTCAGTACCTGGATGGGAGACCACATGGGAAAACTAGATTGCTGTTGGAAGTGGTGTTAGTGAGGCCAGCAAGAAGCGCTCAACCTGTGGTCTATGTGAGTCCTAATGCCCCAGTATAGTGAAGGGGACACCATACTGTCAGTGAGCACTGTCTTTCAGATGAGACGTTAAATAGAGGTCCTGACTCTCTGTGGTCATTAAAAATCCCACTTCTCGTAAAAAGTAGGGGTGTAACCCCGGTGTCCTGGCCAAATTCCATCCATCGGCCCTTACCCATCATGGCCTCCCAATCATCTCCATTCATCGAATTGGCTGTATCACGGTCTCTCTACTCCACCAATAGCTGGTGTGTGATAAGCGCACTGGCGCCGTTGTCCTGTGGCTGCCGTTGCATCATCCAAGTGGATGCTACACACTGGTGGTGGTGTGGAGAGACTCCCCTCATGATTGTGAAGCGCTTTGGGTGTATGGCCATACACAATAAATGCGCTATATAAATACACATTACTTATAAATGGTAAATAAAATAATTAATGAAGAAAAGTATATTGATGACCATTTTTTGAGCAAATATATGACTGTGAAATAAGGTCTGCGATATTTAGCTGATATTATGGAGTATTTGCATTCTCTTTGCCAAAAAGAAATGAGAAACCAAAAGCGCTGACTGTAAAATGGAGACTATAAAAACGAGTTTTGTGTTGTTTCAAGGTCTGTCTGTTTCAAATATCTAAAACTTCTTAAAATCATGAAGCCTTTTATAGACAAGTCAAAATTAAAGTCAAGTTATTTCAGAAAGTCAAAATTAGTTTTCCCTTAAAGGGCACCTAGTTTACCCCTTTTCAAGGTTTAAGACAAGTCTTTGTGTCTCCAGAATGTGTCTGTAAAGTTTCAGCTCAAAACACCCATCAGATTATTTATGATACCTTTCAGAATGTTGATTTTCTTTTGCTCTAAACACACTGTAGCAGTTTTTGTGTACTGTGCCTTTAATGCCACTTCTCCCCGCCCACCGATCCCACGTGCCTGTCAGAGTGCGCCTCAATCTCCGCCTCTGCTGGGTCAGATGAACAGCACAGTGACAGACATGAAGGAAGCAGATCTCATGTAACGTTTGTGAGAAATACTACAGTAAGAACTTTCCCAATGATTATTTGATGTATTTGTTGTGGAGTTAATTCAAGCCTTTCTGCAGCGATGAGTCACACACAATGTCATTACAAAGTACACACACACACACACAGCTTTGCATTGTTTTTGCACGACAAATGTGACAGGATACAGGTAAATATTCAATGCTGTATGGATATTCGTTTTGTTAATCTACATAATAAACCTGATTTAACGTCCACAAACCGGAATTGAAGCGTCTTCTTTTATAATTGTACTGGCATGCGGCTGTGGTAATAAAGTAAAGACGGTAAAATCGCTGTAATTTATTGCAAACATGCACTGTTTTAAAAAATTTTTAAATTTGTAAAACTCACTCTAGATCACATTTGATGATGATTGATGATCACAGAGAGCTGAACAGATCTTTTATTCCCGGTTGCTTTGCGCACGTCCTGTCTTGTTGCTATGATTAGAGGCGTTACTACAGAGACATGTTAATACACGGCTGTCAATCAATTCTGTGGGCGAGGAAACTGCATTCCTACGTCACGTTTAGGTCTGCCTCAAAATAGGAGGGATTTGGATCCTATTTTAACTTCATGAAATTTCTAAAAAGACTTAATGTGTTTTTTACATCACTCCAATATGACTGTGGACACTATACATACACACAGTTCTGTCCAAACAGCTTACAGAAGAGGACTTTCATCATAGGTGCCCTTTAAAAGAAGTAAAATAATCAGCTAGTTTTTATTTCTACCCAAAAACAATTATTTTGCCAACCCCAATGGCCTTTTAAAGAAAATCCCACTCAATTTTGACTTTAAAAACAAGACAGAAATATGTACTTGTCTGTAAAATGCTTGTTGATTTGAGCTGTTTTAGATATTTAGACTACAAACAAGACAAAGACTCTGTCTAAGTAAGAAAATAATCTAGTGAATGTAGATTATAACTCAAATGATCAATGAGCAAATGTGTTAGTGATTTTTTTATAAGTTCGATCAACAATAAATCAATAATGAGTGAGTTATATTTTAGATATAGTATGGTCTTTTTATTTTCTGTTTCATCAACGAAAATAATTCCAAACAATCCCTGATCAGAACATTTGTTCACATGGCAGCTCATTCTGTCTAGGATTTCAGACACACTGCATTAAACAGGAAGGTGGACAATCAGGGAGCTCAGGAACAGAGCAGCTCTAAACACACACACATGCACACACACACAATCAATAGTTTGAGTGAGATTTAGGTCAGACCATTGTGTGTCTCAGTAAGTTGCAAAATAATGAGCGCCGGCAGGGATTCAGACTGGAGTCCAATTAAACCACTGAATCGACAAGTTTTTTATCTGCTTTTAAACCAGCAAACTGCAACATAACACATTAAATATGTAACAAATTTCTATATTATAACTTATAATAATAATAATAATTAATAATTCCATACATTTATATAGCGCTTTTCTGGGCACTCAAAGCGCTTTACACATAGGGGGGAATCTCCTCATCCACCACCAATGTGCAGCATCCACCTGGATGACGCGACGGCAGCCATTTTGCGCCAGACCGCACACCACACACCAGCTGATTGGTGGAGAGGAGACAGAGTGATGAAGCCAATTATGGTATGGGGATGGTTAGGAGGCCATGATGGACAGAGGCCAGTGGGCAGATTTGGCCAGGATGCCGGGGTTATACCCCTACTCTTTATCGAAGGACATCCTGGGATTTTTAACGACCACAGAGAGTCAGGACCTCGGTTTAACGTCTCATCCGAAAGACGGCGCTCACTGAGCAGTATAGAGTCCCCATCACTATACTGGGGCATTAGGACCCACACAGACCGCAGGTTGGGCGCCCCCTGCTGGCCTCACTAACACCACTTCCAGCAGCAACCTAGCTTTCCCATGTGGTCTCCCATCCAGGTACTGACCGGGCGCAGCCCTGCTTAGCTTTAGTGGGCGACCATGTGAGAGTTGCAGAGAGCTAGCTGCCGGCTAAATAGAATGAATACATGACTGATAATAATGAACAAAAATTCTATATATTTAAATATTTGTTAGATTAGATTAGACAAATTATTAGATTAGTAAAAAGTTATATGTGTGTGTGCGTGTATGTATGTATGCTTGATCAAACTACAATGTTTTTTTGGGCAACTTATATGTTCAATAAAAAAACAATTAAGATCACTTAATCGATTCGTGTTGTATATATATTAAAAATTAATTTGTCGATTAATCGATTTGTGTTAAATATATATTTTTACAACAGTTCTGTCTGGTTCACGAATCTGATTGGCTGATAGCTGTGGGATATTCCCGTAATAACAGCACTTGTACAGCCTACTCACCCTTGTGTATTACTCCGCCCACATAGAGTGACAGCAGATCAATAGACTCACTACAGTTTGACAAATACTGCAGCTGTTGGACAACATAATGGACTTTTGAGGCTTTTTCAGGTAGCTCTTTTTCATGTAGTTGTTTAGATTGCAACTATGCAGTTTATTTATAAGGATTGTGCCTATTTTAATTTCTGAGATTCACCGTGTTCGCGGCCATCAGCCTGTCATATTGAGCAGAGCAAAGATGGTTGACGTTACGCCACAAGATGGCGACAGAGACAGCATAATAAGTGCTTACGAGAGAAAGACTCAGCGTAATTTCTAATTAAAGCTGATCAAATCATTATAAAACATGTAAGTGACATTCTAAGTCGATCTCTCTCTTTTGTATTTTGTAATGCTGTATTTATACCATAGTAATCTGCTAGTGCTTGCTTTCCTTTGGCTTTTTCGCGGTTAATTATTGTGATCTCACTTGCAACAGAGAAATACTGTTACTGAGAAATCTCGGTAGACTGATGACATTTCCTTCAGTTCAGCCTAATAATCTTAAAATGTGAGCAAAATCACCTGTTTTGTCATCACTTAAGATACTATGCTAGAGCAGGGGTGCCCAAACTCAGTCCTGGAGGGCCAGTGTCCTGCAGAGTTTAGCTCCAACTTGCTTCAACACATCTGCCTGGAAGTTTATAGTTAAAGATTGATTAGCTTGTTTAGGTGTGTTTGATTAGGGTTGGAGCTAAACTCTCCAGGACAACAGCCCTCCAGGACCGAGTTTGGGCACCCCTGTGCTAGAGAATCATTCAAACACTAGCACTAAAGTGACGTTTGTGAAGTAGCAACGGTTTCTGCTGTTCTGACTTCAGCTGCAGATGTGAATAAATGGTGGAAGAAAGTAGTTCCTTGTATAAAAGTGTTTTTGAGACGCTCTGTGTTTGATTTTCTGTTTTATATACACGATTATGCCGTTGAACTGTTGTATAGACGCAATATCACACGAGTAGCAGTGCGATATGGCTGTATATCGTCACTGGTGGAATACTAAGGCCTGCAGCCTCGAGCCAACACACGCCTCCCACCAGTGCCGATATACACAGTTGAAGTCAGAATTATTAGCCCCCCTTTTAAATTTTTTTCTTTTTTAAATATTTCCCAAATTATTTTTAACAGAGCAAAGAAACTTTCACAGTATGTCTGATAATATTTTTTCTTATGAAGAAAGTCTTATTTAATTTATTTCGGCTAGAATAAAAGCAGCTTTTAATTTTTTAAAAGCCATTTTAAGGTCAAAATTATTAGCCCCTTTAAGCAAATTTTTTTTTCGATAGTCTACAGAACAAACCACTGTTATACAATAACTTGCCTAATTACCCTAACCTGCCTAGTTAACCTAATTAACCTAGTTAAGCCTTTAAATGTCATTTTAAGCTGTATAGAAGTGTCTTGAAAAATATCTAGTAAAATATTATTTAATGTCATCATGGTACAGATAAAAATAATCAGTTATTAGAGATGAGTTATTAAAACTATTATGTTTAGAAATGTGCAAAAAAATCTTCTCTGATAATTTGCTAATAATTCTGACTTCAACTATATATATATATATTCATTCATTCATTTTCTTGTCGGCTTAATCCCTTTATTAATTCCTTTATTAATCTGGGGTCGCCACAGCGGAATGGACCGCCAACTTATCCAGCACATTTTTACGCAGCGGATGCCCTTCCAGCCGCAACCCATCTCTGTGTTGCATCCACACACTCATACACTACGGACAATTTTAGCCTACCCAATTCACCTGTACCGCATGTCTTTGGACTGTGGGGAAAACCAGAGCACCCGGAGGAAACCCACGCGAACGCAGGGAGAACATGCAAACTCCACACAGAAACGCCAACTGACCCAGCCGAGGTTCGAACCTGCGACCCAGCGCCGTTCTTGCTGTGAGGCGACAGCACTACCTACTGCACCACTGCGTCGCCATATATATATATATATATATATATATATATATATATATATATATATATATATATATATATATATATATATATATATATATATATAAAATGTTGTGTTATACTAGTGTTCTACTAATCTTATACAGTATTAACAGTATAAAAAGAAGTAGGAAAAGATGATTTGTTGAATTATATGAATTTAGTATACATATTTTTATTTATATAAGATACTAGTGTGTTCATTCTTTTCTAATAAAACTAAAAGGAAAATACAATCGAGATTTTTTTGTTGCAAAATAACTTTTGTATTAAATTTTGTAGCAATTTTGTTTTAAATGAGCGTTAATGCAGTATTTATTTGAGTGTTTTTATAGTAATTTAACACACCAAAATAAAAAGCATCAAATAAATAAACAAAAGACATTTGAGTTATGAAAATATTGCAAAAATATATCCTTCATTATGGACATACTTTCTTAAGATTCCACAGTCTCAAATAACATTGAACATTTTCTTAAAGACAAATAATTTGATCTTATTGGAGATACTTTTTAAGCATCCCGATTGCTTGTCTGTCCCTATTTCTTACACAAGCAGCCCGGTTTAACTCCTTACTGTTCAGACAAGCATTTAAACAACCAATAAAAAGCCAGCGCCACTTGGTGCCTCGCACTTGTCCCGGTTTGTTAATTGTGTCGTGTCAGGAAAATACAGATGTGTTGCTAAAATTGGCTGTCAGAAAAAGCCGAACGTCGATATATTCAGCACAAATCAAGCTTGCATAAATAAAAAAACTTAAATCAAAAGCAAAAACATTTGAGTCTCTCCATAAATCAGATATTAAAGTCAGTTGTACTTACATAGATGCCATCTAGCTCTCGTAGCCTCGGCACAGACATCAGCACACTGCTTATCGGTCAGAGATCCCGCTCATGAACATTGATAGAGAAAGACAATAAATACAGAGAGAGAAAGAGAGAAACTGCTGCTGATCTGGTGTCAGCAGTGCCAGGGCCAGTGAGGAAAATGAGAGGTCATCCGTCTGGAAGAAAGAGTCCTCTCATTCGGACAACAAAGGCTGCAATTGTGGATGCTGATGGGAGACAAAGGGCACTCGTCAACAACGTCACCAATATTACATTCTCAAAACATGAGGAATACAATAATATTGCTTTAAGAATGAGGCTTTGTCTTATGCACTAAGACAGAATTTTGATTCCGCTTGATCATCATACAATGTCTGTCCTGTTTCATTAATCAGAGATCAGATAGACTCATACGGGTAAAGCCAGCCATGGGTCGTTTTTATCAGAGATGAGACTGCGAAATCAGGCTGAGCTGGAGATTAGGGGATGAAATCAAATGGAGTGGATATGCAAAAAGATATCAAATGGTTGTCAAAAGTAGACCAAGGAGATCAGACTGCGAAATCAGACTGCAGGTGGATATCCGGGAGTGAAATCAGCCTGTTAAAAAGTAAAATCAGACTGAGGTGGAAATCAAATTATGAAATCTAAAGTATAATCTAAAGTTAAAATGCAAAGTACAGAAGTAAAATAAGACTTACAGACAGTAAAACGAGACAAACAATCAATTTAGACTCAGATGAAAATTAGACAGAGAAGATCAGACAGCAAAATCAGACTAAGGTGGATATGTGGGAGTGAAATCTGCCTGTTAGAAATATAAAAACAAAAAATAAGACAACGAAATCAGACTAAGATGGAAAGTAGACAGAGATCAGACTGCAAAATCAGACTAAGTTGGATATATGGGAGTGAAATCAGCCTGTCGAAAAAAGTAAAATCAGACTGAGGTGGAAATCAAATTATGAAATCAGGCTAAAATGGAAAGTAGACAGAGATCAGACTGCAAAATCAGACTAAGTTGGATATATGGGAGTGAAATCAGCCTGTCGAAAAAAGTTAAATCAGACTGAGGTGGAAATCAAATTATGAAATCAGGCTAAAATGGAAAGTAGACAGAGATCAGACTGCAAAATCAGACTAAGTTGGATATATAGGAGTGAAATCAGCCTGTCGAAAAAAAGTTAAATCAGACAGGTGAAAATCAAACGATGAAATAAGGCTAAAATGGAAGGTAGACAGAGATCAGAATGCAAAATCAGACTAAGTTGGATATCTGGGAACGAAATCAGCCTGTCATAAAAATAAAAATGAAAAATAAAACAATGAAATCAGACTAAGATGGAAAGTAGACAGAGATCAGACTGCAAAATCAGATTAAGTTGGATATCTGGGAGTGAAATCAGCCTATCGAAAAAAGTTAAATCAGACTGAGGTGGAAATTAAAATGATAAAATCAGGCTAAAATGGAAAGTAGACAGAGATCAGACTGCAAAATCTGACTAAGTTTGATATCTGGAAGTAAAATCAGACTTACAGAAAGTAAATCGAGACAAACAATAAATTTAGACTGAGATGAAAATCAGACAGAGAAGATCAGACTGCAAAATCAGACAAAGGTGGATGTCTGGGAGTAAAATCTGCTTGTCAGAAAGTAAAATCAGACTGAGGTGGAAATCAAACGATGAAATCACACTAAGATGGTAAGTAGACAGAGATCAGACTGCAAAGTCAGACTAAGGTGGATATCTGGGAGTGAAATCAGCCTATCGAAAAAAGTTAAATCAGACAGGTGAAAATCAAACGATGAAATAAGGCTAAAATGAAAGGTAGACAGAGATCGGACTGCAAAATCAGACTAAGTTGGATATCTGGAAATGAAATCAGCCTGTCATAAAAATAAAAATGAAAAATAAAACAATGAAATCAGACTAAGATGGAAAGTAGACAGAGATCAGACTGCAAAATCAGATTAAGTTGGATATCTGGGAGTGAAATCAGCCTATCGAAAAAAGTTAAATCAGACTGAGGTGGAAGTTAAAACGATAAAATCAGGCTAAAATGGAAAGTAGACAGAGATCAGACTGCAAAATCTGACTAAGTTTGATATCTGGAAGTAAAATCAAACTTACAGAAAGTAAAACGAGACAAACAATAAATTTAGACTGAGATGAAAATCAGACAGACAAGATCAGACTGCAAAATCAGACTAAGGTGGATGTCTGGGAGTGAAATCTGCTTGTCAGAAAGTAAAATCCGACTGAGGTGGAAATCAAACGATGAAATCACACTAAGATGGTAAGTAGACACAGATCAGACTGCAAAGTCAGACTAAGGTGGATATCTGGGAGTGAAATCAGCCTGTCAGAATAAAAAAAAATAAGACAATGAAATAAGGCTAAAATGGAAGGTAGACAGAGATCAGACTGCAAAATCTGACTAAGTTGGATATCTGGAAATGAAATCAGCCTGTCATAAAAACAAAAATGAAAAATAAAACAATGAAATCAGACTAAGATGGAAAGTAGACAGAGATCAGACTGCAAAATCAGACTAAGGTGGATATCTGGGAGTGAAATCAGCCTGTCAGAAATAAAAAATAAAAGTAAGACAATGAAATCAGACTAAGATGGAAAGTAGACAGAGATCAGACTGCAAAATCAGACTAAGGTTGATATCTGGGAGTGAAATCTGCTTGTCAGAAAGTAAAATCAGACTGAGGTGAAAATCAAATGATGAAATCAGGCTAAAATTGAAAGTAGACAGAGATCAGACTGCAAAATCAGACTAAGTTGGATATCTGGGAGTGAAATCAGCCTGTCATAAATATAAAAATGAAAAATAAAACAATGAAATCAGACTAAGATGGAAAGTAGACAGAGATCAGCCTGCAAAATCAGACAAAGTAGGATAAACAGGAGTAAAATCGGACTTACAGAAAGTAAAATGAGACAAACAATAAATTTAGACTGAGATGAAAATCAGACAGAGAAGATCAGACTGCAAAATCAGACTAAGGTGGATATGTGGGAGTGAAATCTGCTTGTCAGAAAGTAAAATCAGACTGAGGTGGAAATTAAATGATGAAATCACACTAAGAAGCTACATAGACAGAGCTTAGACTACAAAATCAGACAAAGGTAGATAACTGGGAGTGAAATCAACCTGTCAGAAATTTAAAAACAAACAAAAAATAAGACAATGAAATCAGACTAAGAAGGAAAGTAGACAGAGATCAGACTGCAAAATCAGACAAAGTAGGATAAACAGGAGTAAAATATGACTGACATACAGTAAATGAGACAAACAATGAATTTAGACTAAGATGAAAATCAGACAGAGAAGATCAGACAGCAAAATCAGACTAAGGTTGATATCTGGGAGTGAAATCTGCTTGTCAGAAAGTAAAATCAGACTAAGGTGGAAATCAAATGATGAAATCACACCAAGATGGAAAGTAGTCAGAGATCAGACTAATTTCTGACACTGAAATTAGTCTGAAGTGGAAATGAGACAGATTGTAATATCAGTATGAAGTGCAAGTCAGTGAAATCAGACTGTCACACTTCAGATTTCAGTCCCATTTAAACAGCAAACAAAGAACATTTGTGAACCATTGCTTACACCGATTCAAGTACAAATAGTACCAGTTCCTGAATACTAACTCTACAATATGATAGTATGCATAATGACTGTTGCTATGGCAACAGAGGGAACAAATCTGGCGGCAGATCGCTGACACAAACGACAGACGCTTCACACTCCTCTCTTCTGTCCTCATACTGATGTGCATTGTTTTAATATATGATTTCCTCCTCACTTACAATCTGTACAAATAATACGCATTAAATAATGAAGCTAAGAATGCACAGTCCTTTATTTAAACGACAAAATTCACATAAGAGACCAGTTTTTAGAGGCTTTTAGTTTTAAGAGTGACATCTGTCTGTCTCTAAATCGTTTAATCAGGTCATTAAAAGCTGTTAATGCAATCCTACACAGGGCAGTGCTGTGCAGTGGCCACATTATTGATGTCCATCCAGTTCACTTTAAAAACACCCTCCAACTGTCCTAATCAATGCCTGAATCCTGAACCAGATCCAGACAAAAAAAACAACAACTGCACGATTCAATCCACGTGCTGCAGTAATCACAATTGCAGATCTAAAAATGACTTAAATCCAAACACACATCACACTGGTGAATTAAAATACAAAATCATAGCACTGTGACCAAGAGATTTACAATAGGAGGAATCTAAGCATGAATTAATGATGGTTCGGTCTATTGATTTGTAGAAAACGAGATTATTTTACCTGAATGACTTTCAAGGGAGCCCGATCCTGCTCTGTAGAGACTCTTGACTCATCTTTTGCTTTGTTTTTCTTCTCTACCTACTGCAAATATTAAGAGGCATCCATTCATTCATTTTCCTTCAGCTTAGTCCCTTTATTTATCAGGGGTCGCCACAGCGGAATGAACCGCCAACTATTCCAGCATATGTTTTACACAGCGGATGCCCTTCCAACTGCAACCCAGTACTGGGAAACACCCATACACTCTCATTCACACACATACACTACGGCCAATTTAGTTTATTCAATTCACCCATGGCTTCGGACTGTGAGAAAAAACACTGGCCCAGCTGGGATTCGAACCTGCGACCTTCTTGCTGTGAGGCGACAGTGTTAACCACTGAGCCACCGAGGCAAATATTCTAGTATCATATTTAGTTTTCTACAAAGAAAACACTATCTGAAGAGGAGTAAAGCATCTAGTGCTGCTTCTCTCTCTCTGTCTTTCTGCCTCACTTACATGCACAAACAGCAGAAACATGATGTCGAGTTCTGGACATTTTCATGAGCAGATCAATTATACAGCCATTATACTGTCATTTGAACTGCAGTTTTCTTTTGCTAAGTGTTCCCTGTGACATTTGGCTGTACAAATCGAAACAGCATGTCAGACGTGAACTTTAATTCAGTGGTAATCTAACAAGCTCTTAAACGTTATTACTGAAATGTTGATTCTCTGAGGCTATAATCATCAGATATACTTATTTTTCAGGGCAGGACAACAGAATACCTTTAAAAATATTTTTAAAGCTACTTTAATTGTTTGACACACCATCCCTAAAGGAGCAACAAGGTGGCTCACAGCAAGAAGGTCGCTGGTTTGAGTCCCGGCTGGGTCAGATGGCATTGCTGTGTGGAGTTTGCATGTTCTCCCCGTCAGTGTGTGAATTATACATTGTCGATTGGGGGGGGGTCAACTTTTTTGGTAATGTTAGTTTGTGTAATACATGTTTCAGTGAATCAAATGTATGTATTTATTAAAATTACATGTAATTTATTAATATAATGTATTTAAATTTTCAGTGTTTTGTGGGATAGGCTATTTAGTGTATTCAGACCTGATTACACTGCAAAAAAGCTTTTCTTAGTTAGATTTTTTGTCTTGTTTCTAGTCCAAATATCTAAAAATTCTTAAATCAAGAAGAATTTTCTAGACAAGCAAAACATGTTGTCTTGTTTTAAGAAATAATATGCCAAAATAAAGAGAGTTTTTCCTTAAAACAAGCTAAATAATCTGCCAATGGGGTAAGCAAAATAATCTTGTCAAAAGGGAAAAACAAGATTATTTTGCTTCCCCCATTGGCAGAATATTTAGCTTGTTTTAAGGAAAAACTGACTTAATATTGGCATATTATTTCTGAAAACAAGACATTTTATTTTCCTTGCCAAGAAAATGTTTCTTGATATAAGAATGCTTAGATATTTGGACTAGAAACAAGACAAAAAATCTAAGTAAGAAAAGATTTTTTTGCAGTGTAGCTATTTTTGGTTTACTTTAGGTCAAACTATACAAACTATGCATTTAATTTGACTTTACTATTAGGCTTCATGTAGAAACAAACACCTATTTTATGAGAAATCAATCGTGTGAACTCTTACGGTGCTCTAAATCTGCCGGTTTCAGACTTTAAATGATTTTTTCTTGCATAGACTGATTGGATTGATTATACATTCACAATGGTATGAACCTATGGAGTCAATCTAGGGCCATATATACTTGCAAAATAAAAGAAAATTTTGCAAACAAAAAATAAAGTATTAAGCAAAAATAAATGAAAAATAAATGCAAATCTCCAAATATAGCAAAGTGAAAATAAATTTTTGAGAAATAAAAATAAATTTTGCTAGCCAAAAATAAAGAATTGCAAAGGGAAAAATTAAGTTTTGAGAAATAAAAATGACATTTGCAAACAAAAAAAGAACTGCAAATAAAAATCAAGTGGTGCAAAAAAAAAAAATAAATCTTTGCAATTAATATATATATATATATATATTTGCAAAACATGTTTTATAGCATTGCCTTTACAAAACCCGTCCAGTCAATTGCAATGCTCATTTTGATTTGCATTTTAGTCAATCGTGAGTTTGCGATGCTGTTTTCACTTTGCACTTCACGTTTCTGCGCGTTTCACTTTGTGGCCCTGATTTGACAAGGGGGCGAAGTCAAGGGAACTTGGGCATTTACGGCAGGCCCGGACCTACTGGGCTGTAAGACCACCTCAGTGATACTAAGTCTGGGCCTGCAGTAAACGCACTGCTTTATTTTTATTTGCAGTTCTTTTTTTGTTTGCAAATTTATTTTAATTTCATCATTCATTCATTCATTTTCTTTTCTTAGACTTATTCCTTTTATTATTCTGGGGTTGCCACAGCGGAATGAACCGCCAACTTATCCAGCATATGTTTTACGTAGCGGATGCCCTTTCAGGTGCAACCCATCTCTGGGAAACACCCATACACACTCATACACTACAGACAATTTAGCCTACCCAATTCACCTATACCGCATGTCTTTGGACTGTGGGGGAACACCCGGAGGAAACCCACGCGAACGCGGGGAGAACATGCAAACTCCACACAGAAACGCCAACTGACCCAGCTGAGGCTTGAACCAGCGACCTTCTTGCTGTGAGGCGACAGCACTACCTACTGCGCCACCGCGTCGCCTCATTTTTATTTCTCAAAACTTAATTTTTCCCTTTGCAGTTCTTTATTTTTGCTAGCAAAATTTATTTTTATTTCTCAAAAATTATTTTTTGCTTTGCGATTTTTGGAGATTTGCATTTATTTATTTATTTTGCTCAATACTTTATTTTTTGTTTCCAAAACTTTCTTTTATTCTGCAAGTATATATGGCCCTAGATTGACTCCATATGAACCGTTATAGGGGTGGTCAAATGGATATCCATTATTTTAATTATTAACATTATAATTTAAAATGCAGATCATCAGAGTGAACTTTTTCACAGATTCAATAGGACTCCGCCCCATACATCTTGGTTTGACATCGTTCAGGGGGGATCAAGCCTTAATTAAGGATGTCAATCCCCCCCCCCCCCCCCCCCCCCCAAACTCACCTTTAATTCGCCCCCTGCTCCCCGTGTGGGTTTCCTCCGGGTGCTCCGGTTTCCCCCACAGTCCAAACACATGCGCTATAGGTGAATTGAATAAACTAAATAAGCTGTAGTGTATGAGTGTGAATGAGTGTTTCTGGATGTTTCCCAGTACTGGGTCGCAGCTGGAAGGGCATCCGCTGTGTAAAAAATATGCTGGATAAGTAGGCGGTTCATTCCGCTGTGGTGACCCCTGATGAATTAAGGGACTAAGCTGAAGGAAAATGAATGAATGAATGAGTGGGTGTGCTTTCACACTGTATGGCCACAAGTTTGAGAATCTGATGTGGATTAACTACATTATTTACTGTAGGTATATTAATTTTTACTTTTAGTATAATAATTTACTTCGGCTTAATTCTTTTGTACGTGATTTTGCAGATATTTAAACACGAAAACAATTATTTAAACTGCATATTAGATAATGAATATAAATTATAAGCTTTATTAAATTCCACCAGTAAAACAATTGCACCAATAAAACAAATAAGACAACTAATAATGTCATTCTGAAGCTGTAGATCAGTGTTTCTCAACCACGTTCCTAGAGGACTACCAACACTGCATGTTTTGGATGTCTCCTTTGTCTGTTACACCCATTACAGGTGTCTCTGCTAATGAGCTGATGATCTGAATCAGGTGTTGGTTAAGGAGACATGGAAAAAGGTGCAGAGCTGGTGGTCCTCTATGAACGTGGTTGAGAAACACTGCTGTCGACCATAATTAATGGATCTTCAATCTATAATGTTTTAACTCTCAGGTTTATGATGGTGTCTAAAATGTTTAAAGAAACATAGTTCAGAGGGAATTATTAATGCATCAGCATTACACAACATTATTGGCATATATTAATTATTAAAAATAAAGACAGAGCATAGTTTATGCTTTTAGACAGCGCCATCTAGAGGGTGTGGTGCAATTGTTTGGCTACATCTTTGCGTCAGCATCATTGTACATCATGTGGATGATATTGTTTCACAATTATCAGTAAAATGAATAACGAAGTCAATAAATGAGTGAATAAAGCATAAAAATGATAACTTACCACACTAAACGCGTTTCAATTCAACTCAACAGTTACAAATCTCTTCTGGAATGTGGACATTTCTTTCCTGAAATGCTGTAATATTCCATCAAATCTGAAAAGGCTACACAAATGCTGCAAAATTCAAGTGTGCCACTGAGGACTGCGAGACGACTAACTCCCGCCCACCGCGTCATGATTGACAGCCTTGACAGCCAATCAGAACAGAGATTACAGAAGGAGCTCCTGCAGCGGCGTGAATTCTGAACGTGATCCCGGACTGTCGGAGGTACATTTTATTCCCTTATCCTTCTATTTATCAAACTGTAAAGTAACATTAAACTGTATAAACCAAATATGTGTTGAGAATTACTAATATATACATATCTTAGGATGCCATAAGCAGTACGTTTAGTCTGCATTGTGCTACTGAGGACGCTTAATGTAGAGGTCACAATCATATTCAGTTTTGTTTCTGCACTTGCTGTTTTGATGCAGTGACGTCACGGCGCGTTTTTATGCACTTTCGTGATATGCGCGTGCTGGGACTAACGCGCGTTCGCGTGGTCAAAGACGATTAGGCGCTATAAAAGCGACAAAACATCGCTTTTATTCATCCAGCTTTGTTTTTATGCGATTTTAATCAATTAATAGTTATATTGAGAGCGCATGTTTCCACCTGCAAGCACTTATCATGTTATTTTTATCCGCTGTTCTTGCTAGAGATGTTCCCTTGACACCTGCATCATGTTTCAAATACATATCACCCCTCAACCCCCCCTCACATGCACTATGGCCACTTAAGAAGCAACACCCTTTAACATTTACCCTACACGAGGTCTGTCTGTGCACAGTGTTGAAATCTCTTCATGAAAGCCTCCTCTGTTCCAGTCTGGAGTGATTTGTTTTGGTTGCGAAAGTCTATTTAAATAGTGCAAAGGCCCATTTAAATAGTGTTTTGCACATTGTTTTTGCTCAGATGCATTATTTTGTTGCAGACTTATTTCTCAGCTGCTCGAATAGAGATGTAAACTGACTCTGAGATGTTTTCCAGGCACATCACAGTGAATGCCAGCTGAAGAAAACCTCCATTCAACTCTGAGGAACCAGGAGAGGAGCTGAAAACAGAAGCCGGATTAAATGATTTTGACCTTTGGATCAGTTTTTGAAAGTGTCGTAATCTAGGTTATCAGATCTGAAAGTTTTCAAGTGCTGCATTTTCCCCCCAACTTATTTATTTATTTATTTTACATTTTTTGCTTTTATTAATAATCATTTTATAATCTTACATTTGCAATCATGGGAGCAGCAAGTTATGGGTATTATCGCACTGTTATATTCATCTCCATGTTTGTGGGATACATGCTTTACTACTTCAACCGAAAGACTTTTTCCTTTCTGATGCCATCAGTGATGGAGGAGATTGAGTTGGATAAAGAAGAGCTTGGTAAGTATAAATAAATAAATATATATAATATATTTACACCGAATAATATTAATAATACACCGAAAAAGATCAAATATCCAGTGAGCGGCAGTTCTGTGGGTGCAAATGCCTTGTTGATGCCAGAGGTCAGAGGAGAATGATCAGACTGGTTCCAGCGGATAGAAAGGCGATCGAGGTATGCAGAAGAGCATCTCTGAACGCACAACACGTTCAACCTTGAGCAGCAGAAGACCACACCGGGTGCCACTCCTGTCAGCTAAGAACAAGAAACTGAGGCTACAATTCACACAGGATCACCAAAACTGGACAGAAGATTGGAAAAATGTTGCCTGGTCTGATGTGTCTCGATTTCTGCTGCGACATTCGGATGGTAGAGTTAGAATTTGGCGTCAACAACATGAAAGCATGGATCCATCCTGCCTTGTGTAATGGTGTAAGGAATATTTTCTTGGCACACTTTAGGCCCATTAGTACCAATTAAGCATTGTGTCAACGCCACAGCCTACCTGAGTATTGTTGCTGACCATGTCCATCCCTTTATGACCACAGTGTTCCCATCTTCTGATGGCTACTTCCAGCAGGATAACACACCATGTCATAAAGCGCAAACCATCTCAGACTGGTTTCTTGAACATGACAACAAGTTCACTGTACTCAAATGGCCTCCACAGTCACCAGAGCTGAATCCAATAGAGCACCTTTGGGATATAGTGAAACGGGAGATTCACATCATGGTTGTGCAGTCGACAAATCTGCAACAACTGCGTGATGCTATCATGTCAATATGGACCAAAATCTCTGAGGAATAGTTCCAGTACCTTGTTGAATCTATACCACAAATGATTAAGGCAGTTTTAAAGGCAAAAGGGGATCCAACCCGGTACTAGTAAGGTGTACCTTATAAAGTGGCTGGTGTGTGTATATATGTACACACACACACACTTTCTCTGGACTAATGAAGTAAGTTACAGAACTAAATTTAAAATAAATTAATTTCATAATATAAAACATAATATGAAAATTGATCAACATGTTTTGCGATATTTTATTTCAATTTTATTATTATAAATATTATAAATGTCTGCCAGTGGCATATTTCAAACTGAAAACAAGATTTTTTTACTTACCCCACCGACAGTTTATTTAGCTTGTTTTAATGAAAAACTAGATTAATTTATACTTATTATTTCTTAAAACAAACAATATATTTAAACCAGTCTAAAAAATGCTTCTTGATTTAATATTTTTTGATTTTTGGACTAGAAACTAGACAAAAACTCTATGTAAGAGCAGTGCAGCTATATTTCTTAAAAAATAATAATAAATCCAACATAGTATTTTCAGTTTAACTCTGTTTTATTGATGCATATTAGTCAGAGAGTTATCAGCAGAAAACCAAATTAGTTCACATTTTCTTCCTATTTCAATCAAACAGTACAATTATAAATACTTGCATCAAAGACAGTATTTAGGGCAAAAACACAAAATTAAAAATATATAATAATAATAATAACATAAATAAAATAACATTATAAATAAAACTAACACGCATTGGGCTGTAACAGCAATACAAAAAAATATATAAATACAAATAAACCCTTTTCACATTTCCATGTTTCTCAGTAGAGGAAGTCGTCATAGTTGGGTAAACTTAGCGCAGTGTATGGAAGAGTACAACAAATTATTTTTTACAATCCCAATTTGCTGAAATAATAAAAGAAAAACTCCACGATGGTGTTATCAAGACTTTCAGAAAAAGGAAAAGAATAGTGTGAGACTGATAACGGCAACCAGAAAAGAAAACGACATCAAATTTACTGTCCTCCCCATACTGTCCTACATTACAAATGCCTCGCACAAGCAGTAATTTGTGTTTCGTAATTTGATGTAAAGATGATATAATACATACATAAATGCATATAAATGTTCATACATTTTGTTTGAAGAATCAAAATATTAAAAACTTTCAAGGATTTAAGATGCTGATGACCGTTATAATATAATATATCGACTTATTGTGCAATACTTGGAGATGACCTCAATTATTTTTGCCATTGCAATATACATTTACAAATTCACAAATAACGTTAAAGCCATTTTACAGTGACATTTAAGTTTCACCTCACTGGTGTCAAAGTTTTTATTTGGACATTTCTCTAATAGGACATTTAATAGTATATAAATAATAGGACATTTACCTTTTCAACATCAAATTATATAATCTAAATAACCTTAAGAATGATAAATATTTATAGACTAAACAAACTTAGTTCCAAGACCTCTGCCATGTGTCAAAGGTGTAAGATATCTACTGGGACACTTCTTCATATGCTCTGGAGCTGTCCAGTTTTGGAGACATTCTGGAAGTTTTTCATTGCTACATCCTCTGAAATATCAAATAATCAAATTGATCCAGATCCTACAATTTGGATACTAGGTGATATCAGTTCACTTCAATTGACCTACCACAGCAGCTATTTTATTTTGCCTGCAAGCACTGCAGCTAAAAAATGTATACTTCAAAAATGGAAATCTGAGTACCCCCCTGAGAAAAAACACTGGATCAATGAGCTTGTATCTCCTGAGAAAATATTGTATTCTGTCCGACAAAAGCCCACAGACTTTGATTATATTTGGGGACCTTTTCTTGACACATTACCTCTGTTAGACTTTAATAATTGGTTATTTCGTATAATTATTGTTAGTTTTGCTAGTCTTTTTTGTTGTTGTTGTTGCTCCTACTTTCTCTTATTTTATGTTATTGTTATAATTTAATGTTTTATCACCTTTTATGTAAATGTAATTTATTTGTGCATCATTTCTGGACATTATTGTTTTTATTTATTATTACCATCAACCATTTCAACTATCTTTATGTAACATCAAAATGAGAAATGTTCTGACAAAATTTGTGACAATTATACCTTGTATGGATGGGGGGTGGCGGGGTGATTTGTATTTGTATATATTTTTTTCTTTTTTATTGTTATTATTATTTGTTTTTTGCTAATTGTTTAAAAAAAATCCTGATATTCTTTGTATTCTCACATTCTACATAATGTTATGTATATTGTCACTAAACATACCTATATATATATAAAACAAATAAATAAATATTTGAAAGTGTTTATGGCTATTTGCAATATTATGCCATTATATAATCGTTATATAATCAGTGGCATAAAATGATCTCAATATATCACTTATTGCAACAATATATCGCACAACAAAAAATCCCTTATCGTAACTAGGTACAGCCAGCCTAGTTTTTTCAGTCTAATTTTCCCCTGTTGCAGGACTGATCACCAGCAGTCAGACTCTGGCCTACGCTATCAGTAAGTTCATCAGCGGAGTGCTTTCAGACCGGATCAGCGCTCGCTGGCTCTTCTCCATCGGCCTCTTCATTGTTGGTACCATAAACATCGCCTTCTCCTGGTCCTCCACGGTCATGCTGTTCACCGTGCTTTGGTTCGTGAATGGATTCGGTCAGGGCTTCGGCTGGCCACCGTGTGGAAAGGTGCTCCGGAAGGTAGGTCTTTGCCTTTAAATCCATCAGTATGCACCTGTCTTCTAGTGTTGGCAGTGTGCCAGGAATAGATTGGAAATTTAACTCCTGACCTCATGGTGATGGATGAGAGTCTGTAGATGCAACAGCTGAACGCAGCCGCATACTTGTGGAGTCAAGCTGAGAGAGTTACGGTACACTTAAATCTAATTAAAGCAACCAATAGCAGATAACTGTGCCAAACGAACCTGGAAGCACTTGTTAGCTGGCAGTAAAATACATTTCATTGAGTTGTCATTAAAGTCAGCATGAAATAAAAATGTGCTAAAAAAAGTGATTATTATAAACTATATACAGTTCAAGTCAGAATTATTAGCCCTCTTGTGAACTTTTATTTTATTTTTCCCAAATGATGCTTATCAGAGTAAGGAATTTTTCACAGTATTTCCTATAATATTTTTTCTTCTGGAGAAAGTCTTATTTGTTTTATTTCGGCTAGAATAAAAGCAGTTTTTATTTGTTTTTTAAAACCATTTTAAGGTCAAAATTATTAACCCCCTTAAGCAATATTTTTTTTCAATTGTCTACTAAACAAACTATTATTATACAATGACTTGACTAATTAACCTAATTGCCTAGTTAACCTAATTAACCTAGATAAGCCTTTAAATGTCACTTTAAGCTGAATACTAGTATCTTAAAAAATATCTAGTAAAATATTATTTACTGTCATGGCAAAGATGAAAAAAATCAGTTATTAGAAATGAGTTATCAAAACTATTATGCTCAGAAAAATCGGCTCTCTGTTAAACAGAAATTGGGGGGAAAATATACAAGGGGGCTAATAATTCAGCAGAGCTAATAATTCTGACTTCAACTGTATCTGTGCACTTCGTTATTTTGTAAAAATTTATTTGCCCTCATTATAAATAAATTTTGAAGGCTTATGCCACCCCCTACTTGTTATTTAAAATGAAAAGAAGGCCAGACCCTTTTTGTTACTTATGTAACAACTCTACACAAGGTACTTATATACAGTTGAAGTCAGAAATATTAGCCCCCCTTTGAATTTTATTTTCTTTTTTAAATATTTCCCAAATGATGTTTAACAGAGCAATGAAATTTTCACAGTATGTCTGATAATATTTTTTCTTGTGGAGAAAGTCTTATTTGTTTTATTTCGGTTAGAATAAAAACAGTTTTTAATTTTTTTAAAACCATTTTAGGGACAAAATTATTAGCCCCTTTAAGCAAAATATTTTTTTCGATAGTCTACAGAACAAACCATCATTATACAATAACTTGCCTAATTACCCTAACCTGCCTAGTTAACCTAATTAACCTAGTTAAGCCTTTAAATGTCACTTTAAGCTGTAGAGAAGTGTCTTGATAAATATCTAGTCAAATATTATGTACTGTCATCATGGCAAAGATAAAATAAATCAGTGATTAGAAATGAGTTATTAAAACTATTATGATTAGAAATGTGTTGAAAAAGTCTGCTCTCTGTTAAACAGAAATTGGGGAAAAAAATGAACAGGGAGCTAATAATTCAGGCGGGTTAATAATTCTGACTTCAACTATATATTGATAATATATATTTTATATCAGTGGCTGTATTAAAATATGAAAATGGCAACAATGCACATAGATATTTTATGTTTTATATTATATTATTATATATATATCTTATAGCTTCAAATATTTTGACTAATTTTCCTTTGCATAATATAAAAAAAAAAGAGTTAAAATCTTAGAATAGTAAAAAAAAAAATGCAAATTTTGTTTACGTAAAAACAAAATATTGTTGCCGTTACAAACTTGCACTAAAAAGTTTTTACTTATATAAATAAAAAATGTCAAATATTACAAAAAGTATCAATACTTTTGAAATTGTGATCCGGAAAAACTTTAAAACAGTTGTTATTAAGAATTTAATTAAGAATATTAAGTATTTAGGTAAAAAATTTATTTATTATTATAAATAATAATGGGCGACACGGTGGCTCAGCAGGTAGTGCTGTCGCCTCACAGCAAGAAGGTCGCTGGTTCGAGCCTCGGCTGGGTCAGTTGGCGTTTCTGTGTGGAGTTTGCATGTTCTCCCTGCGTTCGTGTGGGTTTCCTCCGGGTGCTCCGGTTTCCCCCACAGTCCAAAGACATGCGGTACAGGTGAATTGAATAAGCTACATTGGTAGGTTAAATTGTCCATAGTGTATGAGTGTGAATGAGTGTGTATGGATGTTTCCCTGGGTTGCAGCTGGAAGGGCATCCGCTACGTAAAACATGTGCTGGATAAGTTGGCGGTTCATTCCGCTGTGGTGACCCTGGATAATTAAAGGGACTAAGCCGAAAAGAAAATGAATAAATTAATATAAATAATAATTTTAATAATAATTTAGGCAGCATGGTGGCTCAGTGGTTAGCACTGTCGCCTCAAAGCAAAAAGGTTGCTGGTTCGAGTCCTGGCTGGGTCAGTTGGCGTTTCTGTGTGTTTGTATGGCGGTTCATTCCGCTGTGGCGACCTCTGAAATAGAGACTAAGCTGACGGACAATGAATGAATGAATGAATAATAATTTGGTTTAAACGTTGATTTATGATTTAAAAGTTGCAGTGACTCCACAAGTCATGAGTGTTTTCAAACGCAAACCCCTGATCAATTATAATACCGATTCAACATTCATCTGTGTGACTATTGCGGAAGCACACATTGCGATATCGATGCCGAAACATTATATTGTGCAGCTCTACCTTACACTTGGCTGTTTTTCCCCATCAGTGGTTTGAACCGTCTCAGTTTGGGACGTGGTGGGCCATCCTGTGCTGCAGTATGAATCTGGCAGGCAGTCTGGGCCCCATCATCACTACAGTGCTGGTCCAGTATTATGACTGGAGGGTCATCATGTCCGTGTCTGGGCTGATCTGCATGGCCGTCGCTGTTGTTTGCCTTCTGATGGTCAAAAACGAGCCCAGTGACGTCGGGCTGCCCAGCATTCAACCTGGAGCTAAAAAGGGCAAGGGGAAGAAGGGAGGTAAGGAGCTAGCCAATAGTCTATTCGTTTATATTTCCTGTCTGTATGTATTTGTTCAGTGCGTATGTATTGTTTAAATGCTTTTTATTGATTTTCATTATAGCACAATATACACAGCCACAGATGTAACACACAGTACAATGCTAAACACTTGGTGCAAAACTACATTACAAAACTATTACTTCAGTGCGTATGTAGGTGGTTTTCTCAAATGTTTAAGACGTCTGTTTGAAAATAATGAATAGATGAATAACAAGATGCAGTAAACAGACTGTGGGCTACAAACCAACGTTAAAATAATATCAGGGTGTCCGCAGAGTCTTAAAAGTATTCAAAGTTAATCGAGAGAAATTTAAGGCCCCTAAAATATATTAAAAAGTCTTAAATGCTATTTTGGAAGATATAAAATTTTATATTATTTTTGATTGTGCAATGTAGGTTGTATGCTAAAGTTTGCCTGAGTTAAATCTGTGAATATCAGGATGCTGTGTAGTTTATGAAATCAATGAAATCCTACTAGATTTGACATCATGCTGCTTTGTTTACTGCAGTAACCAAGGCAGCACCATTATTTCTGCAGCTCTATAGGCTCAAACCTTATTTAATTAACTAGATTTAATAGATTTGTATTTTTATGATTTGAACCTTTTATAGATTTTTCTTATTTCAAAAAATTCAGATGAATATCAAATACAGAGAATTAACCTAAAAGCAGAACAATACAAAATAAATAAATACAATAAATAAATAAATTACATCATATAAATTGTGCAAGTAAACCAAACCAGAACACACACAAGGAAAAAAAGAAATGAAAGAAAAAAGAAAAAAAGGGGGGTTGCCAATGTCATAACCTTAATTATTATTTTGTCTCGCTACATGTTTGCTAACATTGTGGGTCGCAGAAATGTCGAAATTTCCCCCAGGGGTCACCAAGTATATATAAGCTTGGGCAAAAGTCATACTGGGTCTGCAATATCATTCATTCATTCATTCATTTTCTTTTCGGCTTAATCCCTTTATTAATCCGGGGCCACCACAGCGGAATGAACCGCCAACTTATCCAGCACATGTTTTACGCAGCGAATGTCCTTCCAGCTGCAACCCACTCATTCACACTCATACACTACGGACAATTTAACCTACCCAATTCACCTGTACCGCATGTCTTTGTACTTGTGGGGGAAACCAGAGCACCTAGAGGAAACCGACGTGAGTGCAGGGAGAACATGCAAACTCCACACAGAAACGCCAACTGACCCAGCAGAGGCTCGAACCAGCGACATTCTTTCGACCTTCTGCGTTTATCGCCAGCGTTTTACGAGACGTTTTTCCAGATTCAAACCCAAGCGATTTTCACAGGCGTCGAGCAGAAGAGTACGCAAAATCACTCCTTGACGTTGGATGGCGCTACACAACTTTAAGCTTTTGACACCCACTTATAACACAGACGAAGAAGACAAAATTGACACGCTTGTTGTTATGAATGAAATTTTTTTTTAAATGACGCTTTTTCACATTAAGGCGTTAAACGTCGACGGAAAACGCGAGCAAAAAACGTCTCGGTGTGCACGGGCCTTCACTGTGGATGCAAGAGGAAGTTGTCCGAAAGGGATGTCCAGGTGCTAACCTGGATTGTATCCAAGAAACAAAACCACAGCTGCCCAACTCACACGTGCACACCGAGACGTTTTTGCTCACATTTTCCGTTGACGTTTAACGCTTCGTGACTAAATAAAGGGCGCCAATGTGATCGTGCACACCAACGCTCAAATCGGCAGGCGTAAAAGTGTCATTTTTAAAAAAACGCCTCATGCTTGTTTTTTTTGTTTTGACGTATTACGTCAACCTACTTCAGCTTAAAGTTGTGTAGCGCCATCTAACGTCAAGGAGTGATTTTGCATACTCTTCTGCTCGACGCCTGTGAAAATCGCTTGGGTTTGAATCCGGAAAAACGTCTTGAAAAACGCTGACGATAAACGCAAACGAAAAGCGTCCCGGTGTGTACGAGCCTTTGCTGTTGATCATCAGTTGGCACCATTAACCCTTTAGCTAGGCCTGTGCAAAAAAGTTTCAGATTTTTAATGGAGTAAAGGCCCGTGCACACAGAGACGTTTTTTTTTTGCTCGCGTTTTCCATTGACGTTTAATGCCTCGTGACTAAATTAAGGGCACCAATGTGATCGTGCACACAAACGCGCTAATCGGCAGGCGCAAAGCGTCATTTTTTAAGAAACGCCTCATGCTCGTTTTTTTTGTTTTGACGGGCCACGTCAAAACCTTCTCCACCAATCAGATTGCCACTTTTGTTCACGTGCACGGAGCTGCTGAAGTTACAGTAAACAGCACTTGGAGGCGCTCAAGCGCAAAATTGTCAATGCGAGTGCACACTGAAGAATATGCCCAGAGGCGATATGAACGAGGAGCTGCTTATTGCACTGGTGAACAATAATCATTTCTTCATCGCTAGAGCTGGCGCTGATACTTGAACCATCCATAACAACAAGCATGTCAACGGTTGTTGCTAGATCGGATACGTTTGCGACCGGAAGTTAACGAGAATTATTTATGCTATTTATGAAATTTCCGATTTATTGTATTTTATTAACGTCTACTCCCACCCCATCCCTAAACCCAACCGTCACAGAAGCGTAAAAACAGTATAGTTGTACAGAGTATTATTTATCTTATCTATTAAATTACCCAATAAATTGTATTTTTTAACCCCTACCCCCACCCCAACCCTAAACCCAACCGTCACAGTACTGTAAAAATATTAATTATTGTTATACAGTGTCATAAAAAAGTGCCGCTTTATTAATGTGCATATCGCACTTCCGGCCGGCCGTGTATCCGATCTAGACTTTACCCATGTCAACTTTGTCTTCTTCTTCTGTGTTACAAGCGGGTGTCAGAAGCTTAAAGTTGTGTAGCGCCATCTAACGTCAAGGAGTGATTTTGCGTACTCTTCTGCTCGACGCCTGTGAAAATCGCTTGGGTTTGAATCCGGAAAAACGTCTTGAAAAACGCTGACGATAAACGCAAACGAAAAGTGTCCTGGTGTGTACGAGCCTTTAGAATTAAACCAGAATGAGAATCAGAATTAAACCAAAACTGTTCGTCTGGAGCTTTACAGGGTCAATATACATGGCCGAGCTGCTATAGCCAAACCTTTGGTCACTTGTGCCAATGTCAAATGCCAGTTTCAATGATGCTAGCAGCGAAAATCTGGGGCTGTGGACAATGTAAAACATGTATTGTTCTCTGATAAACTGTCTTTCCCACATCTGGGAGAGTTACGGTGTGGAGAAGCCCCAAGAAAGCATTCCACCCAGACTGTTGCATGCCTAGAGTGAAGCATGGGGGTGGATCAGTGATAGTTTGGGCTGCAATATCATGGCATTCTTAATATAGAGCCAAAGACAATATTTGACAGTGTTACTGTTTACTATATATTTCACATCAAAATAAACCAGCATTGGTGAACATAAGAGACTTCTTTCAAAAACATTATACATTTTACAGACCCCAAACTGTACTGTATAACTTACGCTATGCTTGTTGTGTTTATGTTTGTGATGTTTGAAATATCTACGTTTGTTATTGGCCGCTTCTCCTGTCAATCAACTCAGTCTCCGCCCCTTTTCAGGCCCTAATGATGAAAGCAGTCTGAAGGATTTCCTGCTGTCTCCTTATCTGTGGGTTCTGTCTGCGGGATACCTGGTTGTGTTCGGGGTAAAGATCGCCTGCACTGACTGGGGTCAGCTGTTCCTCATGCAGGAGAAAGGCCAGTCTGCTATGATGGGTGAGTCTGCTGCTTTCTGTTTCCGTCCTACATCTTTCTTAATACTGTTTCTACTGTATGTGAGGATACTCATGTCTGTGTTGTGTTTTCTACAGGCAGCTCATACATGAGTGCGCTGGAAGTTGGTGGGTTTTTTGGCAGCATTGGAGCTGGTTATCTGTCTGACAGGGCTGTTGCTAGGGTGAGTTGTTATAGATTATAATAATTTGAGATGTACATTATATCAGATTATAGTAGTGTTTTAGGGATTAAAGGGATTGCGGAGAGATCAGTGCAGATCAGAGGCAGAAATGATATTGTGCATTGGGTAAAAATACCTCCAAAAAAGGCACCCAAATAAAAAATACACGGTGGAAAAAATCCCCCTGCACAATTAAATTCACCAGTTTTTTTATTTTATATATATTTTTATAAATGTTTATATTCTATTATATAATAATTATATCTATTTTTAATAATATATATTATATTAATAATATATTTTATTATTTATTTAATATTATTTATATAAAGATTATTTAATATAAATATTTATTTATAATATTCATTCATTTTCTTTTCGGTCCCTTTATTAATCTGGGGTCGCCACACTGGAATGAACCGCCAACTTATCCAGCATATATTTTATGCAGCGGATGCCCTTCCAGCTGCAACTCATCACTGGGAAACATTCATACACACTCATTCACACTCATACATTACGGACAATTTAGCTTACCTAATTCACCTATACCGCATGTGTTTGGACTTGTGGGGGAAACCGGAGCACCTGGAGGAAACCCACCCAGGAGAGAACATGCAAACTCCACACAGAAATGCCTACCGACCCAGCTGTGAGGCGATTGCGCTACCATGTTGCGGTATTTATTTATTATTATTTTGAAATATATATCATTTATTTGATGAATGTATTTATGAAATATATCGTTTATATCAGTGGCTGTCACAATTTAAATGTGAAAATGAATGCAACAGTGCATATGAGCAATTCCATGCAAATGTCAACCTTGTCATGAAGAAAATTACGTTTTCACCAAAATACGGAAACCGTTGCAGGTTATTTTGGGTAAGCAAGTATTTTACAGTACTTTACCAATACTCATAAATGTATCTGTCAATGTTTCAAACTATTATATTTAATTTTATCAAAATCACACAAGTGGTAATTTCACAGCTGTCACATCCATAACGACACTTTTTCCTCATACATGCAAAAATGTCAAATAAAATCAAATCAATCATTTTTGTTCTATAGTGAGCCGACTCATATCTGTTTGATTAGCATTGTTTCTTTCAGGTTGTGCAGTTTAATTGACAGAATTTCTGCAAAGTATGTCGTATACTGTAAACTCACAGACTGTTTTTGTCACATCCATAACGCATGTTTATTATCCTCATTTAAAGTATAAAAAATGTTTACAGATTGATATTTTTCTGCTTCCACAACTCTGTGGTCAGTTGTTTTGGAAAATATAAACAGATGTTTCAATATAATGTTAGCATATACTTTCTGTGTGAATTTATGTTTTGAGTTTTTACTGCAAATGTCACATCCATAATGCTGGAATTGCTCATATACATTTCATTTTGCATCAAATTTTTATTTATATTTAATTTGCTAAATATTTCAAAGTAAAAAAATTTAAAATATTCAAATGTTTTTTTTTTTACTCAAAAACAAAAGTATTGTTGCTGTTACAAACTTACCCTGAAAAGTTTCTTTATTTGTATAAATACAAAATGTCAAGTATTACAGAAGGTATCAGTAGTTTTGAAATTGTGTGCTAGAAAAAGTTCTTATTTCTTTAAAACTGTACAGTTAATACGTATTTAATTAAGTATTTTACGTATTATTAAATATTAAGGTAAAATATTTATTTATCAGAATAATACTTTTTCATAATACCTTTTTAAAAAACATTTTTAAAAGTTAGCCTGTGTTGAAACATTTAATAATTGTATATTTTTGACCAAAAGTTTTAAATAATAATAAATATTAAATGTATGTATAATCATTAATCAATTTAAATAATGTTTTTAATTACTTCAAAAGTATTGCTTTCCACCATTAATTGATCCCTACTCACTGGAAAACTTTAACTTAAGTTTTAAGTGACGTTCTTCTGTCATCTGTCTGTTTTCCAGCAAGGGCTGGGCGTTTATGGTAATCCTCGTCATGGGCTGCTCCTGATGATGATGGCTGGCATGGCTGTGTCCATGTACCTCTTCCGGGTTACCATCACACCAGAAACTCCAGAGGTGAGCTTTTAGGAAATAACCTTCACAATGCTGAGAACAGTACGGAGACTGTTTAAGTTTAAAAAGATGTCTCACAATTTCAAGTTTATGGCTGAGAGAGCTCAAATGTGCTGCAAGTTAAAAAATAGTAACAAAATGAGAAAACATCTTCTTCAGTTTGACAACCCACGCGCATTCAAATTGTCACAAAACATGCAGATACTGAAACGCACTGCAAATAGTGCAGACCACAATGGAAATGTGTAAGGGGACCCTAAAAACCGATGAACCCGGCTGCTTGCTGTTTTTATATTGTTGCATTGTTTTGCAGTATGTTGATAAATTGTGATAAATTGTTACATGCCTACTCAGAATCGGTATAAGCATCATATTGTGTTATATTGTGTTAATTAAATGGTTTTGTGTGTTTCTTCAGGAAGCACCGCTATGGGTTCTGGCTCTCCATCCAGTTTCTGTCCTCACTGGTGTCTCGGAGAAAGAGGTATTGAGCTCCACTGGAATGACTGAATACAATTTCAGATTAGATTTTGACCGATTATGAAAAAACAATAATTAAGATTAACTGATTGTTGTGCCATATATATATGCACTACCTGACAAAAGTCTTGTCACCTATCTCAGTTTTAGGAACGACAAATAATAACGACTTCTAGTTGATCATTTGGTATCAGAAGTGGCTTATATGAAAGGCAAAGACGTCTAGATTACGCTTATTTGACCAAAATAATATATGATCATGCCTTGATTTTTAATTTTTTAATTAGCACAGTAAGGTCTGACCTTGCTTAGACAAAAGTCTTGTCACTTAACAGAGCTTGGAGGACTGCATCCATACATCTCTGCAAAGACTCAAATCACTTATTAATAAAGTCATCTGGAAAGGCAAAGAAAGCGTTCTTGCAGGACTCCCAGAGTTCATCAAGATTCTTTGGATTCATCTTCAATGCCTCCTCCTTCATCTTACCCCAGACATGCTCAATAATGTTCATGTCTGTTGACTAGGCTGGCCAATCCTGAAGCACCTTGAGCTTCTTTGCTTTCAGGAATTTTAATGTGGAAGTATGAGAAGGAGCGCTATCCTGCTGAAGAATTTGCCCTCTCCTGTGGTTTGTAATGTAATGGGCAGCACAAATGTCTTGATACCTCAGGCTGTTGATGTTATCGTCCACTCTGCAGATCTCTCGCACACTCCATACTGAATGTAACCCCAAACCATGATTTTTTCTTCACCAAACTTGACTGATTTCGGTGAGAATCTTGGGTTCATGCGGGCTCCAGTAGGTCTTCTGCAGTATTTGTGATGATTGGGATGCAGTTCAACAGATGATTCATCAGAAAAAACCACCTTCTGCCACTTTAGTTGCTCTTCCATACATACATACAGAATCATTTTAAATAATTGTGATGACTATGTTGACCAAAATAGTCATGAATTAATTTTTTTCCTATAATCGAGCAGCACTAATTTAAATGTATTAGTCTTATTGTTATTAGACTCTAATAGTGTTTATTACACCCTCTTTCTGTTGTCCAGCTTTGGATTTTGATTCTTGGTGCTGCGTTCGGATTTTCCTCATACGGACCAATCGCCTTGTTTGGGGTGATTGCGAGTGAAAGCGCCCCATCCAACTTCTGTGGGACATCCCACGCCATTGTAGCTCTGATGGCAAACGGTAAATCAATGCATTCTGTCATTAAATTCTCCATGCAGAAGATTGAATGTTTCTTAAAACCATTTATTGATGCCAACTTTCAAGGACTTTGAGTACAAAACATACACTTAACACAAATACACTTCATTGAACATCCACACATTGACATCACCTATACTATATAACTGCAAGTTAACTATGTTTATACACTCACTGGCCACTTTATTAGGTACACCTGTCCAACTGCTTGTTAACGCAAATTTCTAGTCAGCAAATCACATGGCAGCAACTCAATGCATTTAGGCATGTAGACATGGTCAAGACGATCTGCTGTAGTTCAAACTGAGCATCAGAATGGGGAAGAAAGCTGATTTAAGTGATTTTTAACGTGGCATGGTTGTTGGTGCGAGATGGACTGGTCTGAGTATTTCAGAAACTGCTGATCTACTGGGATTTTCACGCACAACCATCTCTAGGGTTTACAGAAAAAGAGAAAATATCCAGTGATCGACACTTCTGTGCTGCAAATGCCTTGTTGATGTCAGACGAGAATCGTCAGACTGGTTCTAGCTGATAGAAAGGCCACAGTAACTTAAATAACCACTCGTTACAACCGAGGTATGCAGAAGAGCATCTCTGAACACACAACACATCCAAACTTGAGGCAGATGGGCTACAGCAGCAGAAGACCACACCGGGTGTCACTCCTGTCAGCTAAGAACAGGAAACTGAGGCTACAATTTACACAGGCTCACCAAAATTAGACAATAGAACATTGGAAAAACGTTGCCTGGTCTGATGAGTCTCGGTTTCTGCTGCGACATTCAGATGGTAGGGTCAGAATTTAGTGTCAACAACATAAAAGCATGGATCCATCCTGCCTTGTATCAACAGTTTAGGCTGCTGGTGGTGGTGTAATGGTGTGGGGGATATTTTCTTGGCACACTTTGGGTCCATTAGTACCAATTGAGCATCGTGTCAACGCCACAGCCTACCTGAGTTGTGTTGCTGACCATGTCCACCCCTTTATGACCACAGTATACCCATCTTCTGATGGCTACGTCCAGCAGGATAACGTGCCATGTTATAAAGCGCAAAACATCTCAGACTGGTTTCTTGAACATGACAATGAGTTCACTGTACTCAAATGGCCTCCACAGTCACCATATCTCAATCCAATAGAGCACCTTTGGGATGTTCTGGAATGGGAGATTCGCATCATGGATGTGCAAGGAGGTCCAACCCGATACTAGTAAGGTGTACCTAATAAAGTGGCCGATGGGTGTATATAATAACTGTTAAAATCAATTAGTGACTAGTTCATTAGTTAAAAGTATTAGTAACTAATAACCTTGACTTTTTTGATTTTGATTGTAATGCTATAATGTGCTCCTTTTTGAAACAATAATTACAAATAAACTTGCGCTTTACAAATAAACTTGAATTGATTTTAATGATTTTTTCTTTCAGTTGGTGCATTCATTGCCGGCCTGCCATTCAGTACCATTGCCAAACGCTACAGCTGGGACACGGCATTCTGGGTAGCAGAGGTCTCTTGCGCCATAACCACAGTTTGTTTCTTCTTCGTCCGTAACATGCGCACAAAAATGGGCCACGTGCCTAAAAAGATGGACTAATCCTCTTATTAAATCCAATCAGAGAGCCCTGCCAATGTGAGAGCACTCGGACAGGACGTTTACATGCCAGTGTTACATTAAAATATATATTTTTGTCATGCATCTCAATTAATTTCATCATGATATTAATAATAAGCAATATCTGACATTATTTTGGAGATAACAAAGCTTTTGTTACTGTAAGAACAGAAATGTTTACACACTTTTTGAGCACGGAAAGCTGTTTACTTTCTTAGTATTTATTAACATGAATCGTTTCACATGAATGTTGTTTGATTCGCCACTTACTGTGTATGATTGTCCAGTGTTTAAGTTACATTTCAGGAGCTTTGGTGCTGAAATTAGCTTTTTTTTAACTGTATTGTTCTTTTGCACTTGAAGCATCTGTCATTTTGTCACCAGAATAAGTGATTTTGTTTAGTTTCAGCACATGTAATCAATTCAAACAAGTCACATGAAACCAGCAGTATACTATAGGATGTATAAAAGTGTAAAAATGTAGTATAAAAGTTTATTGTGCGTGTACTTATTGTTGCTTATGTGTCAACTGGATCATTTTATATACTGAATGCTTTTCTCATTTTTTTAAGCAAAACTACATTATGATTTTTGTATTTTTACCTAACTAGGGTCATAATGCACTGACATGCTTAAATTTGAAGTATGAAACCAGCTAATATTTTTAAAGGCGTCAAAACATTTTGCAACACAAACTACCCAGGTTTGGAAAGCTAACTTTCACAAAACGTGTCTTGTTTTATACATTTAAAGTTTATAAATTTGAAAAATAACTAATAAATGTATATCTTACACATGCACCCACACACATACATGTGTGTGTATATATATATATATATATATATATATATATATATATATATATATATATATATATATATATATATATATATATATATATATATATATATATATATATATATATATATATATATATATATATATATATATATATATATATATATATATATATATATATATATATATATATGTTGTGCGTATGTATATACAGTCACCGGCCACTATATTAGGTACACCTTACTAGTATCGGGTTGGCCCCCTTTTTGCCTTCAAAACTACTTAAATCCTTCGTGGCATAGATTCAACAAGGTACTGGAAATATTCCTCAGAGATTTTGCTCCATATTGACATGATAGCATCACGCAGTTGCTGCAGATTTGTCAGCTGCACATCCATGATGCGAATCTCCCGTTCCACCACATCCCAAAGGTGCTTTATAGGATTGAGCTCTAGTGACTGTGGAGGCCATTTGAGTACAGTGAACTCATTGTCATGTTCAAGAAACCAGTCTGAGATGATTCACGCTTTATGACATGGTGTGTTATCCTGCTGGAAGTAGCCATCAGAAGATGGGTACACTGTAGTCATAAAGGAATGGACTTGGTCAGCAACAATACTCGGGTTGGCTGTGGTGTTGACACAATGCTCAATTAATACTAAGTGTGCCAAGAAAATATCCCCCACACCATTGCACCACCACCAGCCTGAATCGTTGATACAAGGCAGGGTGGATCCATGCTTTCATGTTGTTTATGCCAAATTCTGACCCTACCATCCAAATGCCGCAGCAAAAATCAAGACTCATCAGACCAGGCAACGTTTCTCCAACCTTCTATTGTTCAATTTTAGTGAGCCTGTGCGAATTGTAGCCTCAGTTTCCTGTTCTTAGCTGACAGGAGTGGCACCCGGTGTGGTCTTCTGCTGCTGTAGCCCATCTGCCTCAAGGTTGGACGTGTTGTGCGTTCAGAGATGTTCTTCTGCAGATCTCGGTTGTAGCTAGTGGTTATTTGAGTTACTGTTGCCTTTCTATCTTCTGGAACCAGTCTGGCCATTCCCCTCTGACCTCTGGCATCAACAAGGCATTTGCGCCCACAGAACTGCCGCTCACTGGATATTTTCTCTTTTTCTGACCATTCTCTGTACACCCTAGAGATGGTTGTGCGTGAAAATCCCAGTAGATCAGCAGTTTCTGAAATACTCAGACCAGCCCGTCTGGCACCAACAACCATCCACATTCATAGTCACTTAAATCACCTTTCTTCCGAATTCTGATGCTCAGTTTGAACTGCAGCAGATCGTCTTGACCATGTCTACATGCCTAAATGCATTAAGTTGCTGCCATGTGATTGGCTGATAAGAAATTTGCATTAAAGAGCAGTTGAACAGGTGTACCTAATAAAGTGGCCTGTGAGTTTATATCTGTGTATGTATATGTATGTAATATACATGTTTATAACAGGCCTAAATGTAAATGTTGTTTCATCAAGGCTGGATTTATACAGGGAAAACGGTAATATTGTGAAATATTATTATTATTTTTATAACTTTTTATTTTCATAATTCTGTAATGAAACAATTTCTTCAGGCTTCAACGAATTTCACTAGATCATTCAGAAACAAACTATTATGCTAATCTATACATTTATTATTATTATTATCAATGCTGAAAAGAGCTCTGCTCCATATAGTACTTGTGTTGATACCTTGATGAATAGAAATGTGAAAACATCTGCGTTAATAACATTCATTTGCTGTAGTTTTAATCAAATTCACGAATTTCTACTTAATAATATTACTTATATCTGTCAGTCTTAAAGTAATGGGCAAAAAATGAGTATCAAAATTCATTTTCAAATGTAATATGCAAATGCCAATGCAATATATAAAATGATGACAATTTATTTCTGTGTTTAAATTAGGTTTTTTCCAGGACATGTAGGCTACAGTAGGCACCAATAGCCTAGTGGCTCTGGTTTACCCCACAAGTCCAAAAACATGTGGTACAGGTGAATTGAGTAGGCTAAATTGTCCTTGGTGTATGTGTGTGAATGAGAGTGTATGGATGTTTCCCAGTAATGGGTTGCAGCTGGAAGGGCATCCGCTGCGTAAAACATATGCTAAGTTGGCGGTTCATTCCGCTGTGGCGACCCCAGATTAATAAAGAGACTAAGCCGAAAAGAAAATGAATTTATTCAGCATTTGCTTTTTTGCAGCGGATGCCCTTCAATTACAATTGACAATTTAGCCTACCCAATTCACCTGTACCACATGTCTTTAGACTTGTGGGGGAAACCGGAGCACCCGGAGAAAACCCACGCAAACACGGGGAGAACATGCAAACTCCCAACAGAAATGCCAACTGACCCAGCTGAGGCTTGAACCAGCGACCTTCTTGCTGTGAGGCGAACCCACTGCACCACCGTGCAGCCAAAATGGGATTTTAATTATATAATTTACATTTGTCGTTTCCAACCACAGTTTTAATTATAGAAGCCAGTTCCTTATTTTTATTCAGTGGCAGGATTGGGCTTTTAAAAGTTTGGTTTTTGCCCCTTCACAAGAAAAAGTTTGGGCCCTCCTGTTCTATGCTCAAGACAAGTTTATTATCGATAGAAGGGATACAGCTGCGGTTGGAAGATGACAAGAATTATTTATATTATTTGTTAAATAACTGTATTTTACCAAAGGCTATAGAATACAAATTATAATAACAATATTAAATCCTTAAAGGAACTTTGATTTTACCCATTATATGTATATTAACGTGTAACCAGTGGTGGAAAGAGTACTGAATAATCATACTCAAGTAAAAGTACCATTACTTGCCTAAAAATGTAGTGCAAGTAGATTAAAAGTATCTGTTGTAAATATTACTCAAAGTATGAGTAAAAAGTAGCCCTTTTAAAAGTACTCAAGAGTGAGTATTATGCTATCAAAAGCTGATATGTTTACATGTAATTTGTGCATGTGTGTGTAAACGTAACATTCTGTGGTGCATTTAGCTATTGCTCAGCAGGCACACAACATCACAAGACGTTAATATTAGGTTAGATTTAGGTTGTGATGTCAGGTGACCAAAATAATTGTCAAGCTAGCAGCTAATGACAACGTTATTTTGTTGACCAATAATGACGTCAAATGATGTTGATATTTGGTTGATTTTAGGTTGTTAGAAAGTGACCACAATACAGCGTCAAGCCAACATCTTAAACCAACGTCATATTGACATCAAATACTGACATTTATTCATCGGTACGACAACCAAAATTCAACGTCTGATAGATGTCATAGGGGTAACGTCCACACAACGTTAAGCTGTAACATCATTAGACGCTGATATTTGGTTGGTTTTAGGTTGGACATGAGTTCTGACGTCAACCCGATTTTCATTTCCAAACAAAATGCAAAGTCCCCATGACGTTAGGGTTCAACGTCAATCAGACGTCCTGTTGACGTCGTGTGCCTGCTGGGTGTTTAAGGCCATTTCGGTCATCATACAGTGAACATCTGTCATCTCATCAGTGACATGCATCTAAACAGTCTCTGGGTCAATGCGTGTAAAGATTTTAAACATCTTCTTAGACACTTTTAATACTTCCAAACAGTTTGCTGCAATTATAAAGTGCACACGTCTTGAGGTAGTTCATTATGATGTGATTTACGGTATGTATGATTGGATTGGACAGGAATCTCAGGACTGATTTTTCTAATCCCCATGGACAAGAAATAATAAAGTAGTGACTGCAGGTTGAAGGAAAGTAGTGGAGTAAAAGTACCGATACTGCACTAAAAATGTACTCAAGGAAAAGTAAAAGTACACATTTTTAAAACTACTTAGTAAATTACAACTTCTGAGAAAAACTACTCAATTACAGTAATTTGAGTATTTGTAATTAGTTACTTTACACCACTGCGTGTAACCCTAACCCAACCTCACACAGTAATGTAAAACCACTAAACCTGTACAGAGTATTATTTACATATTATTTATTAAATTACCAATTAAATTGTATTTTATTAACGTCTACCACTACTAAATCTAACCCTCACAGTAATGTAAAAACAGTAATTGTATTGTTGTAATTATCGTTAATTCCTGCCGCAGATGTATCCCTTCTAGACCGTACCTCCAGTCCTGCAGATGGCGTGCACTGAGCGACGAGACCGCGCACGCTGCGAAAGTCGAAGCGCGCACGTGGACGGACAAAGCGGACGTGCGCGTTCTCGACTTCCTTTCTCTTCCGCAGCTCGCAACGCCTCAGCATGGTGAGTGTTCGAGCGACCCCGAATGTTCGAAAATACCACTTTTTACCCATGTTTCAAGTGTAATAGCCGCATTATAACCACACAGACTTACGTTTTAAAGCATAATGCATACAATATAGTAGCTTAAGTTGGTCATGTAAGTGTTTGTGTATGATTATTTGGTATGAAGTGTTGCCGCATCGTGCGCGAGGCCCGAACTCACGCGCACGTCATAATCTCACATTGGGTTATTTAAAATGTGGCAGTGTTTTAGTTAAAATACGTGTTTATTTGTGTATGCGTGCGATTAAAATGGGTTGTCTGTACTGTCCAGCCGCCCAAGGATAGCAAGCAGAAGAAAGATGCGGGCAAGTCCAAAAAGGACAAGGATCCCGTCAACAAATCCGGAGGCAAAGCGAAGAAGAAGGTAAAATAATACTTGTATTTTTGTTTATCTTTCTTGCCAATAATATTTTTAGGTTTTGAGGTGAGGTGGTGTTAATGAATAAGGTAAAAATTAATAGTTATCGCCATTCTTTTTCCGGTTTATATGTTGAAGTTGAATATTTGTGTATAACAAGTTATTAATAATGTTTAAATATGCAAATGTGGTATAAATCAAATGTGTGTTAAATTGCACGTATTTCTGTAATACGTTCTGGAATAATTTAAAATATTAGTGTCAGATTTGAGGTGATGTATATAAAACATCTCAGATTTTGACACCAATATACATTATCTGCCAACATTTATATAAGTTTTTTTTTTTTTTTCTTCAGTTTTATTTATACATGTCAGGTAAATTATGTATGAACATAACCTTCTGTAAAATCTTAAGAATATAGATATGAGTGAAACTGAATCTTGTCTATGTAAGTGAATCAGAAATGGGAGATTTATGGATCAATGTAGTAGAAAAATAAACACAATTTGAGAAAAGTCTCTACAAATATTGTAATCGGGGCTGCACGGTATTGGAAATAAATGAAGTTGCGATATTTTGTTTTTCTGCCATGCATTAGGTATAGGCCGAAATAATAAGTTTCTAATGGAATGATAACCTTGGATAAAAAGTTATTCATGTTATTGTGATTACTGCTTTAAAATAAGTTCCTTTTAAATGTCTGGGTAAAACTTTTTTTTTCGCCATTGAACACAATTTATTTTATTTTAAAAACATTTGTAATATTTTTGGAGCAGCGAACATGTAAATCATTGACTTCTGCTCTTTTCATTATTTTCAAAAACACAAGAAAACTTCAAACTTCAAAAAAGCCTTACATATACCTTAGGAACGGTATAACAGAACATTTTAGCGGTATTAAAACCTTGACTTCTCCAAACTGCGGTAAACCTTGAAACTGGTTATCGTCCCATGCCTAATAGATAGATAGATGGAGATATATTGCGATATGAATATAATTACACAAGATGACTATTTGGGGAAAAAAAACAATTATACATTGATTGTGGTGATTTTGTTGGAGTGCATTTGCATAAAATGATACAAAATACTGTAATTTAAAGCATTGATGAAACCAATAGAACCAGCCCTGTCACAATAATTAATATATGAACTTATCGCACAACACATGAACATGATCTCAGTCATTTTTGGTGATGCAATATATACATCGCCTATACATAACCAATTCTAGCAACATTTTAGCTGATTGTGCAACATCTCTATCTCTGTTGGAGGTGTCAGTGTGGTTAAAAACTATAGTACATTTACTATAAATTACTTAAGTATATTTTTATATGAGGGTCTGACAGCTGAAAATAGATCTGGATATTGCAGCCTCTGTTACTCTCTACTTTGCACTTTTTTTGTCAACATTTATTATTATTTAGGATATGCGTTTTCACGTTCTGATTGCAATGCCTAATTATTACATTGTTAAAATGACTAATTGAATAGACCCTTTTCAGATTTCCGGGTTTCTCAGTAGCGAAAGTCGTCATAGTTGGGAGAGTACAAAAAAATTATTTTTTACAACTTTTTTTTTCTCAAATAATAAAAGAAAACTCCACGATCATTTTATAAAGACAATCAGAAAAAGGAAAAACATTGTGTGAGACTGATAACGGCAGAGGAGAGAATAACGTCAAGTTTACTGTCCTGTCCCATAGACGCTGCATTAGAAACACCTCGCACAAGCGGTAATTAGTTTTTTGTAATTTGACGCTAAGGTGATGTAATACATATGTAAATACATAAAAATGTTTATACGTTTTAAAAGAAAATCTAAATATTAAAAACTTTAAGGAAACGCATCATAACAGGCTTGTGAAAAGGGTCCATTAAACATTCTTAAGAATAAAATATTACATGTTCTTTAGAAGTGTACTTGCATTGTGATAATATTATATTGTCATTAATGAGTGGCATAAAATGGCAATAATATAGTTTACTGCAATATATTTTGGTGCAATATATCGTACAACAAAAAATAGATATCGTGACAGGCCTAAATAGAACAAATATAAAATGACCATAACTGTAAATTCCCTGTTTTTGCTCTTGAGTAGAAGTGGTCCAAAGGAAAGGTGAGGGACAAGCTGAACAACCTGGTCCTCTTCGATAAAGCCACTTACGACAAACTGTACAAAGAAGTGCCGAACTACAAGCTGATCACCCCGGCTGTGGTTTCTGAGAGGCTGAAGATCAGAGGCTCCCTGGCCAGAGCCGCCCTGCAGGAGCTGCTGGGAAAAGGTGATAATTGGAGAAATTATCATTCAATTTAAGCTTATTATGATTTTTGATTCTTTATTCGGTTCTCTATGTATAGATTTAATACAAAAGTTATTTGTAATTCTACTTAAAATTTGATTTGGCATCAGTTTGCATAAGGTCAATTTAAGACTTGTATATCTTATATATCCAGTTTATTTATTTATTTTTGTTCTTTTGAACACCATAAGAAGATATTTCTAAGAATGTTGGAAACTGGTAACCATTTATTTAAAGTATTTGTTTTCCCTACTTATGGATGTGAATGGTTCAGTCTCCAGAATTCTTAAAATGATCTTTTCTCAAACTTGTTTGGAACAAGTTAAGGGTGAGTAAATGATATCAATTTTCCTTTTTGGGTGAACTAACCCTATTAAACTTAAGGTATAGCTTAATCTCTGATTTTGCCCAGGTACTGCTGTTATAAATTACTGTGGATTTGTTCCAATTACCTTTTTTCTATTACAAGTTACGAATAACCAACTTTCCGTTCTTCAACCTCAATGTTTTTGCATTTCAAATCCACATTTCAATTTTTAAATTTAGGGCAAATTAGTAATGATTTGCATTATTGATATGTATTTTAGTCTATAGTGTAAAAATAGACGTGTAACACTGTTTTAGGTTTATCCTCCTAGGGCTTGAGTGTCCACAGCACATTTTAGCTCTTAAGTGGCTATTTAAAATACTTTGTTTTATATTTTGTTACAGACATACAGTGTCATCCTGCAACTGTTTTGCAGCATATGAAATGTCCCAAACCCTATTTTTAACAGTCTAAAATGGAAAACAATGTTCTTTTTACTCTCTGATAGTCAAAGCAAGTTAAAAAAAAAAATTTCTATGTTATATATGCATTAAAAAAACATTCAGGAAAAAGTGTTTTATGTAAATTGGGACCACGAGTCCACATATATGGACATCATTTTTCTCTTAAAGTACATCATATCAAAAGATTAGACTTAGATTTTTATTCTAATTAGGTTCCAATAAGCCCAAATAGCGAAGAGAAATATAAAATGCATGTAAAAAAACATCTTGGGCCTTAAGATGGTATAACATTGTTTGTAGTGTGCTTCTTAATTGTTAGGTTTTTTTTTTTTCCCCTAACCCTTTGACTGCCTGCTCTACCAAATGGTTGACCATATTTTGACTGTTTTAAATAATGACTGTTATGGCGTACCCTTTTCTCGAACTCTGCCGAAGCATGGTTGTCCCCCGTCCCCTCTCCCCCGATGCTCTGCACACACATTGCGTTTGCTGAAGGTGCAGCTGTCGTGCAGTGAGGGGTTTGCGACTCTAACAAACTACGACAGTTTGTATTCATTGAGCAGTAAGAATGATTAATAAATTCATATGAAACAGTCCCTTAAAAGTGATGTTGCATCTTCAGTTTGGGCTCAGGCTACAAGCGTACCGCTCTCTGGCACACTTTCAACCGGGCCAGGTCCGGCTAACTGAACAGCGTCTGGGCCCGATTCGGAGCACTCACACTTGTCAAACCAGGAAACGCGCCTGGGCACAGTTTGGATAGCATAGTGTTAGTGCACCCTTAACCTCTTCAAGCCCAAGCTGTTTTTTTTTCATGCATTTTTTATTTCTCTTTGCTATTTGGGCTTATTGGAACCTAATTAGAATAAAATAATCTTTTGATATGATGTACTTTTAAAGAAAAATGATCTCCATATATGTGGACTCGTGGTCACCTTTGTGTAATAGAATGAAAAACTCTTTATTTCTGCCTTCAACACAGCAGTTTTTTCCTGACTTTTTTAATGCATTAATAACACAAACGCATATTTTTTTTTTTTACATGTTTTGACTATCAATAAAAAAAAAATTTTGACAGTTAAAATAGGGTTTGGGACATTTCATATGCTGTAAAAGAGGTTAAAGTCATTTAAAGAATGACTGTTTTAAATAATGGTTTACACACACGAGATTGTTGGTTTACAAAAAAATCAAACACACAAGTCCTGTTGCACTTACATTTTTTTTTTTTTTTTTTTTTTTTGTAAAAAAAAAATTTAAAACATGTTAAATGAGAATCTAAAATATTTTATGGCATACTTCAAAAAAATAAAGTTTTAATATTAAAAAATGTTTTATTTGGATTTAAATAATTTGGTCTTAACTTCATATTTTCATATTTTTCAAAGCATATGTATTAATTCCGGTACTTTTACCATAAACCGACATATCAACCATTTGGTAGAGGCTGATATTTTAGAAATTAGGGGATGTTGAAAAAAAAGGATTTGAGTGTGCTAACTAGCAACATTAGGAGTTAAGAAATACAAATCAAAATTATTATACTTGGTGGGGCATTTAAATTATAGATTTTAGATTACAATTTCTTAATTTGCTTTTAGCTCAGTTGTTTTCACCTTATAATATTAATAATTGCAACACTGAATATAGTTTATTGATTGTAAATGTTTGAGATTAGTAGATATTCACAACACAAAACAAGCATTACAGCTGTAAATTAGTTTGAGTAAAATAACTTACAAAAATCATCTGATCTTTTACTTTAAGATACTATATTAAAGCTTTAATCTTCAAGCAGCAGCACATACAAGTATTGAAAGTTATGCAAACATAATAAAGGGACAGTTCATCCAAATATGAAAGTGTCCTCATTTATTCTCACTCAAGTCTTTCTAATATTTTTGTATTTCCGTGAGTGAAAAAAGCTGCCATTGACATCCATAGTAGGAACAAAGAACTATTAAAGTTTTTTCCAACATGTTTTAGTATATCTTTGTTCAACAGAAGAAAGAAACTCAGAAACAGGTTCGGATGAAATGGAGCACGAGTAAATGATGGCAGATATTGTAATTTTGGCTAAACTGTCCCTTTAACAAACTGAAGTTGAGTTGCCAAATGCAGATGTAGAGATTAAGTTTATTCATCATGATTTCTGCTCTTGTTTTTTGTGGCCAGGCCTGATCAAGCTGGTGTCCAAACACAGAGCTCAGGTGATCTACACCAGAAACACCAAGGGCACAGACGAGGCGGCTCCAGAAAAGGAGGCATAACATGGTGATTATCAACTCTTCGGGTTTCATATTTGATGTGTTTGTAATGCGGTCTCATTCACTGACTGTTTATTCATCTCTCTTTCAGGTTCCACCTTGGCTTGAGTTATGGTCTTTTGTATAGATGAATAAAAACCATAAAATTGAGCTTGTGTTTGTGTTTCTTTGTCGAAGTTGAAATGTATCTTTCATTGAGAGCATATGTACAATTTCCAGTAATTAAACTCAGCCAGCTTTATTGAATGTACATTGTGATTGCTTTATTTTCTAGAAAAATTATCTGGACACGAGTAAGCATTGAGGAAAAAACTGATCAGTCTTACTGCTGTGTAAGTAGCAGTTTATAATTTAATTCATGGTAGCCCAAAATAAATCATTTTAAAAACACAAGCATATATTTTATTATGTATCTCTTGACTCATCCTGTAGAAAGACTCATTCAGAAGAAATTGTATAACAGATTAGTGTCATTCAATTGTAACACATGTTGCAAACATCGCATTTATTTAAAACTTAATTTAGCAGCCAAATTGAATGCAGATATAGAGGGTTTAGATTTATTTTAATCATAATTCAGTGATGTTTATGAATCTGTGGTTTGATCAACCAACTTCATAAAAAAATACTCAGACTTGTTTTATACAGACCAGATCATAATCTGTAAGAAATTGATCATGTGAGCTCTTTAAAGTTTGTAACGAAGAGTAAATAAACTTGTGTATTTTAATAAATGCAAATATATTACAAATGCATTTTCTTAATTCCCCTTAAATCAGAGCAAAAAGTCATGGCAGTAAATCTATGTACTGCAAAGAAAACTATCTTTAAGTTTTTTCCCCACAATACAAATAACTTACTTGAATCAAGATATGTTTATTATGCAACTATTGAAATCAAGTTTGCTGAGAAATAGTAGAAAAATAAGTAAAACATTGTCAATTTTTTTTTCCTGAGCCCTATGGCTTTTAGTGAGTCAAAAAATAACTAACGTGAATCAAGACATACACTCACCGGCCACTTTATTAGGTACACCTGTCCCAACTGCTCATTAACGCAAATTTCTAATCAGCCAATCACAAGGTAGCAATTTAATGCATTTAAGGATGTAGACATGGTCAAGACGATCTGCTGCAGCTCAAACAGAGCGTCAGAATGGGGAAGAAAAGTGGTTTAAGTGACTTTGACGGTGGCATGGTTGTTGGTGCCACTCCTGTCAGCTAAGAACAGGAAACGCAGGCACAAATTCGCACAGCTTCGCCAAAATTGGACAAGAAGATTGGAAAAACGTTGCCTGGTCTGATGAGTCTCGATTTCTGCTGCAACATTGGGAAGGTAGGGTCAGAATTTGGCGTCAACAACATGAAAGAATAGATCCATCCTGCCTTGTATCAACTGTTCAGGCTGGTAATTGTGTAAGGGATATTTTCTTGGCACACTTTGGGCCCATTAGTACCAACTGAGCATTGTGTCAACGCCACAGCCTACCTGAGTATTGTTGCTGACCATGTCCATCCCTTTATGACCGCAGTGTACCCATCTTCTGATGGCTACTTCCAGCAGGATAACTCGCCATGTCATAAAGTGTGAATCATCTCAGACTGGTTTCTTGAACATGACAATGAGTTCACTGTACTCAAATGGCCTCCACAGTCACCATAGCTCAATCCCATAGAGCACCTTTGGGATGTGGTGGAACGGGAGATTCGCATCATGGATGTGCAGCCGACAAATCTGCAGCAACTGCGTGATGCTATCATGTCAATATGGAGCAAAATCTCTGAGGAATATTTCCAGTACCTTGGTGAATCTATGCCATGAAGGATTAAGGCAGTTGTAGAGGCAAAAGGGGGTCCAACCGGGTACTAGTAAGGTGTACCTTATAAAGTGGCCGGTGAGTTTATAATACTTTTTATGCACCTTTACAAATTGTTTGCTGAGGAACTGGTCCAATTTAAGAAAAATAAAAAAAATCTGTTGATATTTGGGAATTTTTCTGAGCCCTACGGCATTTAGTTAATCCTAAACATGCTTTATTGTTTCCAATACAAATAACTAAACTAACTTCAATCAATTAAGATTTACCCAATATGCAACTATAGTAAAAGTTGTTTGTTGAGAAATTGGACAAAATTAATTGAGTTTAATATTTTGTTTGTCATTATTTATGTACTTTTTTTTTTCTGAGCCCCATGGCTTTAGTTAATAATAAACATGCTTTATTTTGATTACTTTAATGGACAATGTTAATCTTGGACCATCAGCATAGGCTCTTCCTCCATCAGCAAGCATCTCTGCGATTATTGCTTATTTTGGGTGAACTCATTCATTCATTTTCCATCAGCTTAGTCCTTAATTCATCAGGGGTCGCCACAGCGGAATGAACCACCAACTTATCCAGCATATGTTTTACGCGGCGGATGCCCTTCCAGCTGCAACCCACTACTAGCCACAGCCATATCACCCTGCAGCCCAAGACCGGTTACTCACTGAAGCTAAGCAGGGCTGAGCCTGGTCTGTACCTGGATGGGAGACCTCATGGGAAAACTTGGTTGCTGTTGGAAGTGGTGTTAGAGAGGCCAGCAGGGGGTGCTCAACCTGTAGTCTGTGAGTCCTAATGCCCCAGTAAAAGTGAAGGGGACACTACTGTCAGTGGGTGCCGTCTTTCGGATGAGACGTTAAACCAAGGTCATTAAAAATCCCATGGCACTTCTCATAAAGAGGGGTGTAACCTCGGTGTCCTGGCCAAAGTCCCTCAATCGGCGCATACCCATCATGGCCTCCTAATCATCCCCATCCACCAAGTTGGCTCTATCACTGTCTCTTCAGTCTCGTTGTCCTGTGGCTGCCGTCGCATCATACAAGTGAATGCTGCACACTGGTGGTGGTGTGGAGAGACCCCCCCTCATGATTGTGAAGCGCTTTGGGTGTATAACCACACACATGCGCTATATAAATACACATTACATTACATTACATTACTGGTAAACATCCATACACGCATTCACACACTGGTCAGTTTAGTTTATTCAATTCTCCTATAGCGCATGTCTTTGGACTGTGGGTGAAACCGGAGCACCCGGAGGAAACCCACGCCAACACTGGGAAAACTTTCAAACTCCACACAGAACGACAACTGGTCCAGCCGGGACTCGAACCAGCGACCTTCTTCCTGTGAGTTGACAGTGCTAATCACTGAGCTGCCTTTGGGTGAACTATTCCTTAAAATATCTTAATAAACCTGATGTTCAGTGTTCACTTCTACACAAAGTTCATTTTGAAATCTGGCACAACAGACTGAAGTGACACCAGATATTCATGTCATCTCTTCACATTTTAATAAGGCTTTAAAGGCAGCAAGACGTTGGAAAATAATGAGATATTCAGTGTGTGAGACGGAATAAACTGAGAATCTTCATGATGATCTGCTAAACTGGGGACTTCACATTAACGTCGAGATCCAGCACTAGTGCGTCAACAAAGTCTTCAATGGTAGGAGTCGTCTGCAGCATTCCTGAGGAGAAAATATGATCACATGTAAACCTTTATTCTTAAGATTACCCAAAAGGCTTGGATTTATTTTATTTACCTTGGACCATCAGCATAGGCTCTTTACTTCCTCCATGAGCCAACATCTCTCTGCGATATCGCTCTCCCATCACTCTACAAATGAGAAAGTTTGTTCATTATAAAAAGTAAAGAGCCCTATTATGCCTTTTCATAAACATAATCTTCAAAGTACAAATGAAATCAAAAGTAACCATATTCATCTGTGTGTTAAGAAAACATTTTTAATCTAAAGTTAAAGTCTGAAAATGCTCTTCCTGTTTTAATTTAATTTATTTATTTTTTATTAATGTCAGGGTAACAATAACAACATCATACAAATTTGTTACATAGAGTGTACATGAGTTTTACAGAGTAGTATCAAATAAGCACATACAAGAGAAAATAATAATAAAATAATATAAAATCATGTGTTAAGAAAATTAAAAAAAGGAAAATAAGTTAACAGTTCTGATAGCTTTAAGATTTTTAGAGGAAGCAATAGTTTTAATGTACTGTTGAAGTTCCTTTTCAAAAACAATAAAGCAAGGTATACGTTGAGAGAATTTACAGCGATGTATTCGGAATTTTGCAAGGATTAAAAGGAGATTAATAATGAAATATTCCTTACTTTTATCATCGGGAGTATTGAAAAAAAAACCAACAGGATATCCTTAAAAGATAACCAGAATCCCGGTAGTATTTTGCGATGAATAGCCAAAGAAAGTTTAATCAAAAAGCATCGTGCATGAGGGCAAATGCACTTCCTGTTTGTTTTCAGTTAAATTCTCAGATTACGTCTGTTTGGGGTATTGGGCGTGGTTTATAGGCTGTCTACTCGTTTCTGATTGGTCAGACCTCTCTGATTGGTCAAACTCATCCGGGAACTTTGAATCACCTTGACCGTCAGTGTCTGTGAATATGTTCAATTTCATACTTTCTTGTATCTGTTTGTCTGTCACGTCGCGGATTTGGACTGTTTGGTATCATCTTGTGAATGAATAATACGTTGGTAAGTATGCTTGTTTTGTTTCTCTCAGCTTTGCGTTTTTTACTGTTTGGCGCCATCTTGTTGTGACTGAATAATTAGTGAGACAGTTAGTGAAACGTTATACTCGGGGTGCGAATTATACATTGATCGGGAAGGTCAAGTTTTCCGGTTATGTTCGGTAATATGCCTCAGTGAACCAAATTTATATATTTAATTCAATTACACCTAATTCATTTGAGGGATATTGAGTGGTTCTCAATGACATTTGTGATATTACAGTTTTTTCCAACTGCTTACACACGTTTTCAAAACAGCGTCCCCTTTTTTCAAAAGTCTACACACAATTCTCAATACTGCACACAAAAAATGCAGAATGCCTCACATCTCCTCCTTCAAATTGTAACTCTGCATTCAAAATGCCATAAACGCACGTCAGAATGAAGCATTTGCATCAAATGGCAAACACTTATAACCTTAAATGTTTGGATAAACCATGTAAACACTGCTGTTCTAAATCTAAAGCTCTGTGCTCTTTATAGGCTTATATCTACATTTCAATACAGTGTTTTACAGTGACAGTAATCTGAGAGGAGTAACTGGTAAAACACCAATGACATTAAAAAAAAAACCCAGAAAATGTTTATTAGGCCAAACATTACTGTTGTTTATACCATAAAAACATAAGCATACTGTATGTAAAAATAAAATCAGAACATATGTAAAGCAAAAGTATATACTTTAGATCAGTGGTTCTCAATCTTTTTTCACCAAGTACCACCTCAGAAAAAAAAATTGTCGCTCCAAGTACCACCATAATGACCAGTATTGAAATACAGTAGCGTAGTAGGCCTAATTAAGCAGCTACAGCACTGCACAGTTCAAAAACCAAGCAGATTATTCTTACTATTAGGATATTTATTATTGTCAGCCATTTTGAACATTATAACTAGTTTGAACATTAACACTGTTCTGTGCTTTACAGGTAAAAATAAATAAAACGTCAAGGTTTAAATTAAAATGTACGGAAGTCTTAAGTGGCCATGCATTAAAATATTTTTTCTCTCTTGTTTTGTTGTGATCACGACTTAATTATCTTGTGATCTCGACATAACAAAAAAGTTGTTTTCTCGTGATCTCGACATAACAAAAACGTATGTCGTGATCACGACTTATTTTTTTTGCTTTATTTATTTATTTATTTATTTATTTATTTATTTATTTATTTATTTATTTATTTATTTATTTATTTATTTATGTATTAATTATTATTAGTAGTTGTAGTAGTATAGTAGTAGTATTAGTATCAATATCTGGCAAATGTTAGGACACCGGCCTTGCGAACAGGGAAAGAATAACTGCAGACGCGCATTTGTGCAACACATTAAAGGCGTTCAGAACAGCCATAATAAGAGAGCAAACGCTCGTGCTCATGATTAATGTACATTCATGATTATGTTCATGTATATGATCCTTATTTACAATAATTTGCATCAACTGTTACCATTTTAAAGCAACTCTATGGCATTTTTAAAGTTGTAAATAATTTGCGGAAAGGATCAAAGCAAGTGCAGGATCTTCATCATTCTTCATATTTTAATTCATGCATGCAGCAACTTATTTTGCGCCATATAGAGTTGCCTTAAAATGGTAACAGTTGAGGGAATATTATTGTAAATAATGGTATATAATCATATACGTGAAAATATTCATAAATGTACATTAATCATGAGCACGAGCGTTTGCTCTCATATTATGGCTGTTCGGAACGTCTTTAATGTGTTGCACAAATGCGTCTCTGCAGTTGGGCTATTCTCTCCCTGATCGCAGGGCCGGTGTAGACTCTCTGGCCAGACATTTGCCAGATATTATTAATAATAATAATAATAATAATAATAATAATAATAATAATAAATACATAAATAAAAGCAAAAAAAATAATAAGTCGTGATCATGACATAACAACTTTTTGTTATGTCGAGATCACAAGAAAATTAAGTCGTTATCATAACAAGAGAGAAAAAATATTTTAATGCATGGCCTCTTAGGACTTCCGTAAAAATGTGCTTTTAAAAGTTAATAAAAAATAACACTTCTTAAAGTAAAAAGAAAACTGCTGTACTAAAATGTAAAGCATTAGCATATGGTAGCAGCCTATTTATCAACCTAAGAATGTTCCTTGGACCTCATAAATATAATCTATGTCATCATATTCAAATATAAACTCTTTTTGATATATTTTGAATTGTATGATGCATGTGTATATGACTTATTTGTATCTCTGAAATCTAAACATTTACTTGTATTAATTACGAATTGGATTTACATATTTAAATTAGAAATTAGATCTGCTTACTGTGCGTTAGAGTAGGCTATTTATGTCAGAAAAGCAAGTGATTAAACCATGCCTGTCAACATTGGGATATAAAAATACGGGATACTCCCCCAACAACCGTTACAAATATTGGGGGGAAATTAGATTCAAATGACAGAATACATTAGAACATTAAAAATAAAATAACAGGTTTAGCCTATTAGAATCAAGTTACTGATCACATCGGTGTTGTCGTACAAAGGGTTAAAAGTGTGTTCATTTATTTATTTTTTTTTACTTTAATTATTTAGCGATTCTTTCGCGTACCACTAGAAGGAAGCCTGCGTACCACTAGTGGTATGTACCACAGTTTGAGAACCACTGCTTTAGAACACAGTAAAGAACACTCTTGTGTATAGCAAAGCCCATCTTTCAAAAATCCGATCGATGGCCCAAAGAACAAAATAATTCACCATCCTACATTTCTTTTTCTCATTTCAGGACTGTTTCAAGTGGATGTAAGTCATGATAAAGGAAAAAAAGGACAACATTTCATGGTGACTTTAATAGCACAAAGAGCACAGTCTGACCTGCTGAAGGGATCCTGAAGAAAACACTGTCTCCACACCATCGATGCGACCGCTCTGGACATGAGGTAGGAGTAATATTTAGCACCATAACCAACCAGGTGACTGAATCTCAGCTGCCAGGCCTGTATGATGTTAAGGAGAAGTTATTAAGGTGAGCATTTTGTTTTCAGCATTATAGATGAAAACATTCATTCACTTTCCTTCGGCTTAGTCCCTTATTTATCAGGGGTCGTCACAGCGGAATGAACCGCCAACTATTCCGACATATATTTGAATAAAATAAATAAAATATATATATATATATTTCAAATAAATAGACACAGAACTGGCAACTTACAGTGTTATAAACGTATGGTAACCCGTAAAACGTCTCCTGCAATTCTCTGAGGATGTCAGTGGTTGATCTGTATTGTGGCTTTCCATGATAAACCTGATCCAAAGCTGCATAGAAAATCTGGAAAAAGAGGAATAACACAAATAGTAGAGTTTTCGTCCAATAATGCCTACTTTATACTGTGTAATATATGTCATTTCATTCATTGTCTTTCGGCTTAGTCCCTTTATTCAATGAACCGACAACTTATCCAGCATATGTTTTACACAGCGGATGCCCTTCCAGCTGCAACCCAGTACTGGGAAACACCCTCACACACTCATTCACACACATACACTATGGCCAATTTAATTTGATCAATTCACCTAAAACACATGTCTTTGGACTATGGGGGAAACCGGAGCACCCGGAGGAAACCCGCGCCAAACCGGGAGAGCATGCAAACTCCACACAGAAACGCCAACTGGCCCAGCGGGGACTCGAACCAGCGACCTTCTTGCTGTGCGGCGACAGTGCTAACCACTGAGCCACAGTGCTGCCCTATATGCCATTTTTACTACATCCAATTACTGAATGTTTATACAGAGGTTTAAAGAGGTTTTTAGTATAACTGTAAAAACATTTGGTTCACGGTTTAGCGTTGTTTTTATAAAGTAAAGAAAATAATTTTAATATATTTTTAGTATCATTTCAGGAAGAACACATAGAGGGAAGATGCAACTCAATGTTTACAGTACGTACGTTGCTCAATTATCAGCATTTTTATATGGCATCATATGTTTAGCCCCCAAAATTAAAAATACACACTTGATTATATAAACCTAGACTTTTAAGTATCATCTCACTAAATATTATTGGGAAATATAGGTTGAAAACAGATATTCATAAACATTTTTACTGAAGTAGTCTTTTATACGGTTATACAGATCTCATTATTTTATAGAATTTTATCTTACGTTTTATCCACAAAAATAACAACTGAACCAAATTGCATATGTTTCAATAAAATTGGATAATACCGTAACAGAAGTAAAAGCCTGATCTATCAATTTATTCAAACGTTTAGTTTTATATATAACTATTATATTTTTAAACATTTTATTATTTTTATATGATATATTTATAATAATTCTTTTATATTTATAAATATGATTATTCATTCAATTTTATTCAGCTTAGTCCCTGATTTATCAGAGGTCGCCACAGCGGAATGAACCACCATCTATTCCAGAATATGTTTTTACACAGCGGATGCCCTTCCAGCCGCAACCCAGCACTGGGAAATAAATAAGATTATTATTATTATTATGTTTTTAACCCATGTATTGAACATGAATAATCTAATATAAATCGAATAAATATTATTATTATTATTATTAGCTTTATATTAGATTTTACATGGTTGTACATATAAAAAAATGTGTGTGTGTATGTGTATATATATATATATATATATATATATATATATATATATATATATATATATATATATATATATATATATATATATATATATATATATATATATATATATATATATATATATATATATACATACATACATACATACATACATACATACATATACATATACATATATACACACACACACACACAGTTGAAGTCAGAATTATTTGCCCCCCTTTGAATTTTTTTTCTGTTTAAAATGTTTCCAAAATGATGTTTAACAGAGCAAGGAAATTTTTACAGTATGTCTGATAATATTTTTTCTTCTGGAGAAAGTCTTATTTGTTTTATTTGGGCTAAAATAAAATCAGTTTTTAACTTTTTAAAAACAATTTTAGGGACAAAATTATTAGCCCCTTTAAGCTAATTTTTTTTTTCCGATACTCTACAGAACAAACCATCATTATACAATAACTTGCCTAATTACCCTAACCTGCCTAGTTAACCTAACTAACCTAGTTAAGCCTTTAAATGTCATTTTAAGCTGTATAGAAGTGTCTTGAAAAATATCTAGTCAAATATTATTTACTGTCATCATGGCAAGGACAAAATAAATCAGTTATTAGAAATGAGTTATTAAAACTATTATGTTTAGAAATGTGTTGAAAAATCTTCTCTCCGTTAAACAGAAATTGGGGAAAAAATAAACAGGGGGGCTAATAATTCAGTGGGCTAGTAATTCTGACTTCAACTGTATATTATATTATATTTATTATTTATATTTTTAATCTTTTTTTTAGACAAAATTCTGAAATTCAGCGGGTCCCAACTATAGCTTAAGTCCAGAAAAACTGCTCATTAATGCTCTGACTTAAATGATTCATTTATAAATGAATAAATGATTCAGACCAGCACAATAAATGGTTCTCCATCACAGATTTCAGTCTGTAGTACCTGGAGCTGAGTGTCAGCAGCACAGCAAACCCTCTTCGACTCACACAAACGGGACACAAGGCTTTCAGGAAGGGGCTGGAAGGAAAAAAAAAGGCATGTTAGACAGATGATTTGACCAAAAATTAAAATGAACACTCCACTTTTTTAAACGGTTAAGTTTTACCATTTTTGAATCCATTTAGGCACTTTTAGCTTAGCTTAGCATAGATCATTGAATCAGATTAGACCATTAGCATCTCACTCAAAAATGACATTTAAAGCTTGATTCTTCTGTAATTACATCGTGTATTAAGACCAACGAAGAATTGAAAAGTTTCTATTTTCCAGGCTGATATGGCTAGGCGCAATAATACAACTCAGCGCCTGAAAATAGTCCCCACCTAGATAACATGGTACCCACGCTGTGTAATATCATTACACCAGAATAAGAGAACAGTTCTTACCCATATTGACTAGGAAAAAAGCAACTTTTCATTTTCTGTCAGACTTAGTACACAATATAACTACAGAAGAATAAACCTTTAAATAGGAAAATTATCGGAACTCTTTTTTTTTTTTTTTTTTTTCTTTAATGCTAATGGTCTAATCTGATTCAATGATCTATGCTAAGCTAAGCTAAAAGTGTCCTGGAGATTGGCTGACTGGATACAAATATAGTATGTGTGGGGACTCGATGCAGACACCTATAACTGAGTCGACACCTGTGATCAGAATCACCTTGATCGAGAGCCGTTTTTGGTCTCTGACCAAAATCAGAAGGTCAGGCCACATTTTTGCAGTAGAGCAGGAAGCGCATGCCTTGAGGCTATCGGACTCGTGAAGTGTCATCGGACCCACTATCCTGACCAAGTTAACTCAAGACGAACGGGTAACTGATCATGAGAACACAATTTTCTTAACAAAGAGCTCGTGTTTGACCTCAGGAAATGGGGTTTTCCAGCCCCCATGCAAGACAGAAAATTGACTGACTTTGCTCCAAAACAGAGAATCAAAATCCTCTCTGAAATTTTAAACTATCATCAAACATTAAAGTTCATCAGATCATCCTCAAAACAATGATAGCGGACTTGTAATGAAATGTAATGTTATTGTTCTTGTATGACACCTGAATCCTGTATATGTTAAGAATGCATTAATCATGGATAACCCATTATGCTTTGAGTTATTACAAACGTACCATTATGTGTATGTTATTTGAGATGAATGAGTGAAATCCTTTCCCTTTCTTTCATTCCTTTTTGATTATAGATATGTAAAATGTATCATCTTCATATTATAAATGTATGCTTAATGCTATTTGTCTGAGCACCATGTGAGTAAGTCACGCCAAGTGCATGGGACTGCCACGCAGATCCACGGACAATGCCTCATTTATCCAGCTCTATAGGGGCCGGAAACATTGGTGATAAAACCCATCACCACAATCATTCTTTAGGCTAAGCGAGGCAAAAGAACGGCAGAAAGGCAGCGAAGCAGCAGCAGCTGTTGAGAAGTGGAGATGCTCCACTTCCAACTCTTCTCCGGGTCCAGTCCAGCTGGACTTGGACATTAAGATGGGTTGAGACCAGCCTCAAACTTCCCCATCTCCCGTTTACTCTTCTTTCTTTTCTTTCCGTCGAGAGTCTAGTTAAGTTGCGTCGCGAAACCCGTCAACACGACAACAGTTTGGCCGCCTCCAACTTAAACTACTGGACTTCACTTCAGCCTCAGGGACGTCACTTCAACGACCAAACCAACCACCAGCGAACAGGGAAACCAGCTCCACAGAAGGACTTCCCCACATCACTAAGGAACGCAAGTACATCTCCAGATCCATTGCTGAACTGGTGTATGATCTGCTAATCATGTTAAATGATAGATAACCCTGTCTAAGACACAGTAAAGGTTGAATTGATTATTTGGTTCGCTTGGTTAGGTTTTACATCTTGAGGTTTTACATCACATCTCTCCTAAACTCTTCTTTCCTTCTATTCCTTGTCTGCAACCAGTATGAATGCGCGTGTGTATGTGTGTTTTTGTTAGTTTGTAGTCAATAAAGTCTCTTTTGTATTAAAAGGAAGGTGACCTGTGTATACTTATGAATCTAATGCCTTATACCCTAGATCTTGTTACCCTGCTTAAATATTAAAGTGTTTTACTTTAGTTCGAATAGTAATATTCATTTTTGAGTCAACAGCCCTGTCTGTTCAAACGAGCGCTGGACGAGTCGTTTGTTCAGTTCAAGAGAGTCGATTCTTTTGGAGCCGCTTTAAATTCTGTTATATTCCCTTTGAGCTAATTTAAAGTTAACGCACTACATAATTGTGTATTACGTGTGCGAGGCCCTACATATGAGAGCTGTAAAATGATCTTATTTTCCTCAAAAAAGTGGAGTGTTCCTTTAATTTACTTTCCCTCATGCCATCCAAGATGTTTTTTTCTTCAGCTGAAGGTTAAATATCATTAGAAGCCAAAGATTATTAATTTTGTTTTACCTGTATATGTTTTATTTGACTCTCATAGTGTCGACATTCATTTTAATGTTCTACAAAAAAAAGTCACTTATGTTTTAGATAGCTTGAAGGTCAGCGAATGTCTATTTCTTTTTGTGTGATCTATGCCTTTAAATCAACATGTTTTCCTTTTTTAATTGGTTTGAAAGTCATAGATGTTGATCTACAAAGCAGATATGTGCACAAACCCACCTCTCCAGTCTGATAATGTCGAGCAAACTGGCTCACAACCCGATAATCTGAAGCGAAATACTCCATCAGAACAGAAGGGACTTCAGCAAAGTCTGTGGCACACCTGGTTCCTTCAAAAACACACAGATAAATCATGTTCACGTCAAAAATGATTGGTATTTGCATATTATTAATTATATTTTCAGGAACACTTGTGATTTCTGGATTAATGGCAAATAATACAGTGGTTATCATTTGTTTTGTTTTTATAAACAAATGTTTTAAGGACTGTAACTACACTACCTGACAAAAGTCTTGTCGCCTATCCAAGTTTTAGAAACTACAAATAATAACTTGACTTCTAGTTGATCAGTATGACTAGTACGACTCCCATGAGCTTGAAGGACTGCATCCATACATCTCTGCAATGACTCAAATCACTTATTAATAAAGTCATCTGGAATGGCAAAGAAAGCGTTCTTGCAGGACTCCCAGAGTTCATCAAGATTTTTTGGATTCATCTTAAATGCCTCCTCCTTCTTACCTCAGACATGCTCAATAATGTTCATGTCTGGTGTCTGGGCTGGCCAATCCCTGGAGCACCTTGACAAACTTTGATGTGGAGGCTGAAGTATGAGAGGGAGCGCTATCCTGCTGAAGAATTTGCCCTCTCCTGGGGTTTGTAATGTAATGGGCAGCACAAATGTCTTGATACCTCAGGCTGTTGATGTTGCCATCCACTCTGCAGATCTCTTGCACTCCCCCATATTAATTGTAACCCCAAATCATGATTTTTCCTTCACCAAACTTGACTGATTTCTATGAGAATCTTGGGTCCATGCAGGTTCCAGTAGGTCTTCTGCAGTATTTGTGATGATTGAGATGCAGTTCAACAGATGATTCATCAGACAAATCGACCTTCTGCCACTTTTCCAAATGATCAACTAGAAGTCAAGTTATTATTTGTTGCTTTTACAACTGGGATCGACGACAAGACTTTGTCAGGTAGTGTAGGTAAAAAAATTAAAGGCATGGTACACCAAAAATGAAAATTCTGTCATCATTATTTGGGCTTGTGGTCAAGGGTCACTGATTGATCTTTCAGTGATTTCCAATATTGTGACTCTGACCTGTGACGTGTTGATAGCGTGTTCGGCCGAGCATGGAGTGCATGGCGTGTCCCATCTCATGGAAAAGGTTCTCCATCATGGAGGGTGTGAGCAGACAGGGGCTTCTGCTGCTGGGTGGAGGTAAACTTAACATCAGCACCACAACAGGCAGCTGGTAAACTCCATCCTCCCTCAGACGCCCACCACGGATGGTAAAGTGACAGTCCTGCCATAGACAGTGTTTTCAGAACCACTGATAAAGCAAGAGTTTATTTGCAAAAATAAATGTAAAGTTTAAGTCAAAATTACTAGCATTCCTGAATAGTTTTCCCCCCAATTTCTGTTTAACGCAGAGAATGGACATTTCTCAACATATTAGTTTGAAGAACTCATTTCTAACAACTGATTTCTTTTATTTTTGCCATATTTACAGTACATTAATATTTTACTACATATTTTTCAACATACTAGTATTCAGCTCAAAGAGCTTTAGATATTCAAAAAAAAAATGCTTAATGGGGCTAATAATATATATTTTTTTTAAATTAAAAACTGCTTTTATTCTAGTCAAAATAAAACAAATAAGATTTTCTCCAAAGGTAAAAATATTATAGGAAACACTGTGAAAAATTTCTTGCTCTGTTAAACATCATTTGGGAAATATTTGAAAAGGGAAAAAAAAATTATTAGTGAAATAATGTTCGATTTTATTTTAAAATTAAAATACTTAAACTAATCTCTGATCTGTACTTCAAAATGTGCAATTAAAATGAATGTTTAAAAACGTTTACTGGCAAATGGGTAAATCCTAGTGGTTTAAAATATACAAATTACAAAGTTAAAATGACATTTACTCATTCATTCATTTTCTTTTCGGCTTAGTCCCTTTATTAATCTGGGGTCACCACAGCGCCACCAACTTATCCAGCATATCTTTCACACAGCAGATGCCCTTCCAGCTGCAACCCATCATCCAGCATCCAGCTGAAACATCCATATACACTCATTCACTATGGACAATTTAACCTACTAATTTAGCAATTAGCAATTTAGCCAATTCACCTATACCGCATGTCTTTGGACTTGTGAGGGAAACCGGAGCACCCGAAGGAAACCCACGCGAACACGGGGAGAACATGCAAACTCCACACAGAAATGCCAACTGACCCAGCGGAGGCTCAAACTAGCGACTACCTTTCTGTGCTACCCACTGCACCACCATGCAGCCAGTTAAAATTATAATAAATTATTATTTTAAGGTGGTGCACTGTGATCCTTAAATAAAGACTTTATTTGTCATAAAAATATAATTTTTCTAAAAATGACTACATTTTTGCCATATAAAGAACTGTTACTCTGCGTGACACTTAAGTGTGAGTTCTGTAAATCATGGTCAAAAAATCTATGATAGTGATTTTTTATTTGCTCAGAGAAAATGTAATTAAACATGACATTTTAATACCCAAAATTATTTGCGTAAAAATATGTATGGCACATTAATAGTTTGACATTTAAAAAAACCCTTATTATGACCCCATTTTAAGCCAGATTTACCTGGTGAGGTTTATCAGGTCTACGGAAGAAATCACAATAGATGTATCCCAGCAGTCCTTCTGTTTCATGAACCACAGCCTGTTTGCAGCACACACAAAAAACTGTAAAAACAATCCCCCATTGATGCATTTATACATCTGCAAGAAATCAAATGAGTACTGTATTGAAGCTTTCCCAATTTTAATGAATACATCTTAAATGAACCGTTCACCACACACAAAAAAAATTTACTCACTGTTTACTCATCCCCAAGTGTTTCCAAATCCAAACCTTAATGAGGTCTACTTATTACTGTTGAACAAAAGAAGATATTTTGAGCTGAAAACCTGTCACCATTGACTTGCATAGTAGGAAAAACAAATGGTAACACTTTATTTTGATGGTCCATTTGAGTATTAGTAGACTGTCTGTTTAATATCTGCTGATACTGCTCCTTCAACAGACATTCAACTGACTATAAGAAGCTTTGTAAGTACATGTCAACCCATCTAACCCTAACCCCAACCGAACAGTCTACTTATAGACCATTTCAATGTGGGGATGTCATTGGCCCATGAACATTTCCTGCTTATCAAACTATTTCATAACTGTAACAAGAGGCAATACAATCATAACCTAATGTTAAAACAGCTTTCATAACATTATTTATCAATATGGGGCTCTTTTTTGATTCTCGGAAGCTGTAGAAATTAAAAATGTAAAACAGGACATACGTTGGGACCTTGGTTTTTGTTTACATCCCTCAAAATGGTCTATAATCTAACGAGAATTAGTTGACGTGTAGATGCAATGTAACTTAAATTCAACAAACGGACCATCAAAATAAAGTGACCAAACAAATAATATAGAACTCAATGGTTACAGTTTTCCGACATTTTTCAAAATATATTCTTTTGTGTTTAACAGAAGAAAGAAACTAAAATAGATTTGCAACAAGTGAAGAGTGAGAAAATAATAACAAGTTTTCCTTCTTGGGTGAACCATCCCTTTAAAGTACACATAAACTCAAAACTATCCATATTGATTTTGTTTGCAGTTTTATGGTGAACAATTCATCTGTGCATGTCATTAAGAAATAAAATAGTTTGCCCTTGTAATCTTTAAATGGAATCTGAAAATGCACTTCTCAGATTACATCTGTCTGAGGTAATGGGCGTGGCTAACACACTTAACCACGCCCTTTTCAGCTGTCAGTTCTGACAACAACAGAAATGGTGAGGAGGAGGAGTCTGTTAGGTTGTAATAATTTCCCCCAAACCCTTTTCCCCAACTTACTGAATGAAATGTCTACTTTACTACATACAATCATCTCACAGTAGAAAAAACAAGCCACGCCCACTGATTATCATTTGATATTACATTTCTTTAGGAATTGTGTCACAATACGAAAAAATTTTTTTTGTTGCAGCTTCCGGTTTACTTTAAATTAACCTAATAAGGGAAGCTCACCAGCTTTCGAACATCTTCGCTCCACACTTCACCCATCTTTGGCTGCTCCGTTTGGAAAGAAACACCCAGAAGCTTTGTGAAGAGATGATTGAGTCCCTCCATACAGGCACCCAGAGAGAAATATGGGCTGTAGACGCTAGGATCGATTTCAAACCTACAAGCACATGAGAGTGTTTGAGAAATAAAAAAGATGGAGGTGGCATACAGTGCATCCGGAAAGTATTCATAGCGCTTATTCCAAAATGGATTAAATTCATTTATTTCCTCAAAATTCTACACACAATACCCCATAATGACAATGTAAAAAAAGAGTTTTTGAAATTGTTGCAAATTTATTAAAAATAAAAAAGCTGAAAAATCATTTAGAAGGAAAATGAATGAATGTACATTGTAAAAGCGCTATAGAAATAAAGGTGAATTGAATTGAATGAACTTTTTGCTGACAAATAGATAAAACTTGGTGGTTTAACAAAAAGTTAAAGTGAAAATTATTTAAAGAAAGATGGAGGTGGCATATTTTCAAAAGATTTGTGCGTCAAAATCTCTTACTTTTCTGTTCGAATAACACCGCTGAGGTACGCATGATCCCACGGCATCACTTCCTGACATGTGAAAAGAAAAATGATTAGGAAATCATGTCTAAATTTGTAAAGCAAACAAAAAAAAGTTCAACATTTACAGGATTTGTTGAGTGCGTCTTCTTCATTTCTTTCATCATTTTGAAATCCTTCGATGTTCTGTGTTATGACAAACAATGAGGAAAATTTACAGTACACTACATTACAAAAGTCTTGTCACCTATGCGAGTTTTTGGAACAACAAATAATACTTGACTTCCAGTTGATCATTTGATATCAGAAGTGGCTTATATGAAAGGCAAAGGCCACTAGATTACACTTATTTTACCAAACTAAACTATGATCATGTCTTGATTTTTAATGATTTAATGAGGACAGTAAGGTCTGACTTTGCTTAGACACTTAACAGACATAATGTCCAGTATAGAATATAAAGTCATGCTGCAGTGGAAACAGAATGAATATTGTGTCTGACTCCCATGAGCTTGGAGGACTGCATCCATACATCTCTGCAATGACTCAAATCACTTATTAATAAAGTCATCTGGAATGGCAAAGAAAGCGCTCTTGCAGGACTCCCAGAGTTCATCAAGAGTCTTTGGATTCATCTTCAATGCCTCCTCCATCTTACCCCAGACATGCTCAATAATGATCATGTCTGGTGACTGGGTTGGCCAATCTTAAAGCATCCTTGACCTTTGTTTTCAGGAACTTGGAACAGGAATTTGCCCTCTCCTGTGGTTTGTAATGTAATGGGCAGCACAAATGTCTTGATACCTCAGGCTGTTGATGTTGCCATCCACTCTGCAGATCTCTCGCATGCCCCCATACTGAATGTAACCTCAAACCATGATGTTTTTTTCACCAAACTTGACTGATTTCTGTGAGAATCTTGGGTCCACCTGGGTTCCAATAGGTCTTCTGCAGTGTTTGATTGGGATGCATTTCAACAGATGATTCATCAGAAAAATCGACCTTCTGCCACTTTTCCAAATGATCAACTAGAAGTTATTATTTGTTGCTCTTACAACTGGGATCGATGACAAGACTTTTGCCAGGTAGTGTTTATCAAGGATTATGATTATAAAATAGTAGTTAGTGACTGCAAAACATACCTGTCAGACAGTTTTTCTGTTAGCAGCTTCAAAAAATTCATCACAGTTTCTGTAAAGCAAACAAACTTGCTCACAAATACAGATTTTAAATTCCTTAATCAGGGATAAAAGAGGAAACAGCTATTGGAAGAAAGATCAAAGTCCCATAATGCAATTCAAAAGCAGAAACTAAATTATCTATATATATATATTAGTGGTGGGACGTTATCAGTGTTAACGTGCTGCGTTAACACGAGACTCTTATCGCGCGATAAAAAAATATTGCCGTTAACCTATTCTCAAAGTTGGGTTGGGAGCTGGGTCTATTCTACGCTATGATGACTTTCACCTTGATATATTAGCGCTGATGTATAGCTGACCGGTGAGCCGTCTGACAAAAGAGTGCCCTTCTGAATCAAATCAGCAGGATGCCTGACTCTAACTGCAGTTCGGCATCATGAACATTTCATTCGTACCCTCGTGACAAACTGGGGTATTAGACGCAAATAAGGAGTAAGGACTGGTGAGAGTGTTATGGAATTTAATAACGCACGCCAAATGGAAAGAAAATGTGTGTGTGTGTGTCCTTTACTGACAGCCGCGTGTGGATCTTGTCGGAAAATATGCCGAAAGATCCTAAAGACTGTGGTGTTTACTTCAATAATGCCACTAATATATGCATACACCACATCTTAATTCCATTTCTGTTTAGTTCAGTTATGCATTTAGGCCAATTATCATAGTACAACAGTTTCTCAAGCAGTTTGTGATGCATTTTGGAATCAGGAGATGAGCCCCTGGTCTAATGCGCCACCTGGCTTGAGAAACCTGTTCTCAAAAACCTATTATTCGAGTAGCACACAAATTATGAATGCCTTCAGCAGAATTTAAATGAGCCATTTTAATCTAGATCAGTTCCAAGATTAATCTAGATTTAAAAAAATAATTTATGCCCATCTATAATATATATATATATATATATATATATAGATAGATAGATAGATATACATATCTCTCTCTCTCTCTCTCTCTCTCTCTCTCTCTCTACTCTCTCTCTCTCTATATATATATATATATATATATATATATATATATATATATATATATATATAGAGAGAGAGAGAGAGAGAGAGAGAGAGAGAGAGAGAGAGAGAGAGAGAGAGAGAGAGATATTTTATTTTTAAATTCTTTTTTGTCATTAAAAAACATCTTTATCTAAGCCAGAGATGCCCAAACTAGGGCTCGCGGACCAAAGTTGGCCCATGGTAATCTTTGATTTGGCCCACCATCCTATCTGAGAAGAGAGGGAGAATGATGGGGGCTGATTTAGAGATTCTCATTTGAAAAGTTTATTAATCTTTTATTTGTTTGTTTTATTGTTAAGCTACAAAAAAGCTAACTGAATTTAAACGTTTCAATTTAAATGGTGTAAATTAATCAGATTAGTTATTCAGATGGACAGAGGACAATGCAGAGACTTTGGTGAGCGAATCAAGGCAAAGGCAGATTCTGCTGGACTAGTCTATTCAGCACTGAACTACACTGTTATAAATGTGATTGTTTTTATTGTAATAAGCTATCATTTACAAAGTTATACTGCATTAGTTAATATGATACAAAGTAATGTTCTCTATTTATTTATAAATATTATGAAATGAATTAGGAAGTGGCCTACGGTCATACGGTCATGGAAAACCTGGAAAAGTCATGGAATTTTGACATGGCATTTTCCAGGCCTGGAAAAGTTTTGGAAAAACAGAAAAACACACAAAGATTTAAAAAAGTCATAGAAGTTACATTTACATTTAGTCATTTAGCAGACGTTTTTGACCAAAGCGACTTAAGCTGTGGTCACACTAGAGCTTGTGCGTGCGAAATTCTGCCATATGGCGCTGCGAAAAGGGGTGGTATTAAACAATATGATTAGACGTTAATTGAAGTGAGCGACTGCTCCATATTTTAAATTTCTCATTTTAAATGATTCTCTATTGGTCTTATGCAATCACGTGATGCGATATCGCAGGTAAGAATTCACCAAGTTTGAACTTTCGAATGCAGTGAAATGTGAAACTTGTCGCATGTGCTTGCGTTTCTGGTCTGCCGCATTCGCATGCCTATAAATGGAAGTCTGTGGAGCAAAAAATGCAGTGTGATCGCAGCTTTACAATAGAAGTAGTTTTACCTACTATTACTAGTTTAACAAACTATTAACATCATCTAAAATTAGTTTGACAAATATCTGTATATTGGAATGGAGGTTAGTTGTTTTTACTTCTTTTCTTGTCCAAAAACATGGTCTTACATCATTAGTACTGTGTAAGCATCATCTATTTTACATAGATATAAAAATAAAGTGAAACTAAAGATATTGTTGCGTGTTTCATGATGTGCAGTGATAAATTTAAACGTTCATTGTTTTTTCTTATGATTTATCACATATACGTAAACATTACATGAAACATTAGGTCATGAAAATTGACATGAAAGTCCTGGAAAAGTCATGGAATTTTTGTAGTAAAAATGTGTATGAACCCTGAAAATAGCTTGGTATATTTATCTTCAGTCCATGGCCATCATTGATATTTGGTTTTTGACCCTTCATTAGAAAAAGTTTGGGCACCCCTGATCTAAGCCTCTCCACTTAAAGGTCAATCTCATGCATCCTCCCTGTTTGTAGTTTGTTTACACTTTTTACCCACATTTGTAGTTCTGAGTTTCTACCGGAAATAGTAGACCATTCAACTCTGGAATCCTCATTTCATCATACTATGTTTTGCGACATACTAATTGTATTTTCGAATACTATTTAAGATGGATAGTATGCGAATTGGGACGCAGTAATTGACTTCCATAGTATTTGTTTTTCCCACTATGAAGTCAATAGTTACAGGTTTTAAACATTTAAAAAAATAACTTCAACAGAAGAAGGAAACCCTTAAAGGTATAAAACTACGTGAGGAAGAGTAAATAATGAGTACATTTTCATTTTTTGGGGTGAACTATCCCTTAAAATTAAATTTTACCTGGGGTTTTCGCCATGGTCCCTTTCAAAGCCCTGTGTGCATAGGACTCATAGCCCACTAATGTAGCCAGCTCATGTCTACAAGCCAAAAGCTCATCCAGACAAAGCAAGAGACTAGTGTTGGGGTACAGAAAGATTTTATACGCAGCTTCCCGCACCTACCAGAGGGAAGAAAAAAGACGCTTATGGAACATGCAGAAGGAAGCGTACCTTGCTAAAACAGCCAATAGCACGGCAAACGAAAGAAACATGACCAGGGTCAAAAATGTACAGTGGTGCAAAGTAACAGATTACAAATACTCCAATTACTGTAATTGAGTAGTTTCTTCTCAGGAATTGTACTTTTACGTTCCCTTGAGTACATGTTTAGTGCAGTATCGGTACTTTTACTCCACTATTTTCCTTCCACCTGCAGTCACTACTTTATTTTTTCTGGTCTATGGTGAGTGGCTGAGTAGAAAAATCAGTCCTGCGATTCCTGTCCAATCAAATCGCACATAGAAAGTAAATCGCATCATGCTGAACTGTCTCAAGACATGGGCGCTTTATAAATGCAGAAAACTGTTTAAAAGCATTAAAAGTGTCCAAGGAGATGGCCAAAATCTTTACATGCAATGACCCAGAGACTGTTTAGACAGTCTGAAAATTGCCAAATAGTCTTAAATAATATCCAAATGTACTACAGTATGTTACGTTTACACACGCCAGCACAAATTGCATATAAAAGCATTAGCCTTTAATATACAAGCATAATACTCACTACTCATGAGTACTTTTAAAAGGGCTACTTTTTACTCTTACTTTGAGTAATATTTACAACAGATACTTTTACTCGAACTACATTTTTTGGGCAAGTAATGGCACTTTTACTTGAGTATGATTTTTCAGTACTTTTTCCACCACTAACGAACAAGGGCTTAGTGCAAAATGTAATCAAAATTAACAAAACTGACACAAAAATGGAAGATATGAGAGCAATAATATGCACAATAAAGTATTGTATAGTTGAGTATACTTATATTTAATGCCATGTCAGCATCTTAGTCTATTTTTGATTTTAAAATGATGTGCAAACACAATAAAAACCAGTAAACAAACAAACAAGCAGAAGTTGTATTACACACTTCTTTTTACACCAACATGATGAAATTACTAAAACTTTTCCTCCCTAAATTACACTAAATTTACCTAAAGAGACAGTTTACCCAAAAAGTGAATTTCTAGCATAATTTACTCACCCTTGACTTGTTTCAAAACAGTTGGAGCTTTTTTGCTTTGGTGAAGACAAAAGAAGATATTTTGAAAAATGCTGGAAACCTGTAACCATTGACTTCCATATAGGAAAAACCAAATACTGTGGAAGTTAATTGTTACAGGTTTCCAGCTTTCTTCAAAACATCTTCTTTTTGTGTTCATCAAAACAATAAAACTCCAACTGGTTTTGAACAAGTGTATGGTGATGGCACAATATCCATTTTTAGGTGAACTAACAAAGAGTTTTCTACCTACATTATAAGCTATGCAACTCCTGTACATTAAAACTAATCCATCAAAATAAAATGAATGAATGAAAATACATATACACTCACTGGCCACTTTATTAGGTACACCTGTCCAACTGCTTGTTAACGCATATTTCTAATCAGCCAATCACATAGCAGCAACTCAATGCATTTAGGCATGTAGACATGGTCAAGATGATCTGCTGCAGTTCAAACCGAGCATCAGAATGGGGAAGAAAGCTGATTTAAGCGACTTTAAAGGTGGCATGGTTTTTGGTGCCAGACAGGCTGGTCTGAGTATTTCAGAAACTGCTGATCTACTGGGATTTTCACACACAACCATCTCTAGGGTTTACAGAGATTGGTTCGAGAAAGAGAAAATATCCAGTGAACAGCAGTTCTGTGGGCGCAAATACCTTGTTGATGCCAGAGGTCAGAGGAGAATGGCCAGACTGGTTCTAGCTGATAGAAAGGCCACAGTAACTCAAATAACCACTAGTTACAACCGAGGTCTGCAGAAGAGCATCTCTGAACACACAACACGTCCAACCTTGAGGCAGATGGGCTACAGCAGCAGAAGACCACACCGGGTGCCACTCCTGTTAGCTAAGAACAGGAAACTGAGGCTACAATTGGCACAGGCTCACCAAAATTGGACAATAGAAGATTGGAAAAACGTTGCCTGGTCTGATGAGACTTGATTTCTGCTGCGATATTCGGATGGTAGGGTCAGAATTTGGCATCAACAACATAAAAGCATGAATCCATCCTGCCTTATATCAACGGTTAAGGCTGGTGGTGGTGGTGTAATGGTCTCAAATGGCCCATTAGTACAGATTGAGCATTAGGTCAACGCCACAGCCTACCTGAGTATTGTTGCTGACCATGTCCATCCCTTTATGACCACAGTGTACCCATCTTCTGATGGCTACTTCAAGCAGGAAAACTCACCATGTCATAAAGCACAAATCATCTCAGACTGGTTTCTTGAACATGACAATAAGTTCAATATACTCAAATGGCCTCCACAGTCACCAGATTTCAATCCAATAGAGCACCTTTGGGATGTGGTGGAATGGGAGATTTGCATCATGGATGTGCAGCCGACAAATCTGCAGCAACTGTGTGATGCTATCATGTCAATATGGAGCAGAATCTCTGAGGAATATTTCCAGTACCTTGTTGAATCTTTGCCATGAATGATTAAGGCAGTTCTGAAGGCAAAAGGGGGTCCAACCTGATACTAGTAAGATGTACCTTACACAGTGACCGGTGAGTGTCATACAATTAGGTGAAAAATGACACTAAAAAATCTAATATTCTAAACAGAGTTCATGTTTGACCCTGGGCTGTTATGCACTTTCAAGCTCATGCAACAAAATATGTAAACAGTAACTAAGTAAAGAGAATTTAAATGCACGCACCAGTTCATTAGGAGAGTCAGCATGCAACCCTCCGATCTGAATGAGGTTTCCATCTATGGAGAAGAAATGGCGAATGTGTTCTGGCAGAAATCGCTTCTCGACTGTGTTTGGGAGCTGAGAGCCACTCAGAAACTCATGATAAAGATCCAGCAGCTTCACATTAAGAGCGACAGCCTTGCTCCTCTGAGATCATTCACAAAGAAAGACAGGAAATCAGCAGGGTCTAATAAAAACAGGCTTGTATTTTGGTATCACTCTTACCTTTGTTTCATCCAGATGTATTCCACTAATCTCAAAATCAAACATGAAGAGCTCCGCCACTCTTCTAAAACAGCACCATAAGAAGCAAGTTAGTACATTTATAAAGCAACTACACTACCTGACAAAAGTCTTGTCGTTGATCTCAGTTGTAAGAGCAACAAATAATAACTTGACTTCAAGTAGATCATTTGGAAAAGTGTCAGAAGGTGGATTTTTCTGATGAATCATCTGTTGAACTGCATCTCAATCATCACAAATACTGCAGAAGACCTATTGGAACCCACATTGACCCAAGATTCTCACAGAAATCAGTCAAGTTTGGTGAAGAAAATATCATGGTTTGGGGTTACATTCAGTATAAGAGCATGTGAGAGATCTGCAGAGTGGATGGCAACATCAACAGCCTGAGGTATCAAGACATTTGTGCTGCCCATTACATTACAAACCACAGGAGAGGGCAAATCCTTCAACAGGATAGCGCTCCTTCTCATACTTCAGCCTCCACATCAAAGTTCCTGCAGCAAAGAAGGTCAAGGATGCTGCAGGATTGGCCAGCCCAGTCACCAGACATGAACATTATTAAGCATGTCTGGGGTAAGATGAAGGAGGCATTGAAGATGAATCCAAAGAATCTTGATGAACTCTGGGAGTTTCATTGCCATTCCAGATGACTTTATTAATAAGTGATTTGAGTCATTGCAGAGATGTATGGATGCAGTCCTTCAAGCTCATGGGAGTCAGACACAATATTCATTCTGTTTCCACTGCAGCATGACTTTATATTCTATTCTGGACATTATTTCTGTTAAGTGACAAGACTTTTGTCTAAGCAAAGTCAGACCTTACTGTCCTAATTAAATAATTAAAAATCAAGGCATGATCATGTTTTATTTTGGTAAAATAAGCATAATTTAGAGGCCTTTGCCGTTCATATAAGCCACTTCTGATACCAAATGATCAACTAGAAGTCAAGTTATTATTTGTTGTTCCTAAAACTTGGCTAGGCGACAAGACTTTTGTCAGGTAGTGCATGCATCAAATATGTCAAATGTGACAAGTTTTAACTAAAAAACACATCTACAGAATTCAGTCAGATTTATTAGCCCTCCTGAATTAATAGCCCCCCCTGTATATATTATGAGAAAATACTGCATAGAATGTCTTGCTCTGCTCAACATAATTTGGGAAATATTTGAAAAAAAGAAACAAAAATTGACAGGAGGGTGAATAATTTCGACTTCAACTGTATATATGGGAACAAATTTATATTAGCTGGAAGTCGCCACACTCTGTCTATTAAACATTGGGGATCAATTAACTAATTTTCTACTGGACACTTGAGAAAATCCTATTCAATGTCAGAAGAACACCAAAATCTTGTGAAAAAAAAAATTGGAGTTTACTTCTGGATTATCCACCTTTGATTACTTTTCTCTGGTATTTAGTTATTCAGCAAATATGCATGGAACAAGATGATTTATTTTACAGTATACAGTTGAAGTCAGAATTATTAGCCCCCTTGTTTATTCCCCCCCCCCCCCCCCCCCCCCCCCGATTTCTGTTTAACACATTTTTTTCAACACATTTCTAAACATAATTAATTATTAGGCAATGTACAGTATATAATGATGGTTTGTTCTGTAGACTATTGAAAAAAAAAATTTGCTTAAAGGGGCTAATAATATTGACCTTAAAATGTTTTTTACAAAAATTAAAAACTGCTTTTATTGTAGCCGAAAAAAAAAACAAATAAGACTTTCTCCAGAAGAAAAAATATTATCAGACATACTGTGAAAATTTCCTTGCTCTGTTAAACATCATTTGGGAAATATTTAAAAAAGAAAAAAAAATCAAAGGGGGGCTAATAATTCTGACTTCAACTCTATATGAAAATATACGTTTTCGGAGACCCTCTTCGGGGGGATACACATATACAGTTGGAGTCAGAATTATTAGCCCCCCTTTGGATTTTTTTTTCTTTTGTAAATATTTCTAATAATTCTAATAATAATAATTCTGACTTCAACTGTATATATATATATATGTGTATAAATTATGTTTGCAGCAGAAGCGTGTTATTTTCTCAGATGGCATGTCTGTGTATATACTAGCAGTAGCAGGTCTCGGTACTTGCTCTGCCATAATAATCAAAGCAGCAGCAGCAGTGTAGCAGATCTATACGGCCAAGACCAAATACATCAACATTGCCAAATGCATATTCATTACCATACTAAATCCAGAGAGTGTTCATGACAGATATATATATATATATATATATAATTTGTTTTTCAAAATTTCAAGGATTAAGAGACTTAAAAATTCACAGTTCATCTGGATTTATTAATTTTATACTTATTACATTTCCACCTAATTCGATATAAAAAATGTTGTCATGTCTTATTTTGCATAAAATAACAAAAAATGCATGTTTTCACACATGATTAAAGCTGCATATAATGTTGTTTAGAGCAGAAAGAATGATGACTTTCATTGTTTAAAGCAGTTTGTATCACTTTTTGTTTTTGGCCTGAAAAAGCCGTTTCAGAGCCTGAAAAGCTGATTCCTGCTATGCAGAATGGCAAGTTTTTCAAACTCCCTCAGATCACTTGGTTTTCACTTTAAACTTGTTAAAACATGTTTAAATCTGCAGATAATGTTGTTTAAAGCAGGAAGAATGATGATTTTCATTGTTCAGTACATTAATTTTTAGACAGCACAATCCCAATGTTTTAACTTTACATTCATTCATTAATTTTCTTTTCACTTAGTCCCTTCATTAATCAGGGGTCCCCACAGCGGAATGAACGGATAACTTATTAACCCAGAAAATCAGCATTATTTCACCAAAAATTATTGTTAAGTTAAAACATTGGCATCGTCCATTCATTAATTCATTTTCCAGTGGTCGCTACAGCGGAATGAACTGCCAACTATTCCAGCATATGTTTTACGCAGCGGATGCCCTTCCAGCCGCAACCCATCACTGGGAAACACCCATACACTCTCATTCACACTCATACACTACGGACAATTTAGCTTACACAATTCACCTGTAGCGCATGTGTTTGGACTTGTGAAGGAAACCAGAGCACCCGGAGGAAACCCCGGGAACACAGGGGAGAACATGCAAACTCCACACAGAAATGCCAACTGACCGTGACTGATCGTTTTCTCATTTACTGAAAGAATACAAAGACACGTGATGCATGGCGACACGGTGGCTCAGTGGTTAGCACTGTCGCCTCACAGCAAGAAGGTCGCTGGTTCGAGTCCCGGCTGGGCCAGTTGGCGTTTCTGTGTGGAGTTTGCATGTTCTCCCCGTGCTGGCGTGAGTTTCCTCCGGGTGCTCCGGTTTCCCTCTATAGGCGAATTGGATAAACTAAATTGGCCGTAGTGTATGAGTGTGCATGTGAGTGTATGTGTGTTTCCCAGTACAGGGTTGCAGCTGGAAGGGCATCCGCTGTGTAAAACATATGCCGGAATAGTTGGCGGTTCATTCCGCTGTGGTAACCCTCGATAAATAAAGACACTAAGCCGAAGGAAAATGAATGAACAGTTAAATATTAAAATTGTAAATGTCTTATTTAATCTTTTGACACTAGAGCTGAAAAGGCTGAAAATTCAGTCTCACCACAACAATAAATTACTATTACTAAATTAATTATTATTTTACTGCATTTTAAATCAAATAAATCTACCCTTGGTGAGCATTAGAGGCGTTTTTCAAACAGTCAAGGAGTCAAAAGTCATATAGCTGCTTCAGAAATGCATTTTATCCAGTCTACTTTCACATGTTTAGTAGGAATAGGAAATCCACCTGCCTTGTGTCCGGGTTCAATGTGTCCAAAACAGCCTTATTTTCCAGCAGATTCTTCAGACTCTGACACAAATTGACATTTGTGTTAAGCCTGTAACAAACACAAACACACAAATAAAAATAAACTACAAATATGGTTAACTAACAGTAAATCCAACATATGCATACAAACTGATTAATACTTTTCCACAACAGTTCCGATATCAACGCAAGTTTTCTCCGCTGCCTCCCGATATGCAGCGTCCGGATGAGCCACTTTGATGAAATCTGCCTGCAACAGAAATCACAGATTACATTACAGGGTTACCTCCTTAAGCCAAATGTTAAATTCCCTAACTCTCACTGACTCAAAAGCTGAATTTCAATGCACTATAATTAATAAAAAAGAGGCAGATGTTATGTTGAGCAGTCCCTCTAGAATTGACTTACATTGCACTGTGGGCAAAAATAAGTATTGAACACGTCACCATTTTTGTCAGAAAACATATTTCTAAAGGTGCTGTTGACTTGAAATTTTCCTCGGATGTTGATAACAACCAAAGAAATCCATATATGCAAAGGAAACATCTAATTAGTTTACAAATGAAGTTATGTGTGATAAAATGAAATGACGCAGGGAAAAGTATTGAACACATGAAGAAAGGGAGGTGTAGAAAGCTGAAATCTCTCAGTAGTTATTGTGACTCTGTACCAGGGACGTGCAGAGACATTTATAGGGGCAGGGGCTCAAATGGAAAAAAGGGCACTTTTTATTAAATAATAGTAATAATTGTACTTTAATAAATAAAATATATTATAAGAAGATTATTAAGGAGATTTCACCCTAAATTCACCATATACTCACCCTTAAAAGGATAGTTTATTCAAAACTGAAAATTCCGTCTCCATTTACTCACCTTTTACTTGTTCCAAACCTATTTTAATTTTTTTCTTCTTCTGTCAAACACACAAAATAATATTTTGAAGAAAGCAGGAAACCTGTAACCATTGACTTTCATGGTATTTGTTTTTCCTACTCTGGAAGTCAATGATTTCAAGTTTATAGCTTTCTTTAAAATATCTTTTTTTAATCTTTTATTCGTTAGTGTTCAACAAAATAAAGAAACAAAGACATGGAACCACTTGAGGGTGAGTAAATTTAAATGTTTGGGTGAACTATTCCTTTTCAATCTATTATTTTTGTTTGAGTTTTTTTTCTGTTGAACAAAATAAAACATTTAGAAGAATGTAGGACACACTGATAGCCATTGACTTCCATAGCTAGCCTATATGTACATGTTTTATAGCTTCAATTGACATTATATATTCTGTGTGAATCAATATTTTCACTATCCAGCTGTCGTTTCTCCATTACATTAGCCTGTATGCCTATGATATTGCCCTGGCTAAACTTTAGCTAACTTATTACATGGTTGTTAATCAGGAGGATGTTAGCAAGACAAAATAGCCTATTTGCTTTTGAACTTTTGGATAAATAGCTGACGTTAAATTTGAGCCTCAGGTAGTCTTTTGTTAACCGTTACTCACCTCCACACAATGAAGATGAATGACGGATGAATTGACATCGGCGGTTCTGTCGATCATATCGCGCTGCCGTAACAGAGGTCAGCTACTAATACATGTTTTACACACACTCCGTCTGCAGTATGTGTATGGGTCAGACTGTAAAGCTATGGCCCAGATGCAGTCCGTGTGCAATGCGGATGCAAGAGTTGGCACAGGCGCTGATAGACGTTACTCCACTGTTGACACCTTACTTTCGAGGCGAGAGTAACAATGTAAATCGAGTCTTCGTTAGAGCATTCGCCTCGCATGTGGTTTTTTTTTCCAAATCGTCGGTTCGAGGCTCGCTTGGAGCGGCTAGACTAAAACCAAGATATACTTTAAAATTTCGTTTTTTTTTTTTATTGTTTGACAGGGAAAGCGGTCCTTAAATAGAACACGCATTAACATACATATATTATATTATTAGTAGTATTTAAAAAAAATAATTTATTATCCCAAGGAAAAAAGGGCACTTTCTCTCCAGGAGAAAAAAGGGCAGGGGCTCAAGCACCCAAAGCCCCCACCTCTGCACGTGCCTGCTCTGTACACACGTTTACCATGATATTCCACTGTAAAACAATGCTGGGTTTCACTCAAATCGATTAAGTTAACGTAATTGTTTTTACAAATTTAAGTTGATTAAACATAAAACAATTAACTTGTGCCAAAAAAACTTATTTCAACTCATTTTAGATCAACTCATTTTTGAACAAGCAACAAAAGTCATTTTTTGAGTGCAGAAATTCCATTCCATTATTGCTGCAACACAACTGAGTTTACCAGGTCTGCTACTCTGCATAAGCTGTCAGAGAGCTGGTCGAAAGTGTCCACAGTGACGGCGCCGGGAGGATGAGAACAAACTCTTTGGACCATAAACTCTGCTTCTCGTAGTGCCTGATGTTGAGCCACCTGAAAACCGGCAGGAGCGCTGAGCTCCGACACGCCAAACAGACCCTAGGAAAACAGGACAGAGACTTAATGTCAGTTTAGTTTAAGAAGTTTGCTCAGTAAGTCAGATTAGACTATTCTCATTAATAATAAATAATAAATCTAATAATAAATCCAAATTTGTCATTTATGCAATCAGATTTCATAGTTACATTTTAAAGTTAGGCGCCTTTTATAGCTGGTGGTTAAATAAATACAATACTATATTATATACTCTTATATAGTCAATAATAAAGATAAGAGGTTTATGTTAAAAATCTGAGTAAAACTTTTGAGATGATTTCTTGTTTTCTGATTTAAAGGTAAAGATCTATTTTTCTGCTTGTTTCTCAATATGACTCTCTGATTTAAGGTGTTTTCTCTGCAGCCTCATGGGTAATGTACAGTTGCAATCAGAATTATTCAACCCCCTGATTTATTAGCCCCCCTGTTTATTTTTTTCCCCAATTTCTGTTTAACGGAGAGAAAAATTTTTCAACACATTTCTAAACATAATAGTTTTAATAACTCATCTCTAATAACTGATTTATTTTATCTTTGCCATGATGACAGTAAATAATATTTTACTAGATATTTTTCAAGACACTTCTATACAGCTTAAAGTGACATTTAAAGGCTTAACTAGGTTAATTAGGTTAACTAGGCAGGATAGGGTAATTAGGCAAGTTATTGTATAATGATGGTTTGTTCTGTAGACTATTGAAAAAATATATAGCTTAAAGGGGCTAATAATTTTGACCTTAAAATGGGTTTAAAAAAATTAAAAACTGCTTTTATTCTAGCCGAAATAAAACAAATAAGACTTTCTCCAGAAGAAAAAATATTATCAGACATACTGTGAAAATTTCCTTGCTCTGTTAAACATCATTTGGGAAATATTTAAAAAAGAAAAAAAAATTCAAAGGGGGTTCAATAATTCTGATTGCAACTGTAGCTTTACCGCACAAATTTCTCTGTATTAATCAGTAAACACTACTGTAAAAAAAAAAGTTGAATCAATGGGAACATATGGGTTCAAATCACACAACCAAATACAAACAGCAGGTTTGGTCACTTTATTTGGATGGTCCGTTTGTTGAATTTAAGTTACATTGCGACTAATTTTCATTAGATTATAAGTGGACTGTTAGGGTTAGTGTAAGTTGACATGTACTTGCAAAGTTGCTTATAGTCAGTTAAATGTCTGTTGAAGGAGCAGTATCAACAGATATTAAGCAGACAGTCTACTAATACTCAAACGGACCATCAAAATAAAGTGTTACCGCAGGTTTTTCTATAATATATTTATAATATTATTATTATTATTTTTAATGTAGTTTTTACTTCTGTAACCCTGATGGAGGACTCTTTAGGGAAGAAAAGACTGTCCAATTTCAGTTTCAGAATGACTTTAATATGCTATAATTATGATGTGTGTAAACAATATACAGTGCTCAGCATAAATAGTACACCCCCCTTTGAATCTGAATATTTTCATCCATTGGTCACACTTTACAATAAGGTTCATTAGTTAATGTTAATTAATGCATTTACTAACATGAACAAACAATGAACGATACATTTACTACAGTATTTATTCATGTTAGTTAACATTAGTTAATGAAAATAAAGTTGTTCATTGTTAGTTCATGTTAACTCACGGTGCATTAACTAATGTTAACAAGCATGGACTTGGATGGTAATAATGCATTAGTAAATGTTCAATTATGATTAACAAATGCTCTACAAGTGTTGTTCATGATTAGTTCATGTTAGTAAAGGCATTAACTAATGAACCTTATTGTAAAGTGTTACCTATCCATTTCTCAGTGAATATAGCCAATATGTAGGCCCACACGAAATCTGCACGCGCAGAAATCCGCAGATTTTAGCCCATCATTGAGTCTATTCATTTACTTGTGTAAATGTGTGTAATTTATATTTATTCAGTTTTTAAATTAATTTCAGTAATATTCATTTATTCATTTTCTTTTCGGCTTAGTCCCTTTATTAATCAGGGGTCGCCACAGCGGAATGAATCGCCAACTAATCCAGCATATGTTTTACGCAGCGGATGCCCTTACAGCTGCAACCCAACACTGGGAGAAATTTCAGTAATATTATTGACTAATGAAAGTGTTCATTTGATTTATTTAGAATACAGTTTGTAAAGTAATATTTTCTGTCTTTTAGTATATATATATATATTTATTATATGAGAGACTTGCTTTATTTACTAAATAATTGGATCTAGATGTATTTGCATTGTAAACATTCAATAAAAGCTAAAAAGGTATTATATATTAAGGTATTATACACTTTCAGAAAAAAAAGTAGACAGTGGTACAAATAATGTTCTTTAAGGAACAGTTTTGTACCTTTGTAAAAGTTGTACCTTATATGGTACAGAAAATACCTCATATGATACTGTTCTGTACCTTTTATGGTATAATTAAAATGAAGGTATACAATTGTTCTCATAAAAAAGGTACATAAGTGTAAGACAACAATATCTATGAAAATAAATATGACTGGAAAGGCAAAGTGATTTATGAATAATTTCCATATTAAAACTTGAAACATCATTTAAAAGCATATGTTTAAAGAAACTTTAAATTATTAAGCTCTATAATACAAAACAACTGGCAAAACAAAACCATACAGTAGGTATTGTAAACTAAACATTTAAGGCATTTTAAATAAACATTTGGTAAGCATTTTCTGATAAATACTTTTTCATTATTGTTATCTGCGCGTGAGCTGGCAAAAGTCCTGCATACGCAAAGTGTTAGTGCAGACATTTTAATATTGTAAAACTTATCAAACATTGTGCATATCTCATTACAAAACTTTTGCATAATTCTATATATATTTTCAAATTAGGTAATTAAATGAACTTTTAAGTGATTACAAAGGTATTGTGTGAAATTGGAGAAAAAAAAGTGTTATATTGTACATGGGAGAATGTCAGTAACATTTTTTGTGAAAAGTGTTGTGAAATGTTTAGAAAAAAATAGATCTTTTGATTGATGTTAAAGTATTTTTTATTCTTTATTGTTAACGAAAAAGGTGCATTTACACAAAAAGAAACTTTTACAAAAAAACATTGTTTAAAAATGTATTTGATGTTTTATATTTACTGAAAAAAAATTGGATAAAGAACAATGCCTTTAAATAGTTCACGAAGGAATACATTTGACACTGTTTAAGGTACAAAGTGTCTTGTCACTGTGGTGATACCTTTATGGGTCAGATTTGTATCTTTGATGAAGGTACAATATTGTATCTGCAGGTTTTAAAAACCAAAGGTACATTTTGGCTTCCCATGGTACAAATCGTGTCCTTAAAGGTACAAACTGCAATGGTACAAATTTGTTTCTTTGTTTTAAGATACAATTCTCTTTCATAAATAGGTACTGCCCCAGTGACAAGGGTTTGTACCTTCTTTGGTACGACACCATTTTGTCTGAGAGCGTATATTAACTTTTTAGTTACGATACTCCCAAAATAATTATGCATAAATCGGCAGATTTTTACAAAATACTCAGCAGAAATAGCAAAAAATGTCTGCAGATTCTGTCTGCCCCTACCAATATATTGTGGTGCATTTAAACAAGACAGATTTATTAAAAAGAGTACTCTTAAAATAAGAGTTTGGTCACTGAACACATTTACAAATAGAAAGAACATGTTTAATTTCAATCAATTTACAGCAAAAAATAAACAAAAAAATGTAACTAAATTTGATCTTTTTGATGTTTCTCTTGATTTTATTTAAGATTTCCTCCCAACATCTTAATTTGGCTGTACTAATTTTAGGTTTTTTTAGTTCCCGATTTGGCTTAGGTACTGATTAATGTAATGTACAAATATATTATTGTAAACATCCTAATAAAATATTAATTTAAAAGAGATCTGTGAGGGGTGTCCTCATTTATGCTGAGCACTATGTACAGCTTTAAATGATTTAAAAGCAACAATTATAAATAATAATATTTTGTAAAGACAGAATAAAATGGCTTTACGTGCAAGTACTTATTATCACACATTATAAAAGCCTCTTTATACTGTATTATATAACAGTCTCACCACATTTTTCTGCAAATGTTCCAGTCGCTGGTGCTGAACATTGAACGCGGCTCCAACAGCAGACCAGGTGTTGACGCTGCGTCTGTAGAGCGCGTGCACGCAGCGCATCACTGATCATCACAGTCAACACTAACAAACATTACAGCAGCAGCTCGTGAGAAACTGCGCTCAGAAACAGCCTCTTGCAAACTATTATGCAAACATACCTAACTAAAGTTGCCCAATTCGCTAATCTACGGAGCTCAGCAGTGGATTTGACCTCTCATCCAAAAAACAACCGTAAGATTTCACTTCAGCACTTTCTATAGTCAGTAAAAGCGTTTATGCGTTAGCTTCGGATTTATAATTCAGAAATTTCTTTCCTATTTATGTTCCTCGTAAATGGATTTAATAATACAACGATAGATAAAAGTTACTTCTGTGTGTATTGTCACAATCTAAACCAACGAAACTGTGCGGAGCTTGCGTAAATGGCGTGTGACGTAAGACTCCGTAAATAAATCCGTCCAAAGCACCAAACAAAAGGTCGTTTCCACTGGTCAAAATGCTTCACGCGAAGATTAAACTTTGTTATTTGAGCTAATTGAAGGCTTATTTAGTCATCTGAAGAATTAATGTCCATTCAAAATCTGAATATAAAGAGATTACGTCGAGTACTGGCCAAAGAGTCCTCATCATAAGCCACTTTGAATTAATAACTGTGTTTTGATTCGTGAGTAGTTCTTAAGCAAATAAATATACACATTTGATTCTCTTCCAGATCCAAATGCTTTAGGCAAAAGTCACAGAGTCCACAAGGACAGACAAGTTCCACCATTTCCTTATATTTTATGTAATTTTTAGGGGTCAAATGGGTTTGTTTTTTAATCTTTTTACCAAAAGCTCATGTGGGAATCCTGCCAGCAGCATTAGCTTAACAAACCCACAATAAAAACAGCAGGAATGTGGCTCCGAACACAAATTTTAGACACTCCCTCGCCTAAAGCTGATCTGTGTTGGAGAATATAAACAGAAAGCCTTATGGCAAACACTTTCTAGGTCATCACTGTCAAAGAAAAGTTTGGCTGGAGATCACATATGGTGGGCAACTGCTTTATCCGTTCATCTTATTAGGCCGTTTCTCTGTTTTCTTATGGGAACAGAGTGACTGTTGATGTCACGGCTTGTGTCAACAGGTGCTGTTTGTGACTCAGATCCATCTGCCTCACATCTGATTTGATCATTACAATACGCACATTCAGTACAAAGAGGCTTTTGACTAATAATGAGGAAGTTATGTATGGTTTTGTTTTTGTACATAGTCATGCTTATCATCAAATGGAGAAAGTGTAAGACTTCACTGGAATCGATGTCAAAGTTCACGGTAAAAATGCACAGTTTCACACAACCTTGACGTTGCATTTACACAAATTAAGTTAACTTTATTGTTTTTACAAATTTAAGTTCATTAAACATCAAACAATTAAGCTGTTGAACAAGCAGCAAATATCATTGTTTGAGTGTTGTTGCTATTGTATGTAAAGGGTTAGTTCACCCCATAATTGTTATTGTCATAATTTTCTCACTCTCATGTCATCCAAAACATGAAAGAATTTACTTTCCTCTTTAAGATATTTTAAATCAGATATCATGTTTCTGTTCCTCTTCCATGTAAAGACTATTCACCCAGTACTATGATGCTTTAAAATTATCCCCAAAATAAATCCATATGAAATAAATTCAATCCAATATTAGGTTAAATCCAAATCTTCTAAAGCAGTGGTGTCCAAACTCGGTCCTGGAGGGCCGGTGTTCTGCAGATTTTAGCTCCAACTTGCCTCAACACACCTGCAACGATGTTTCTAGAAAGCCTAGTAAGAGCTTGATTAGCTAGCCCAGGCGTGTCTGATTGGGGTAGGAACTAAACTTTGCAGGACACCGGCCCTCCAGGACTGAGTTTGGGCACCCCTGTTCTAAAGACATGTGATCACTTAATTTATATATATATATATATATATATATATATATATATATATATATATATATATATATATATATATATATATATATATTTTTTTTTTATATATATATATTTTTTTTAGAGATCTATTATATTATTTTATATATATATATATATTTTTATATGTATTTCCTCTCAGGGCTTGAGTGTCCACATACGGGGACAGCACATTTTTAGCTCTTAAGTGGCTATTTAAAATACTTTGAATATTTTATATTTTGTTACAGACATACAGTGTCATCCTGCAACTGTTTTGCAGCATATGAAATACCCCAACCCCTATTTTTAACTGTCCAAAATGAGGAAAAAAATTTTTACTAAAAAAAATTTCTATGTTATATATGCATTAAAAAACATTCAGGAAAAAGTGTTTTATGTAAATTCGGACCACGAGTCCACATATATGGACATCATTTTTCTCTAAAAGTACATCATATAAAAAGATGATTTTATATATATATATATATATATATATATATATATATATATATATATATATATATATATATATATATATAATTTCAGTTAATACTGTGACTTTTAAAAGTTATTAAGTATATTAATTTAGGTTACACACCTAAATGAATATTTAAAATGTCTATGTTTATGTTTCGAAACATGTACCATGGTAATATTGGGGTTCTTTTAGTATCTTTAAGACACTACTGTAAGATTCATTAATATTTACATATAATTATTTATATATATATATCAGTGTTTCTGCAGGTTTCATCAAGTCACATTGAAGACTTTTTAATACCCTTTTAATACCATTATAAATGAAATTTAAGACTTATACATGACTAAACACCAGTTTGATAGTGGACCAGTTGGGCTAACGGATTTTTTTATTTATTTTTGTTTGCCATAAAAATCTAATGTAGTTATCTCTTAGCCGCATATTTTAATGTCAAAACTCTAGTTGTATACACTTTTTTTTCAAAATGTTTAGTTTTTTAATGACAAGTTTAACATTGTTAAAAGTATAGTTATTACAGAGAAATTTACATGAGTAATCAAATATATATATATAGTATTTGTTGGCTTTTGGTCCAAATGGATTGAGTATCACTCAATGTGTTATTTGTTAATGTGTTTCTACTATAAAACCTTAAGTTTCATATCTATTTATAAACATTATGTTCACTCTCCCTTATTCTGTAAATAGTTTTTATATAAATGGAAAATCATGGGATATGTTGCTCTGTTATTATCATGATTAATTGTGTAACTATTTATAGTTTGGGGATTTGAATTTTGGGAATTTTCTGTATCTCTTTGCAATAAAAAAAATTAAGAAACAAAAAAGTTTTATTAAGATTGATTGTTGGTGATTGGATGGATCTCGGCCCAATTGGGTAGCTTTACTTGGACAGAGGAAACACAATATTTCAGTGAATTTAAAACTTTTAGGGCCTAAAATATTGTTTGGAAAATTTAAGACTTTTTAAGACCCCGCGGACACACACACACACACCCACATATATATATATATATATATATATATATACAGGGAGTGCAGAATTATTAGGCGAGTTGTTTTTTTGAAGGTTAATTTTATTACTGAACAACAACCATGTTCTCAATGAACTCAAAAAACTCATTAATATCAAAGCTGAATATTTTTGGAAGTAGTTTTTAGTTTGTTTTTAGTTTGAGCTATTTTAGGAGGATATCTGTGTGTGCAGGTGACTATTACTGTGCATAATTATTAGGCAACTTAACAAAAAACAAATATATACCCATTTCAATTATTTATTTTCACCAGTGAAACCAATATAACATCTCAACATTCACAAATATACATTTCTGACATTCAAAAACAAAACAAAAACAAATCAGTGACCAATATAGCCACCTTTCTTTGCAAGGGCACTCAAAAGCCTGCCATCCATGGATTCTGTCAGTGTTTTGATCTGTTCACCATCAACATTGCGTGCAGCAGCAACCACAGCCTCCCAGACACTGTTCAGAGAGGTGTACTGTTTTCCCTCCTTGTAAATCTCACATTTGATGATGGACCACAGGTTCTCTATGGGGTTCAGATCAGGTGAACAAGGACACCATGTCATTAGTTTTTCTTCTTTTAAACCCTTTCTTGCCAGCCACGCTGTGGAGTACTTGGACGCGTGTGAGGGAGCATTGTCCTGCATGAAAATCATGTTTTTCTTGAAAGATGCAGACTTCTTCCTGTACCACTGCTTGAAGGTGTCTTCCAGAAACTGGCAGTAGGACTGGGAGTTGAGCTTGACTCCATCCTCAACCCGAAAAGGCCCCACAAGCTCATCTTTGATGATACCAGCCCAAACCAGTACTCCACCTCCACCTTGCTGGCGTCTGAGTCGGACTGGAGCTCTCTGCCCTTTACCGATCCAGCCACGGGCCCATCCATCTGGCGCATCAAGTCTCACTCTCATTTCATCAGTCCATAAAACCTTCTTTAATTATATTTCTTGGCCCAGTCTTGACCTTGGCCATGTCTCTGAGTATTGCACACCTTGTGCTATTGGGCACTCCAGTGATGTTGCAGCTCTGAAATATGGCAAAACTGGTGGCAAGTGGCATCTTGGCAGCTGCACGCTTGACTTTTCTCAGTTCATGGGCAGTTATTTTGCGCCTTGGTTTTTCCACACGCTTCTTGCGACCCTGTTGACTATTTTAAATGAAACGCTTGATTGTTCGATGATCACGCTTCAGAAGCTTGGCAATTTTAAGAGTGCTGCATCCCTCTGTAAGATATCTCACTATTTTTGACTTTTCGGAGCCTGTCAAGTCCTTCTTTTGACCCATTTTGCCAAAGGAAAGGAAGTTGCCTATTAAATATGCACACCTGATATAGGGTGTTGATGTCATTAGACCACACCCCTTCTCATTACAGAGATGCACATCACCTAATATGCTTAATTGGTAGTAGCCTTTCGAGCCTATACAGCTTAGAGTAAGACAACATGCATAAAGAGGATGATGTGGTCAAAATACTCATTTGCCTAATAATTCTGCACTCCCTGTATATGTATATATATATATATATGTGTGTATATATATATATATATATATATATATCAGTGTTTCCTCTAGGATTTTTTCCAGCAGTGGCGGCAGGACATTTTTTTACACAGATCTGCCAACTATTTCAAAGACCAATATTACACGCATTATTGCAAGGCGAGATAGCATTCATGTAATACGAGCATGCGAATCTCTTTGCTTGCGCGCCGATTTCCTCTTCGTGCACAGAACTTCTTGCACGCACTCAAATTTACACGTTCAAGTGCAGATCTTCTCGTGCGCTCTCCAGTAAGCGCTGCTGAAGCGCGATTTAGTGTGTTTTTGTGCGTTTTCCGACATTAACGCGTCCTGAAGTAAAGTGAAACTCCAGCAAGATAAAGTCATTGTATGCAGAGCCATTGACATTTATCAATAAAATATACTTATGGAAACTGTGTTCATCTTAAACTGAAAGCTACGCGGTGTTTGCTGGACTCACGCACCTGTCAGTCAGTCTGTCAGAGAGCCAGCATGTCACCTTAAAGGGTTGAACAAATAGCGCACAGCACTACTACGGTTGCAGAAAAGTTTGCGCTGTTTACCTCTAATATGTTTTAGTGCGATTATAATCCGCTATACAAAACACGACTAAATGTTTAATGAGAAGTTGTAATGTAGCCGTGCCGGGATGAATTTTGGCGTGGCGGCCCGCCACGGATGAATGAATGTAGCGGAAACCATGTATATATATATATATATATATATATATATATATATATATATATATATATATATATATATATATATATATATATACACGCATTTTATGTTAAATTTAACACAAATGTGACAGGACTGACAGAAACACGGGGACAATTGTACATTTATTTCTGTTATATATTTGTAGAATTTATTTATAATTTCATGTTTTTAATCAATTGATGTGAATACCAACTTAAACTTGCTATTCCTGAAGTTTTTTTTCTAAATGCGTTTTTAGCATAACAAAACTATAAAAGCTGTAAGTTAAATTGGGCTGAGGACAAGGACAATGACAGAGTTTGTACATTTGTAAAGTGTTTTTATAAAGAAAAAAAAATCTGAGAACCAAATGAATGACATATTCCTTTACAGAACAACTCACAGAAATCAACCATCGGTCTATTTTAGAAATTTTTGGGATAAAATACTTTTTATTCACTATATTTATGTTTTTATTTCTGGGACAGATAATATACGTTTTTGGTAGAATGTCCCATATATATATATGAGCAATTCTAGCATTATGGATGTGACATTTGCAGTAAAATCTCAAAACATAAATTCACAGAGAAAGTATATGTTAACGTTATATTGAAACATTTCTTTATATTTTTCAAAGTTGTGGGATCAGAAAAATATTAATCTGTATACATTTTTTATATTTTAAATGAAGAAAATAAACATGCGTTATGGATGTCACCAAAAAAAGTCTACAACATACTTTGTAGAAATTCTGTGAATTAAACTGGACAACCCAAAAGAAACAATGCTAGTCAAAAGGATAAAACATGTCTCTCTCTCTATAGAACAAACATGATTGATTTTACATTTTTGTATTTATGAGGATAAAAGCTTCGTTATGGATGTGAAATTCCCAATTGTGTGACTTTGGTAAATCAAATATAATAGTTTGAAAATACTAAGAATGACATTTTTGAGTATTTTTAAAGCACTTTAAAGCACTAAAATACACAAAAAACAGAAACGGTTTTGCTATTTTAGCGAAAACTTAATTTTTATTCATGGCAAGGTTAACATTTGCATGGAATTGCTCATATATATATATATATATATATATATATATATATATACACACATACAGTATATATATATATATATATGTTTGTAGCATTCTTGTAACATTTGTTAAGTCTTTATTAAGTTTTAATTTAAATAGGAGTTAACCTCGGGGCTTAATGAAATTATTTTATATATATATATATATATATATATATAAATAATCCAGAAAAATGTGTGTGCATGTGTATATATATATATATATATATAAAACTAATAATCCTTTATAACCACCACGATACATCCATAGTCTGACATATTGCTAATTGTATATATGTTTGGATATAATCAAACATATATTTTATAGCAAATACAACTAAACTTACAATAATGAATGTAACTTGAAATCAAAAGGAGAACAGGGTATCACAACTGATTTTATTGGTTTGTTTTATCGAACCATAACACACAGAGATACATCTATAAACAATAATCAAAAGAAACTGTACATTTATACTCGATATCTAAGTCCCACAAAAATATTGCTACTGCTGGTCAGAACGCTTTACAACTAAAGAGATCTTACAAGTAAAGACTCATCATCATCATTCATCTCCAATTATCCTTTTTAAAATGCATTTTGGATATTAAAAGTTTGCAGATATTCATCCCACGTCTGTTATCGGTACCATAACACAAACTGGACTCAAAGCCCACAAAACTGTCTTTTATTAGATTTTTTTCACAGCAGTTTTACAAATTTATTGCGGTACTATCACAGAAGAGACAAAATCAATACACACGAAGCACAGGCCTGACATGAACTCCAGTACTAGAGAATATGTTTATTTAGCAGAAATGATTATGGAGAACTGCAGTTAACAAATGAAACACAGCTTACAAACGTTCTACAAGTAATCTTTCGCCTTATAAACAATAAACAATGAGTTTTTTGCCCACCCCCTCCCTCCGCCCCTCCCCAAACACACATTACAGGTTACACACACACACACACAAAAAAATGGGGGGGAAACCAAAATAAAAACCAAAATCCCTCATAGAGCCAATGGAATGTTAGTCATTCGGACAAGCTTGATAAGATGTCCAGCTGTCTGTGTAAACGACATGCCCAAAAAACCTACCCCTCTACCTCGAAACCTTGCTTCGAAAGCAAGAACGGAGAGGAGGGGGAAAAAAAATACGCCTGTCGACATTTACGATGATGGTAGTTTTTTTCTGCCCAATGTAAAAATGCTGGATATGATGAGATCACTTTCAAAATGTTTCTTTTTCTTCCATAAAAAATGTGTCTCTACAATCAAACTACTAAAAAACCTGCCTTTAGAAAATAGTAGATAAAAATATTCCCCTGAATTGTACAAGAAAAGAGGTACAGGGAGTGCTGGTAAAAGATGAGACCTCAGCAGAGTTATTCCCCGTCTTCTTTCTTGTCGCCGTCTTCTGTTGCCGATGCCTGAAAGAACACGTCGTTGTTAGTCTTGAATTTATTTCACGGAAATATATGCCCCAAATTTAACTTTCTTACATCATCGTCAGCTTTTGTTTCTCCGTTTTCTGCGGGCACCTCCTCTTTCTTCTTCTCCTCCTCCTTGGGCTCCTTGGGTTCCTTTGTTTTCTTAGGTTTGGCAGGCGCCTTCTGTAATGTACAATTAGTTTGCTCAATTATAGATTTGTACTTTCATCATGTGTTTGTATTGTTTTTTTTTTATTATTAAACGTTTTCTTACCTTTGGCTTGGGCTCTGCCTTTGGGGGTGCAGGTTTCTGAAAATAAAAGAGAGTAATAATACATCAATTAATATGTAAACAACTGTGAATACTTCCTATAGCTGTTGAATGAATGTGAATTATACACATTAAAAAACTTATACTCACGTTTACCAACCTCTCTGACCTTCTTTTAGGCTGTAAGTCAATAAGGGAGTTAAAAATGTAATATTTTGATTCAGTTTGATATATATATTTTATTATTAAAACTTTTTTTCTATGCTATAAATGGTGAAATCTGCTTACCTCAGAGACTTCAGCATCATTGTTCGCCTGTGGGTAGAAAAAAAAGAAGTGTTATAACATAACTATATATTATAATAACACCAGTTAGTACTATAAGGATGTTTATTGGTTCATTGGAAATGCATGTTTATTTAAATCAGAGGATTTCACTTGCATTAAATAAAAAAATAATGTTGCAACTAGTGATTACAGACTTCAATTACTTATAAATAAAGCGATTAGTTATCACAAACAAGCAAACACGTGGTTCCAAATAAAGTTAAGTACTTAAATTGAATAAAATAATAATTAATAATGTCCTAAGTTTGCATAAATATCTTTACATATGTACAGCGAGTATTTGACGTTATAAAACAGAAGTACTTGATTCACTTTCAGTCAAGTAAGTTAATAACTTGTGGTTTCGCAATCAAATAGTTTTATAAAGTGCTCTGTAGAAGTTAATAATTTGATCAATTAAGAAAAAACATCCATAGAAAAGTTTTCTTTATAAACCGAACAAGTCGCGCGTGTTTTGATTCACTATGAAACGAACCGACTCATGAGTCATTTGCTCGTGAACAGATCTCCACTCTCCATTCATTCAGAGGAATCGGCTCAAATGAACACATCCTCTCGGAGTTGAACAACCCTTGGTTGTTAAAAAAGAATCGAATCATACGAGCTGTTCGTTCAGAGATAATTAAATGCGTGTTGTATGTAACATTTCTACTTTTTTTAAAAGAAACATCCCACATATACGTTTAGAGTTTCCTCATTGTTTATGTCCTGCCTCCGTTCGCTCGCTCTGTTCGTTTTTATTGCAGTGCTGTGCGCACCGCCCCCTTCATGCACACCGACTCATTCAACGCTGATTAATGGAGATTTGCTCTCGCCCCACCGACCTCGCTCCATGACATTCCCGCCATTCACTTTCAAACACAACATCCCGACGTGCACAGCCGCGAGAAAAAAAAAACACACCAGAGAATATACCAGAAGAATAGGAAATGCCAAACACTGTGCAAGAACACCGCCATTGCATAATCCGCCGTTTGCACGACCAAATGTATCGAGACCCAATCGTGCACTAAAGCCCCGATGCACGAATTAAATCCCTCATGCATGACTATGAGCTGCAGGATAAAATATCGCACCGTCTGTCGCCATATATTGAGAAGCCACCGTGAGTTTAAATCATCGGGGTTGCGCGCAAGGGCAGCCATGACACTAAAAAAACCCGAGCCTTTACAAAGACACATATATGAGCATTTTCAGAATGATAAGATCAAAAAGTGCATGTAATAAATAGATAAACATTGAATGCAACAATTTGATTCGCTGCCCAGCGCGCAACAACCTCTAGTTTTCGAGCCTGTAAGATGCACATAAACGAAAACTAAGATCGTTACACCCCCTTTGTCTGATGCATGTCGATAGATAGGTCTATTTGTAAACACAAACACGACAAATGTAGAATATTTAATTATGCGCTAATTATAGCACACATCCGCGTATGCATGTAAATGTTCTCTTAAAGGGAAAAAATCTCAGTCGCGCGCTCTGAAATCAAAACACGCGTTTATTAAACGCAAGACTATGTAAACACGAAATCCCGCGCATACCATTGCAACTTGATTAAAAAAATGCGCGTATTTGCATGCATATATCTATGCACTATTTGTTTAATTCCTTTTAGTCTTTTTTAACACCACATATTCTATTAAAGATGGTGCCTGGATAAATTAAGAAACCAATGCGCTACTTACTTTGCTCCTTTTAGGCATGGCTGTGGATCTTTTCAACGCGCAAAAAACGCAAAATGCACTGTTTTAACGCTGAAAAACAGTCGTCACTATGTGTTGAGCTCGGCAAAGACTCACACAGTAGGTTTGATCACACTATAGGAAGACGTTAACGCTCGTCCGAAACAAAAACCTGCTCAAACCGGATTGGATTCTCCTCCTCCTCCTTCTTCTTCCCTATTGAATTCATCACAGGCCGAGCTGACAGCGAGTTTGCGATTCGCACTATGGTGAAGTCTCGCCTCATGCATATTAATTAGACGATGATGACGTTCCTCGCGTCCGTCCAGTCACGTTCTGTCATTAATATTCATAAGCCATGCCATATTGCTAGTAGGATTCACTCATTGGCTAGCAGACTAGCGTCCCCCTTGCCAACGACTGCCTTTAAACCAATCAGAGTGAAGTTCATTAAATATTCATTAGGTAACTCTTTTCCATAGTACGACTATATAATCCGTTTCTCCGCCTCCTGCTCCCGGTGATTGGCCTGCGGAGACCCACTGCACATTTTCAAATCATAGCAAGATACCCGTGTGGACGTTTTTGCATGCCAAACAGTTAGAATATTATTTGTTTTTGCAATGATTTCGAGCTATCAGAGGGAGATTATCTCCATTCTGATGTCGATTATAAAATGTTAGGAAATTCAAAGTCAGATCCCCATCTTTAATTTCGGTGCGATTAGATCACAAGCGTTGCGCAACCGTAGGTTTTTCCTTTTTTTTTTCATGGATTCCAGATGTGTGTGTGGGTTATTTTAGGAGCTGCATTTGAAATGGACCTCGGAGATGTTGTGCTTTTAAAGCCCCCGCGTGCATGCAAAGGTTTGCAGGAGAAAATGGCGACTGTGCACAGAAACATTTCACTTGTGTGACACATAACAAAATCAACAGCACAAAATCCTGCTGCATAAATCTATACACAGTTCTTGTGCATTTGTTTCTTTTCTTTAGGTGTTTTGTTTTTGCTATTAATGTGAACATGATTGTAGAAAAAAAGAAAAGAAAAATATTCCATGTTATGTAAAAAAGATTCACTGCCCACTATTAGAAACTAGAAACACCACAAAGCAAACACCAAGAATTGAATCTTTATAAACAATAATGACTTAAAATGCATTCATAGTCATAATTTCATAATATAAAAATTGAAAATGTAATAGAAATAAAAGTGAATTTTGATATACCTTAGGGCTGCACAATATATCGTTTCAGCATCGATATCATAATGTGCGCATCGGCATTTGGCTCTATGCACAGAGTTTTAAAGCCAACGATAAACCTCCGGTGAAAGCTTAATGTGACTATTTTCAAATTCACAAGGTTGTTTTTACAGCATCGATGTTGTAATGTAATTACAATACATTCAGTTAAGTAGACTTAAGCATTCATTTAGTTGTTTAAGCGTAAAACGAGATGAATGACTGTTGTAACTGCTAGCGCCGTCAGTAGCAACAGGCTAGTGCAGAAATTCCATTGAAAATACTGGAGTCATATTTTAAAGATATGGCGGGGGAAATGGAATTTAATGCAGTGCTTCTTGTCCGATCTGAGACCGACTTCTTATCGTATATCTAACAGGCAGTGAAGATCGTGGATTTTTAAAGTAATCAGATATTAAACATGACACTTTTGTAATGGAAAGACAGTTCACCGGAAACGCTTGGGCTGCCTGGCTGAAAATTAAAAGTCTGTGTGCATATGGCCCATAGTCACTTCACAAAGATCTCCAATGTTGAGTCTGAATGGGCTAAATTCAATTCAATTCAATTCAATTCATCTTTATTTGTATAGCGCTTATACAAAGTAGATTGTGTCAAAGCAGCTTCACATGGAAGATTATAGTGAATTGAAACAAAGTCAGTTCAGTTTTCAGAGACTAAGATCAGTTCAGTTTAGCTCAGTTCAGTGTGGGTTAATAATCGCTACTGAGAGTCCAAACACTGAAGAGCAAATCCATCGATGCGCAGCTCTAAAGATCCCGAGCCATGCAAGCCAGTGGCGACAGCGGCGAGGAAAACACTTCACCAATTGGCGAAAGCGAAGATTTAAAAAACCTAGAGAGAAACCAGGCTCAGTCGGGCACGACCATTTCCCCTATGGCCAAACGTCTTGTGCAGAGCTGCAGTCTAGGCGCAGGAAGCTGGACCCCAGCCTAGACTCGTCTGTCCTTGGAGCATCACAGGAGTCAGTCTCATGCTCTCACTCCACGATGACCACCACAGCAGCTGCTCAGGATACGGCCTGGTCCAGAAAACCTTGGGATCATTTCGTCGCTGGTCTTGGATCGCATCAGTGGCACTGCATAGTCTGAGGGCCCCGAGATGAGTACCCCCAGGTGGAAATACAGAATAAGGAGAATAATTAGCGTAGCTGCTGTTCATAGTGTATATAAACAAGAAGCAAAATCATGTGTGGGGCACATCATGCGTCAAACCGCTATGTACTGCACTGGGTGTATGCTTTGCTAAAAAGATAGGTCTTTAATCTAGTTTTGAATTGCGAGAGTGTGTCTGAGCCTCGGACATTATCAGGAAGGCTATTCCAGAGTTTAGGGGCCATAAATGAGAAGGCTCGACCTCCTTTACTCGACTTTGATATTCTAGGTACTACCAGAAGCCCAGCTAGTGTTTTTTTAATTGCGCAGCTAGTGTTTTTCAACCAACGGTAAACTTCCGGTGAAAGGTTAATGTGTCTATTTTAAAGTTTATAAGGATCCTTTTACAGCATTGACATCATAATGTAATTAAAATACAGTTATTTCAGTTAAATAGACTTAAGCATTCATTTAGTTGTTCAAGCATAAAAAGAGTTGATAGACTCGAATGTAAACTCTACTGCGGTAAAATAAACTATCGTATTTTAAAGACATGGTGGAGGAAAATGGAGTTTAATGCAGTGTTTCTTGTCCGGTCTGAGACCCACTTTATATCAAATGTCTATTAGGTAGTGAGGATCACTTATTATAAAGAAAACAGACCTTAAACGTGGCGATTTTTGTAATGGAAAGACAGTTCACCGGAAGCAGTCGGGCTGACTGGCTGAAAAGAAAAAGTCCGTGTGCATATACCCTATTATAGCTGACCATACAGGAGCTACAGAACAGATTTGATTTGTAGAGTCACTGCTAAGTTTAACCATAACAGAGTGAAAGTTTATCATTTGCATGTGTTTTTAAGGCCTTGGAATGAGCATTTCAAAAGTTTGGGCACAAAAAAGTATGATGTTTACAGGTGTAACAAAGATTAATCGGGTATATGCAGCTAGTGTTTCTTCCTATACCGATAAACTTCCGATGAACGGTTAATGTGACTTTTTTAAATTTTACGGTTCCTTTTACATCATCAACATCATAATTTAATTAAAATACAATCAGTTTATTAAAACCTAAGCATTCATTAAGTTGTTCAAGCATAAAACGAGATGATAGACTCGAATGTAAACTTTAGCGCTATCAGGATCAGCAGGCTAGCGCAGAAACTCCATTCAAAATACTGAGATAAAATAAAATTTCATATTTTAAAGAGATGGTGAGGAGTAATGGAATTTAATGCAGTGCTTCTTGTCCGGTCTGAGACCCACTTTATATGGAATATCTATTAGGCAGTGAAGATCACTTATTTTGAAAGAAAACAGACCTTAAACGTGGCGATTTTTGTAAAGGAAAGACAGTTCAGCGGAAGCAGTCGGGCTGACTGGCTGAAAATTAAAAGTCCGTGTGCATATACCCTATTATAGTTGACCATGCAGGAGCTACAGAACAGATCTGATTTGTAGAGTCACTGCTAAGTTTAACCATAATAGAGTGAAAGTTTATCGTTTGCATGTGTTTTTAAGGCCTTGGATGAGCATTTCAGTTTGGGCACTAAGAAGTATGTTTTGAGGTGTAACAAAGATTAATTGTATTTATCTATACGATTTATAGTTTATGATTTATGATGTTTTTGTTTTCATTCAGGGTATAGGTCAAAATACCTGATCAAAAGTATACCGTTAACAATAATACTGATATCTGATTGTCGTTTAGGAATGTGAATATATGCTGCGTTTTTTCTCTCTTTTTTTTTATCTCTTCATCTCTATACAAACCAAATAAGAGATTGGCTAGAAAACAGTTAAAACAATTAAGTAAGCATCTGAATTTAGCAATGTTGATTTAGCGAGACACAACTGTTACATATAAAACGTTATAAATTAGATTTTACAAATTACCAGTGGCAAATGAGAGTTTGGAGGTGTTTACCAGTCAACAAATTTTGCATTGGCAAGCTCTTTCAGTCTCCAAATTAATTTAGATTTGGAATCAGTTATTTCTTGAAAACTTTAGCAATTGAATTTAGCAATATTTATTTAGTTGATTCAATGTTAAATTTAGCAATGTGTACATTGGCAAGTCACATCGCAAGATCTGCAATGTTGAGTCTGAATTATAGTTGACCATGCAGGAGCTACAGAACACATCTGATTTGTAGTCACTGCTAAGTTTAACCATAATAGAGTGAAAGTTTATCGTTTGCATGTGTTTTTAAGGCCTTGGATTGAGCATTTCAAGAGAGTTTGGGCACAAAAAAGTATGTTTGGAGGTGTAACAAAGATTAATTGTATTTAATTATTTATACGATTTTTTATTTTTGTTTACTTACTTAGATTTTTTTCTTGTGTCTAGTTCAAATATCTAGATTTAAAAGCGAAAATATGATTATTTTATTTACCCCATTAGTAGATAATTTAGCTTGTTTTAAGGAAAAACTCTTAATTTTGACTTATTTCTTCCGAAGGCCAAAACAAAACAATATTTTTACTTGACCTACAAGAATTTTTAGATATTTTAACAAGAAACGAGACAAAGCAAAGTAAGAAAAATATTTTTTTGCATTGTGATTATTAGATTTCTGTACATGTATTGTTAAACACAGAAAACTGTCAAATAGAGCTATTCAATCCATTTGTATGTCACAATATTTATCGCAGAAAAATTCAATATCGCAATATCAGATTTTTCCAATATCGTGCAGCCCTAATACCTGTCATAAAATGTTAAAATCCATGGCAATTTCAACTTTTAATGTAAAAACTGAGGACCAGGTTGGTGAATGGTGTACACAAATGAGTATTTTTTAAAAATTATTATTATTATTTTCCTTTTTTTCAAGGACTAAAACTCTGTTCCATTATGAAAAAAATTTATATTATGTTTTGCTATAACCCATGTTAGTAATGCACATATGCACATCATGTATATGATAATACTCTGGGAGATATGTGTGTCTTGTAACCCAGGCACCACCTTTAAATAACACTTAAGATGAAACACAACAGAGTTTGCATGTTCTCCTCGTGTTTGCATGGGTTTCCTCCGGGTGCTCCGTTTTCCCCCACAATCCAAAGACATGAGCTGTAGGTGAATTGAACCTAATTGGCCATAGTGTTAGAGTTTGTTTGTGAGAGTGTATGAATGTTTCCCAGTACTGGGTTACAGCTGGAAGGGCATCCGTTGTGTAAAACATATGCTGGATAAGTTGGCGGTTCATTCCACTGTGGTGACCCCTGATGAGTAAAGGAACTAAGCCGAAGGAAAATAAATAATTGAATGAAACAACCTATAATGTTGTGTATGGCCCAAGGTTCTTGGACTGGCTTATGGCTGTATATGATTCTGTTGAGAATAATAAGTACAGGTCTAGGATTTTCTAGGGTGTTCTGAGTGTTTACATATTAAAGAAGGTGTTGCTTTATGGTTACTGGTCTATTGCAATTCATTTGTTGAAGTTCAAATGAGGGGCTTTTGTACTGGGTAGTTATAGGAAGCACCAGGTCAGTCCCTGATAACTAACTCGGAGCCACTTGAGCCATTTTGTTAGTTGCATTTGAACATTCATGTGGATCTTTATATTGATGATAATATATTATAAGATGATTAATAGTGACATCAAACAAGCTAAGCTGAGAAGAAAACACAACATCGTTTATGCCTTGTAACATTTTAAAATACTGTGGTGGTGTTATAAAAAGCATGCATTCATCCAATTAGCATACGCTTAAGTCACTGGTTCATATTGTGCTGGGTCAAACCCATTCTGAAGTACAGGGTTTGATTTTACAGGGCGAAAGAAATTTTGCATGGTGGCTCAGTGGTTAGCACTGTTGCTAACACAGCAAAAAGGTCGGTGGTTTAAGTCCTGGCTGGGTCAGCTGGCGTTTCTGTGTGGAGTTTGCATGTTCTCCCCGTGTTGTCGTGGGTTTCCTCTGTGTGTGTGTGTGAATGAGTGTGTATGGGTGTTTCCCAGTACTGGGTTGGGGCTGGAAAGGCATTTGCTGCGTAAAACATATACCGAAATAGTTGGCGGTTTGTTCTGCTGTGGTGATCCCTGATAAAGAAGGGACTAAGCCAAAGGAAAACAAATGAAAGAATAATTTTACAATACACTTACACTAATAGTTCTAGGAACTATGAAAATGGATGGTTGCTAGAGGCCCTGATATACTGATGCTGGTGAGAAAACAGTAGTTGAGTAAGCAGCTACACTTCATGTTTTTTTAAATCACACCTTTTGGCCTAAATAAATAGAAATTTAAACAGAAAATTTCCACGTCAAATGTCGTGGGGCTTCTGAGACACAACGGTTACCTATAAAAAGTATCAATGAGATTTGACCAGTGACCAATAAGAGTTTGAAGGTGTTTACCAGTCAACAGATTTTGCATTGGCAAGCTCTTACTGTCTCCAAATAATTTTAGATTTTTTAAATTCAGTTTTTTTTTTTGAATTCAATTTCTAGGATGTTGCCTTTTCACATACTGGAGGGTTCGGTGTGGTTTTTGTTATATTGATGTGATATTGATATGTGTTTCTTTTGGTTGGCTTTAATGGGATAGTTTACCCAAAAATGACACTTTCGTCATCATTTACTCTCCCTCCAATTGTTTCAAACTTGTTCTTTTTTCTTTTAAACACAAAAGAAGATGTCCTAATAATGTTGTAAATGGGTAGGCATTAATGAATTGGTCAATTTAATGTTGAATTTAGCAATGTTGCTTTAGCAAAAGCTCTGTAATCCAGTCAAGTCAAGTTTATTTAAATCACACTATTTTGGACTAAATAAACAGAAAATTAAGCATAGAAAATGTCCACATTAAAGATGGTGGGGCCTCGGAGACACAACTGTTACATATAAACCATTATAAATGAGATTTTACAAATTACCAACGGCAAATGAGAGTTTGAAGGTGTTTACCAGTCAACAAATTACAAATTTCGCTTTGGCAAGCTGTTTCAGTCTCTAAATTACAATTTTCTTTGAATTCAATTTCTAGCACGTTGATTTAATACATGCTAGAGGGTTCTGTGTGGTTTTTGCTTTGTTGATATTGCTATGTGTTTCTTTTGGGTTGGATTTAATGAGATAGTTCACCCAGAAGGACAATTTTGCCATCATTTACTTTCCCTCCACTTGTTCCAAACTTGTTTTTTTTTCTTTTAAACACAAAAGAAGATGTCCTAATAATGTTGTAAATGGGTAGCCATCATTGAATTGGTGATTTAATGTTGAATTTAGCAATGTTGATTTAGTTGATTTAATGTTGAATTTAGCAATGTTGGTTTAGCAAAAGCTCTGTAATCCAGTCAAGTCAAGTTTATTTAAATCACACTTTTTTGGACTAAATAAACAGAAAATTAAGCATAGAAAATTTCCACATTAAAGATGGTGGGGCCTCGGAGACACAACTGTTACATATAAAACATTATAAATGAGATTTTACAAATTACCAACGGCAAATGAGAGTTTGAAGGTGTTTACCAGTCAACAAATTACAAATTTCGCATTGGCAAGCTGTTTCAGTCTCTAAATTACAATTTTCTTTGAATTTCATTTCTAGGATGTTGCCTTATTACATGCTAGAGGGTTCTGTGGGGTTTTTGGTTTGTTGATTTTGCTATGTGTTTCTTTGGGTTAGATTTAATGAGATTTTTGACATTTGCAAATTTGCCATTATTTACTCTTTGTCCACTTTTTCCAAACTTGTATTTTGTCTTTCTTTTAAACACAAAAGAAGATGTCCTAATAATGTTGTAAATGGGTAGCCATTAATGTCTGTAGTATCTCTTTTTTTTTGCCAACAATGGATGTCAATAGCTCCTAGTTTCCAACATTGTCATAAAAAAGGGAGGCAGGGGGGTGCTATTCATTTGCTAAGGTGTTTTGAATCATTTGCAATGCATTGCTGTGTGGTGTGGTTCCTGGGGGTTTCATTGATGTGTAAATAGTTAGCTCTAAACACTTACAATAAAAATGTGATTTCTGGACCTTTAAAATCACTTCCCATGACATCAATATGCAAACCGTTATAACCAGAACATCTGCTTCTAAGGTTTTAATTGAAAAAGCTCTGGTTGTAACATGGTCCACAATATCATGAAAACCATTTCATGCCCTCATGTCTGCTATCTGCCTGTCCAGACCTTTGTGATTTCATGGCCAGATCTCAGCACCTCCCTGCACGCCTGTCCCCTCCCCCATGAAAACATTACACCCCCTTCTATAGGCAGCTGTTTGAGGCGGGAAAGTGTGGTGAAGTTGTGTGCTCCTGCAGGACTGGGATGGGGGTGGGTGCAGTAGGTGTGGCCGCTGAGTTTCAGATAACAGGTCCAGAAGCCTTTGACTGTTGCCATCCTTAAAGCTTCGGTTAAAACAGGAAGGAAAGGGGCACTCGAGTGATCTGTGCTGCACACGATTACAAACCTGCTAACCAAACATGCATGTGAGAGTGAGATCATTGCGCATGTGAGATTACATCACAGAGAAAACACACAACAGAGTGTACCGTGAGACCGTTGGCAGTCATTTGAATGGCTAAAGTGTTTGATTTACACCTACAAATCTGCATGTGTGCATTTGCATGTGTAAGAATTCCAATGGTTCTGAGGACAGCCAAGCAATGGAATCTCAATGGTTCATTACCATTGCTATGCATTGGTGTTGCTATGCATGTGCTGTGACATTTAGAATTGAACTCATTTCTGACAGTGTTTATAGTCATTTTGGATCTGCATGAAAGAATTCATTTTGAAAAATCATAATCTGTGCGCAAAAAGAAGGACTTTTTTGGATTTTCAGACTTAGTTTAGCCTATCTGTATTGGCTAAGTTTCCCTAGAGATAAATTCAAAGCCAATGCGCTTGTTAACTGTGACATCACGCGAAGCGGTTTTCTGGTCCAAGCGCTTTATCAAACTGTATAGGGAGACTCAACAAATGGTAATAATAAACGTTTACAAAGTAATACATTGTTGAAAATCACGATCACAATATAAAGTTGTAGTCAGAATTATTAGCCGCCCTGAATTATTAGCCCCCCTGTTTATTTTTTCCCCCAATTTCTGTTTAATGGAGAGAAGATTTCTTCAACCACAGTGCATTTTTAAAAAAGCAATGCAGAGATTATATCTCATTAGGAGGTTACAACAATTTGGTGTGAGTCAAGATGTTCTGGAAATGGTATACAAGAACTTGGTTGAAAGTGTTGTGAGCTTTAACATGATTGCATGGTATGGACTGTTGTCAATTAAGGAAAAGCAAAAACTGTGTCGAGTAGTAAAAATCGGCAGTGCAATTGTAGGTAAAGCACAAAGACAACCAAATGAAATCTATTCAATGAGAATTAAACAGAAAGCACACATCATTATTGAAGATTGTTCCCATCCCTTAAATATACAATTTCAGCTCTTGCCATCAAAAAGACATTTTAGGCAACCTCAAGTAAAGAAAAATGTGTATCAAATGTCCTTTGTACCGACTGCCATTAGACTTTTAAATACTAGGTTCTAAGTAGGTAAAGAGTTTTAAATAGAGTTTTTTATTGCGATATTTGTGATGACATTAAATGTATTTGTGTTGTCTGTTTTTTCTGTGATGTAATGTGAACGTTGATGTGGTTGTGAGGTGAGGCCAAAGATAAATTTCCACTTTTGGACAATAAAGAAACAAACAAACAACACATTTCTAAACATAATAGTTTTAATAACTCATCTCTAATAACTGATTTATTTTATCTTTGTCATGATGACAGTAAATAATATTTTACTAAATATTTTTTCAATTCTATACAGCTTAAAGTGACATTTAAAGGTTAGGGTAATTAGGCAAGTTATTGTATAATGATGGTTTGTTCTGTAGACTATCGAAAAAAAAATTAGCTTAAAGGGGCTAATAATTTTGACCTTAAAATGGTTCATAAAAATTTAAAAACTGCTTTTATTCTAGCCAAAATAAACCAAATAAGACTTTCTCCAGAAGAAAAAATATTATCAGACATACTGCGAAAATTTCCTTGCTCTGTTCAGCATAATTTGGGAAATATTTAAGAAAACTAAATTCAAAGGGGGGCTGATAATTCTGACTTCAACTGTATATATCCATGCCTAATCTCTGATAGGCAGAATGTGATTAATTGTTTTATAAATTGTTCAAATATTGTTGTCTCTGATGCAGCAAGTCCAGAGACTGTACATGTGTGTACACCATGATTTTATATAAAATGCACTTTAATGTGTGATGGGACTAAAAAGTGGTCATAAACGAATATTTTCTCAATTCAAATGAGTAGCGGCTTGAACCCGGAAACAGTATTCCATACGTCACCGATACGCCACGACTTAACAAGCGGAACAAGCTTTTCAGTTACTATGGTGCATTAAAGTTTCTGCATCCTGCATTGCTTTGTGCTTGCTGGTGTGATTATATGCTTTTGCTATGCATTTGCCTGGGTGTGTTTAGATATAATAATTTTGTTATGACTATCTGTTTGTTTTCTAGTTTGTTGCTATACATTTTATTTTTTTAGGTGTTCTGGGTCATAGGTAGGCCCACACGGAATCTGCGCGCGCAGATTTCCGCAGATTTACTGCAGATTTTCCGCAGAATTTTAGCCCATCATTAATTCTGTTTATTTTCTTAAAGTTAACTATTTACAGTTAATCTAATTGGATTTGCATTTTAAACATTAAATACAAGTTAAAAAGATATTATTTTTTATTTAACATATTGAGGTTTTAGTTATGAGTCTCTCAAAATAATTCCACACAAATGTATGCATGTGTAGATCAGGTAAGTGTTTGGTAGAGTGTTTTGGGTGGTTTCTCGCGCTTTCTAAGTCGCTTTTATATGTTTGTTTTAGTGATCTGGCTTGTTTGTAGGCAGGGGTGTAGCACCAAATGTTGAGCCCCAGTAACACAACCATGGAAAACACAACACCTCATCAAAAACATGAAAGGTGCATTAATTTGAACTATTATTAGCATTGTAAATAAATGTTTATTTATTTAATTTTGTCATGTTAATATTATAGATTTTCACTCATCAGTAGACCCCACAGAGTCGGTGCCTGCAGAAATCTGCAGACTTTTGAGCCCATGCATCATTCATTTTCCTTCGGCTTAATCCCTTTATTTATCAAGTGTCACCACAGCGGAATGAACCGCCAACTATTCCAGCATATGTTTTATGCAGCAGAAGCCCTTCCAGCCACAACCCAGTACTGGGAAACACCCATACACTCTCACATTCGCACACTATGACCAATTTTGCTTCTAGCGCATGTGTTTGGACTGTGGGGGAAACCGGAGCACCCGGAGGGTACCCACGCCAACTCGGGGAGAGCATGCAAACTCCATGCAGAAATGCCAACTGGCCCAGATGGGACTCGAACCAGCGACCTTCTTGTTGAGGCGACATTTTCTTAAATGTGTGTATAAATATATATTTATTCAGTTTTTATATAAATTTCAGTAATATTATTGATTAATATGCAAACGTTTAGATGATTTATGTATAGTACAGTTTGTAAAGTAATATTTTCCATCTTTTAATAGAAATATTATGAGACTTACTGTATCATTGTTGACCAAACATGTGTTTATAATTGCATTTGCATTATAAATCTTAAATAATTACATTATTACTTATAAATGCATTGCAGATCTTAAATAAAAACTTACGTAAAGTTATGCTTTTAGTTATTATCTCTACAAATCATTCCACAAAAATACGCAGATTTTATTTAATTTAATTTTTTTACAAAATTCTGCAAAGAAGAAGCAAAAATAAATCAATAAAAGTCTGCAGATTCTGTCTGGCCCTGCTAATCAGTATATAATTATGTCCATCTCCTCAAATAACAGCATTTTTAGAGTGATGGTTATTTTTGCTATATAGTTGTTAGGTTATGCAGGTTCTAGTGTGTTGCAATGCATTTTCCTAAGTGTATCCAATGTTTATTTGTGTTATTGTGGCTGTGGGATTCTTGACTCCCTTATTTTCTCCCTGCTGTAAATCAACTACCATGCAACGGTGTTTTGCAGGGAAATAGTTTGTTGTTTTGTAAAGTTGAAAGATGCATCGTGAGGATCGGTATGAAAAGATTTACAGTGGGATGCATTTGATGAGTGAGATTAAGATACCCAGGTCACCTTGAGGTATTTCCAGTAGCTTGAACAAAAGCCTCTTTGAGGGGCAGCACTTCCTGTGGTTCTGTCCAACCATCTGCCACAACATCTTACTCACTCGACCGCCTTTAAGTTAGCCTCTCCGTCATTATAGAATTTGAATACAGACGTTGAATTAAGACTCGTGCAGTGTCCCAGTCTTCAGCTTTGATTTGGTTTAAATGTGTCTGTTTGGATCCGCTCAAATCCAGACCTGCACAGGCATGCAGAAGACGATGGTGAACGCCTGAAATGTAAAACGTATTATTTGTGGTGCAATCTAAAAGCCTGCCAGTGGTTGGCTGAGAAAGAGGTCGATGCAGTGTTATTAGGCTTGATAAAACATATAGCTTTGTTACCAGGCGCACATAGAGATTAAAGTAGCTTAGTAAAGCTTCAGTGATGTGGTCGTGCAGCAGTGGTTGTGAGCACAGACGGCTCTAGTGAACTCACTCATTTTGGAAGTGCAAGTGTAACCCAGTGACTATATGGATCAGTAAGTGGATTTCTCCTCCAGCGAATGGCTGCCTGCCCATCTGGACGTGTACGTAAAGCCCAGATTACACAGAGTAATGGTGATGCGGCAGGGGTCAGTGAGAGGGGAGCAGACAAAGCTTTTCGCCAGTCTGGTACAGACTTATTATATAAAAATAAACATGTTTTAGAGATCTTTCAGACTTGTTTTTTCCCCCAATAACTATATATATATACAGGCACACATATGTCTGTATGTGTGTTTATATATATAAGACATGCGGTATAAGAGAATTGAATGAGAATGTGTACAGGGGTAGCGGGTGGAGGGGCATCTACTACATAAAAAAAAACATATACCAGAGTAGTTGTGGATTATTTCTGTGACGACCAAAGACTAAGCCGAAAGAAAAAAAAATGAAAACTGAGGAAAAAAAAAAAAATATATATATATATATATATATATATATATATATATACACAGACAGACAGACAGACAGACAGACAGACAGACAGACAGACAGACAGACAGGCAGGCAGGCACGCACGCACGCACGCACGCACGCACGCACGCACGCACACACACACTCACTCACTCACTGGCCACTTTATTAGGTACACCTGTCCAACTGCTTGTTAACGCAAATTTCTCAGCCAATCACATGGCAGCAACTCAATGCATTTAGGCATGTAGACATGGTCAAGACGATCTGCTGCAGTTCAAACAGAGCATCAGAATGGGGAACAAAGTTGATTTAAGTGACATTAAACGTGGCATGGTTGTTGGGGCCAGACGAGCTGGTCTGAGTATTTCAGAAACTGCTGATCTACTGGGATTTTCATGCACAACCATCTCTAGGGTTTACAGAGAATGGTCCGAAAAAGAGAAAATATCCAGTGAGTTCTGTGGGCGCAAATGCCTTGTTGATGCCAGAGGTCAGAGGAGAATGGCCAGACTGGTTCCAGCTGATAGAAAGGCAACAGTAACTCAAATAACCACTCATTACAACCGAGGTATGCAGAAGAGCATCTCTGAACACACAACACGCCAACATTGAGGCGGATGGTGGACCGGGTGCCACTCCTGTCAGCTTAGAACAGGAAACTGAGTTTACAATTCACACAGGCTCACCAAAATTGGACAATAAAAGATAAAAACGTTGCCTGGTCTGATGAGTCTCGATTTCTGCTGCGACATTCGGATGGTAGGGTCAGAATTTGGCATCAACAACATGAAAGCATGGATTCATCCTGCCTTGTATCAACGGTTCAGGCTGGTAGTGGTGGTGTAATGGTGTGGGGGATATTTTCTTGGCACACTTTGGGCCCATTAGTACCAATTGAGCATCGTGTCAATGACACAGCCGACCGCAGTATTGTTGCTGATCATGTCCTTCCCTTTATGACCACAGTGTACCCATCCTCTGATGGCTACTTCCAGCAAGATAATGTGCCATGTCATAAAGCGTGAATCATCTCAGACTGGTTTTTTGGACATGACAATGAATTTACTGAACTCAAATGGCCTCCACAGTCACCAGAGCTCAATCCAATTGAGCACCTTTGGGATGTGGTGGAACAAAAGATTTGAGATGTGCAGCTGACAAAACTGCAGCAACTGCGTGATGCGACCAAAATATTTCCAATACCTTGTTGAATCTATGCCATGAAGGATTAAGGCAGTTCTGAAGGCAAAAGGGGGTCCAACCCGGTACTAGTAAGGTGTACCTAATAAAGTGTACAGTATATACACATGCATACAATGCATAGAATATAAATGAGTACACCTTCAAAAATGCATATTTTACCCATTTCTCAGTAAATATAGAGAATATATTTTGATGCAAAGCAGTTTTATTAAAATATTTTAATATTAAAATATATAATTATATGTAATATATATATTACAATTTTATTTAATATTTTCCTTTACCATGCAAGTCATTGGGGTGTACATACAGATGCATCCTGATAGGTTATTTAGTTGGATTAGTTCTAGTTTTTGGTATTGACAAACACAAATAAATTATTTTTATATAGCATCCTACAGAAAATATTTATTTAAAAGAGAGACCTGTACTCATTCATGCTGGGCACTGTATATTTTTTCCTTTAAAATCCAAACCTTGCTTTCTAAAACAGCTCCAAATTATAAAAACTGACTTTCTTGTCATCTTGAAGCTAAATAATCAATATTGTATTGTATAGTACAGATAGAATGCATTCAAATCTGTGCATTTACACCCACACACTGCAGTAATGTTGTTGTAAACAGAGGCCACATGTTGGAGATTTTGGAGATTGATGCTCAGTAGAGCTTAGGAACCTGCTGTGCCCAAGTATCGCTTTAATTTAAGAGTCGACCCTCTTAACAGCTTTTAGAGATTTCTTAATGTGGCATCGTAGACAATGACCACATGGCTGACCAACTTTTCTATTGTGACCAACATTAATGTTTCACAGTTGATTTAATCAAGGGTTAAGTGATTAGATTAATGAGGGTCTTGTTGTGGAAGCCAGTAACTTTAAATTATAATAATAAGGGACACAGTTGTGGTTTTAAAGACTGGTGTTACTGTTTTAGTGCCTTAAAACGTGTTCAGGGCCAAAGAGTGTCTTGTTTTCTCCCCTCCCCCAGTCCATATAACATTTCCTGTTAGCACTGGGGGTCTTTATTGCCTTCAGGGCTGCTGTTTGTGTTTTAGATTCACAGCATCCAAAATAAGCCTGCAATAGCGAACATTTACTTTATCATAATGAATATATAACCAATATATTGTGAGAAAATAACGTGGGATCTGACAGACACGTGTAGGTTCTTGAAAATGGCTTCGTTTACAAACCAAAATGCGTTTATGTCTGACAGACGCCGAAAATGCGCCATTTTCTAATGTTGTCTTTTCCAACGTTTACATGTAGGAGCGAGCTACGCCTCTAGAGGGCGGCAAAAGTACAGATATTGCAATGTGCTTAACATTAATCTGATACAGATTTAATCAGATTTTCAGGATTTGTTAAGTATATCAGGTATAATTTTACATCAAATGCTTGCTATGTTTATCTATAAAAACAACATTTGTATTTAAAAGTATAGTGACAACAATACTTGATTTTCAGCAAGAAAAACGATTGAAATATTAAACTCAGAGTTAATAAAACGACAACATAACCTTTTATTAAATTATATTAGGTTATTAGACCCTACATTATTTCATTATAATGAGTTTGTGGAGCTGCTCATTAATGGATTTGCTCTTCAGTGTTTAGACGTTCAGCAGTGTAAATGAAACCACACTGAACTGAACTGAACTGAACTTCAACTCTGAAAACTGGACTGACACAGTTTCAATCTACTAGAACTTCTATGTTAAACTGCTTTGACACAATCTACATTGTAAAAGCGCTATGGCAATAAAGATAAAGAAAGATGAATTTAGCATATATATCTGAAAAAGTAGCTGTTAAAAGTATTGTTCTTTTTTATGGAAAATATCAGACCATTATTACATTTTATTTGATCTATTTCATTTTTTATACATATTTTGAGCCTTAAACATATGTGGAAGAGCCTATAATTATATTAACAAAATGCAGCAAGCTTATAAAAACATAGGAAAGGCACCTTTAAAGTCAAAGATCACGTGGAGTTGATATTTATTTATTTTTCTTCTATTTTTGAATAATTGTAAACAAATTAATTCATCACAATCAATTTGTGTTGGGACAGCATGAAGGAATTACGTTAACTTATTAGTTTTTACAAATTTAAGTGGATTGAACATAAAACTATTAAGTTGTCCCAAAAAATAACAATAATTGTGTTCTTTTAGCTCATTTTAAATAAGTAATATGAGCAAACAGTAAAAGTCATTTTTTTCAGTGCACACAGGAGGAAGAAACCCATTTGTAAAAAGATTAGGAAAATAATTATTTCAAGTAGTACAAGATAATATTAATATAAACAATAAGAAAACATTATTGAAAAAATACCATACACAGAGTTCGCACGCTTCCTGAAAGTACTTGTGTAGCAGAAGCCAGCTAGTGAAGTGCTCTGCAGGTAAGCCTCACTCCTCTGACCTCTAAGGGCGGGCTCACACTTGGTACTGTTGCCTTGAATCGTGCTGAAGCGCGATTGTCTCCTCTCCCCTAACGGCCTGCACTCACACTGCCGTTTGCATTTCGAACCTGAGCATGCTTATGTCATCGATGATGTGACTGTTCAGTTTAACAGGAAAGGAAGCGCTCGGCACAGTGGGGATTGCTTTAGTTCTATCGTTTAAGTCATTTTGGATGCAGTGACACACAGTCAAATATTTCATCGAACAGATCCGCCACTTTTGACGCTCTTAAATGATTATAAAAGTCCTCGTGCTGCAGGTATTAGTAGGTTTGTTGAAGGTGCAGCTGACGTGCAGTGAGGGGGTTTGCGTCTTTAGTAAACTACGACAGTTTGTGTTCATTAAAAAGTAAGAATGATTAATAAATCAATATGAAATTGTCCCTTAAAAGTGATGTTGCGTCTTCAGTTTTGGGCTCAGGCGCACTTTGCACTCACGCTACACAAGCATGCCCAACCGAACTGGCCAGGGCAATAGAGCCGCCATTTTAGTACAGGGTAGCACTCTTTTGAAATGAATGGGGGACCAAGCTGCAGTGGAGGACTGCGGCCATCAAGAGCCAGACATATACACGTATATACATATATCTATGATCGGGAGTTTTCCCGGTGGTCATTATGCACATTTTTTTTTAAATTCTGAAAATTATAATTTTACATCGCTTTTCTATATTGACGAATAAGTGACCGCACGGGCATTCCTGACAAAGAGCGTGTGTTTGTGTGTATGGAAATGTACTCTCCACCCTCCCTGTTTAATTTGATCTAATCCGTGTCCTGAAGCACAGCCCCTCTCCTACTTTCACTTCTCATTCTAACGGAGGGAGCGATTCGTTTGTGAATGAATCTCTGTTATGAACGACTCCTTTACTTAGCCGACAATAATACAAGTTTCTAGCACCGCAGCATCTTATCATATTTCTTTCGTGTTGTTTGCTTATTTTATTCAACAAAACTAGCATAAGCCTAAAATTTAGTGCAAGTTTGTGCTACTTTACCTTATGGTCAGTGCAGTAGGTGACTGTATTATCATCAATAACGTGACTTGTTTAGCGCAAAAGTTCGTAACATACAAAAACGTAAAAAACTAAATCTTACTTATGAAATGTTCTGCCTTTGTGCTTTGTTTTCTTTGTTTGCTCGTTACTACACCCGTACACAGCGCTACCCTGCTGAAAAATCCAGCTTAAACCAGCCTAAGATGGTTGGCTGGTTTTAGCTGGTCGACCAGCCTGGTTTTAGAGGGGTTTTGGCCATTTCCAGGGTGGTTTCCAGCCATTTCCAGCCAGGTCTCAGCTGGTCAGGCTGGGAGTTGACCAGCTAAAACCAGCTTGACCAGCCAAATCCAGCTATGTCCAGCTTTAACCAGGCTGGTCTAGCTGGTTTTAGCTGGTTTAAGCTGGTCATTTTCCAGCCTGACCAGCTAAGACCAGGCTGGAAATGGCTGGAAACCAGTCTGGAAATGGCCAAAACCCCTCTAAAACCAGGCTGGTCGACCAGCTAAAAGCCAACCATCTTAGGCTGGTTTAAGCTGGATTTTTCAGCAGGGTAGTCCAGCATCTTCACGTTGGCACACTGTCTTGACTAGTGCGGTTGAATGACTTTTGTGCTGGGAACACTGTACCAATGTGGCGGCGAAATTGACGCAAGGTCAGGGTCCGTATGCGATATCTAGTGTATGTATCTATGAGTGCACCCTAAAGGTGCTCTAGCGACTGGCGCTAGAGACTATGGTCTTTAGCCTCCTTGATAGAGCAACCGACTCCCATGCAGAAGGTTGCCGGTTTGATCTTAGTTCAGAGCGTAATGGGTGGTGTAGGACTGGGGGGGTTACGCTTGAAAGTGCACATTTGAATGAATTTCAGACATTTGATTTCAAGGCCTGGAAAGTACTTATAAACAAACGTAGGTTCTTGAAAGTGCTTGAATTGATAGTTTATGGTGTTATTTTAACAAGTGTGCTGTTCTGCTTTCAACTGAATTAAAAAACTGTGAAATTCTTACATTTAATGCACGTTTGAACAATATTTCACAAACCGCATTTGAATATATATTACCAGTATTGAATTCAACGAACTGAAAATTAATGGAGCTTTAAAAGTCCTTGAATCTGCTGTTCATAAAAGAGTGGTAACTCGGCTGTTTACACTGAAAAAGTAGATTATTGGATTTACTATTTTTTTAAGGTAATTGGTTGCAAACTATTGATATGGACTGAATTTAAACAAATTACATTTAGTAATGATCAACCTAATTTGTTTGTTAAAATTCAGCCCATATAAATTGTCTGCAAACACTTACCTTAAAAAAATAAAATAAATCCAATGACTTCTTTTTTTCAGTGTACATTCAAACAAACTTAAGCATTTTGTAGGCTAAACCTATTTCTTTATTGTTTTAAAGAGCCCTGTAAGGTCACAACTTCCCAAACTCCGTCTGGGTCTCAGTGCCAAACCTGCTTCAGTTTTGCTGAATGAAGCAGCCCAGTTCAGTGGTGCAGGAAAACTGAAGAGCTCAAGAGGAAAATCTGCAGTGCAACAGCAACAAAGTTTCAGCCATTACACATTTTTACAATTCACTATCCAGGTTTTACTATGCAGCTCTGTGGGATAAAATCTGATGGCTCAATTGCAGCATTCTGAGGTCAAATATATTTCATGCAATATCACATATATTTGTAATGATACGTTCAGTGTTGCTGAAAGTTACTTTTCAAGGTAATGCATTACATTACTGAGTTACTAGAAAAGTAACTAGTTGCATTGCGTATAGTTACTTTTTATGGTAAATAATGCATCACATTACTTTTGTGATACTTTTTCTTACCTGGCTGAGCCTTTCAGAACTTGCAGGCCTTATATATATATATATATATATAGAGAGAGAGAGAGAGAGAGAGAGAGAGAGAGAGAGAGAGAGAGAGAGAGAGAGAGAGAGAGAGAGAGAGAGAGAGCGGTTGCTAGGGTGTTCTGAGTGGTTGCTAAGGCATTGCTAGGTGGTTGCTAAGGTGTTCTGAGTGGTTGTTAGATCGTTGAAAAGTCATTGCTTGGTGGCTGCTAAGACATTGCTAGGTGGTTGCTAGGGTGTTCTGAGTGGTTGCTAGGCAGTTGCTAGGCTGTTTTGAGTGTTTGCAAATGCGTTGCTAGGCAGTTGCTAAGATGTTCTGATTGGCTGCTAGGTGGTTGCTGAGGTGTTGCCAAGATGTTCTAGGTTGTTGCTAAGGTGTTGCTAGGTGGTTGCTAGGTTTTGTATGTTTGCTAGGCCGTGGCCAGTATCTTCTGAGTGGTTGATAAGGTGTTGCTGGACAGTTGCTATGGTGTTCTGAATGGTTGCTAAAGCATTGCTAGGCAGGTGCTAAGGTGTTCTGAGTGGTTACTAAGGCGTTGTTAGGTGGTTGCTATGGTGTTCTAAGTCATTTTTTTTTTTAAGGCGTTGCTAGACTATTGTTTATGTGTTCTGGATGGTTTCTAGGCAGTTGCTAGGGCAATCTAGGGGGTTAGTAAGGTGTTGCTAAGGTGTTTTGAGTGGTTGCTAGGTAGTTGCTAACATAAATTACCATGTTTCTAGCATAAATTAGCATGTCGTTAGCATTGAGTATGAATTAGAATGTCAGTAGCATGTTGCTAGTATAAACTAGCATACCGTTAGCATGAATTCACATGTTTGCTAGTATGATTAGTATGTTTGTTAGTATGTTTCCAGTATGGATTAGTATATTGTTAGTATGAATTAGCATGTTGCTAGTATGATTAGTATGTTTCTGGTATGGATTGGTATATTGTTAGTATGAGTTGGTATGTTCAATGTAAAGTCAATGGCATTTTTTTTTTTTTTTTTTTTTGGAAGTCTATGGGACAGTTGCTAGGGTGACGTAAGTGGTTGCTAGGGTGTGGCTAGTAAGTTAAACGGTCATCGGTGATTGGCAGATTGGTAGTCTGAGTTAAATGAGCCCAACATTAAGTCTGACAGTCTGGCGGAAAGTTATGATTTTCTCAAGCCACATACAGTAAATATGAAATATTGAGTAATATGATGTATTATCTATATTTTAATTATAATATATATTTATAATATATATACACGTTTTTTTTTTTTTTACTACTACTACTACTACTATCTATTGTGTGTACTGTTTTTTATTATATATATATATATATATATATATATATATATATATATATATATATATATATATATATATATATATATATATATATATATATATATATATATATATATATATATATGTGTGTGTGTGTTACGTTTTCATGTAAACTTTAGAACTGCTTTGGCAATACATTTGTAACATTTGTCATGCCAATAAAGCAACTATTGAATTGAATTGGATTGAGAGAGAGAGAGAGAGAGAGAGAGAGAGAGAGAGAGAGAGAGAGAGAGAGAGAGAGAGAGAGAGAGAGAGAGAGAGAGGAGCTCTGCAATTAACAGCACACTGTGTAACCTTTATTTACCTTTAAAAAAATACAAAAAATTATAATTTAGGATAATGTTGTCTTCTGAGAACTTCCTGACCCCAGATCTATACATGCCATATACTGTAAAAATATCTCCAAATTGGCAGTTTTCTGTAAATTTGTGATTCTTGTTTTTATTTTTCTCCATTTATTTTTGCTTTTGAATCACATTATGAGACGTTGATAATTCTTCAGGCAACTTTTAACCTTAAAATGTTGGAAAACTTGATTTTTGTTATTTTTAATAGTTTAAAGTGATACAAGACTATTAGGCATCATCATTGTAATGTAATACAAAAACATTATTTATTGAGCTTTGATAATATGAAATATCTGGCTGATGCTTGTATGATTTTTAAAAATTTAAATGGATATGCTCCACCTCCATTACGTGAGTTTGTGACACACAAGAACAATAATGGTCGAGCAACACGATCTGTTAATAGAAGAGACTGTGCTGTGCAGTTTAGACGTATAACTTTGCACCATCAGTCTTCTCAGTTAGAGCCAGTCATTTCTGGAACACACTATTGATTTTACAAATTATTCAACATTTAAATACAAGTTAAAGAAATAACAAAAATTTATTTAAAATGTATTAAACAGATATGTTTATTAAAATAATATTTTAGTCACACCATATTTAGAAATTGAAAGATAATATAATTAAATTCCAGCAAAATATTGCAAAACAAAATGACAACCTACAAAATTTAAACTAAATCTTTCAATTTTTTTGCTTCTCTTGATTTTTCCTCTTTTCTAAATTTGTGTTTAATATTTTTCTATAACATATAAATTTGGCAGTACTAGTTTTTGGACTGTTATCATAAGTTATTTTGTTAGATAAGCTCTAGATTTGGCTTCAGTACTGACTAATCTAATGTATATGCACAAATATAATATTGTATAGCTTCCTATTAAAAATATAAATTTAAAGGTAGTTTTGTGAGGGTGTACTCGTATATGCTGAGCACTGTATGTATATATATATATATATATATATATATATATATATATATATATATATATATATATATATATATATATATATATATATATATATATTAATACAATATCAATAAATGTTCACTTTGTTAAACTGTAGAGCTGAATTTTTAACAATAAAGTCATCAGAGCAGAGATCAGTAAATAAATAAATAAACGGAAAACCCAAAATAGTTACAACAGTCAATTAACAGATATTTTTTTACAGTGTATTTACAATATTATTACTTAAATTTTTTTTTATTAGTGCATTACTTTACTCATTACTTAGAAATGTAATATTATTACGTAACTCGCGTTGCTTGTAATGTGTTACCCCCAACACTGGATATGTATAAATAGTCCACCAAAATATTTGAATTCTGCTGTCATTTACTCAACCTTCACTTGTCCAGAGTTTCTTACTGAATGCTGGAACACAAAAGAAGATATTTTGAAGAATGCTGGTTGTTGGAACCCATTGACTTGCATAGTTTTTTTTTTTTTTTTACTATGGAAGTCAATAGGTGGCAGCAACTGATTCTTCAAAGTATCTTTTTTTTTTTTGTTAAACAGAAGAAACTCATAAAGGGTTTAAAATCACATGAGGCAGAGTAAGTAAAGTATTTTTCATTTTTGGATGAACTATCCCTGTAAGCATAGACATATTTTAAAGTACAATTAAATGACAGCAGGACACTCAAAAATTTACTTTTGCTGCGTGTTTGTGAGCTTTTTGGGACAACTTACTTGTTTTATGTTCAATTCACCTAAATTTGTAAAAACTAATCATTTAACTTAATTTCTTCATGTTGTCCCAACACAAATCAGTTATGAGGTGCCCAGCATTTGTTTTTACAGTGTAATATAGACAAAAACAAAACCGTTTTGCTTTTAACCTTTGCTTCTGACCTTGTGCTATTTCTTTTCCTCCCATCGACTCTAATCAAACGTGTGAGCTGCCATCTCTGGCCTCTCCATAGGTGCAGTTCACACTCAATACTAATAAAGAGCCTCGGATTCACACCTGCCCCCTGTATATGAGGTCACCGCCGCCCCCTACAGGATGACCCAGATCCTGCATCTCTCCACATGCTCTCTACAGTATATTCACACAAATAGAGCATATCGATCATTATTAGGGCCACACCATAAAAATATGTATAAATTTGTGATTCATGTTTTTATTCATTATTTTTCCTCATTTGGTTTTGCTTTTGAATTGCATTATGGGATCTTGATCTTTCTTCCAACAACTTTTAACCTTGAAAAGATGGAAAAAGGGACTTTTATGAACATCTTTAATAGTTTACAGTGATATACTGTCTGGGTTGCTGTTGTATGTTACACTACAAAAACTTTGCAATAAACTGCCAGCACATTTTCTGTTATTTTACAGACTTATTTCTCTATATATTATTTCTTATACAATAAATTATTTATTACTTTGTTAAACTGTAGAGTTGAATTTTCATCATCAAAAGTCGACAGCTATTTTTGGCAGGATTTTTAAAAAAATATTCAGACTTATGCACAATGATTTTGAGAGTAACTAAAAACTTAACGCATGAAATGAAAAAAAGGAATAACTTTTGCACTTTGATTTAAGGTTTACAATGCAAATCTGATTAGAATCACTTATTTGGTAAACAACGTTAGTCTAAATTTAGCTACAAAATTTTCCTTTACAAACTGTATTGTGCAAACATTTGCATGCTTGCATTTGCATACAAACCTTTGCATATTATTCAATAATTTACCTGAAATTAATATTAAAAATTTTAGAAATATAAATATATATTTACACACGTTAGCATTATAATAATAAATAAGTTCTATGATTTAATCATGGTGACTCAGTGGTTAGCACTGCAAGAAGGTTGCTGGTTCGAGTCCTGGCTGGGTCAGTTGGCATTTCTGTGTGGAGTTTGCATGTTCTCCCCTTTCATCCAGAAAAATGTTGGCTTGTACATTTTGTTTTTGCGTGAATTATCAAAAAATCTGCCCGAGTTTTCGTTAGCCTGTTATATGATCTGATCAGCGAAATGTTTTCTAGGATATAAAAGAGGTTAAACATTACTTGGGTCAATGTGACTAGCAATAAAGTAATTCTGTGTGAAATAATGACAGGTAACATCTCTTAACGAAAGTTTCTTTCTTGCTTTAAATGCTTTAGACATCAATTAAAGAGTCCCTTCTAATGTTACATGCAAATGCAACTTCTAAAAAACAATTTGGCATATATATATATACATACATACATACATACATACATACATACATACATACATACATACATATACATACATACATACATACATACATACATACATACATACATACATACATACATACATACATACATACATATATATATGGGACGACATGGTGGCTTAGTGGTTAGTACTGTCACCTCACAGCAAGAAGGTCGCTGGTTCGAGTCCCGGCTGGGTCAGTTGGCATTTCTGTGTGAAGTTTGCATGTTCTCCCTGTCTTGGCGTGGGTTTCCCCCGGGTGCTCTGGTTTCCCTCACAGTCCAAAGACATGCGCTATAGGTGAATTGGGTAAGCTAAAATATCCGTAGTGTATGAGTGTGTATGGTTGTTTCTCAGTACTAGGTTGCGGCTGAATCCTCTGCGTAAAACATATGTCGGAATAGTTTGCGGTTCATTCCGCTGTGGCGACCTCTGAAATAGAAACTAAGCCAAAGGAAAATGAATGAATGAATGTTTATATTAATAAAAAAGCATTTTAAATTAAAAATATGATATGATAAAAAGTAAACTACTTTAATATTTTAATAAATGTATTAAATGCAAATTCATTTACAAATGCAATATGAGCCAAATGTTCCATTGTCATTCGCTGTAACAAAAGTAATTTGACAGCAAGTATCAAACAACAAACTTATTCTGACCTGTGCTAATTAAAATATATGAAAGTATTTTTAGTTTTTAAAATGAACTCATTAACTGTAATCCTTAAACAGAGTTTATTTCATATGTCATCAAATGACTCTTCTTCTAAATAGGCCTTTCTGAATACATTTTTACTATTGTCACATTGAATGACTTTGCAGGCGTGGGTTTCCTCCTGGTGCTCCGGTTTCCCACAGTCCCAACACATGCGCTAGGTGATTTGAATAAACTAAATTGGCCATTGTGTATGAGTGAGTGTGTGAATGTGTGTGTATGGGTGTTTTCCAGTACTGGGTTGTGGCTGGAAGAGCATCCGCTGTGTAAAACATATGCTGGCTCATTCCTCTGTGGTGACCCCTGATGAATAAAGGGTGAATGAATGAATCAATCAATACAAATTCTGTATTACACTTTTATTGCTCTGATTCTTGAAACCTCTTTTTGTCATTGACCTACAGAAGTATCTGTAAGTACAAGTAACAAGTATAGAAAATACTGATAGACATTTTACTTTAGAGTAGATTCAGTTAAAAAAAAATCATTTTTAAACCTTACCAGATTAGTGACTCTTTGTAAACTTGAAATAAAAGATGGCACTTGGGGGTCACACTTTATTTTGATGGTCCGTTTGTTGAGTTTAAGTTACATTGCATCTACATGTCAACTAATTCTCATTTCAAGAGTTCACACTTAGCTGATGATTGATTATAAAACTTGTTTGGCATGCTGTCCCGGGAGAGAGCCCTAAACTCATAAGATCATCGAGCCCGGGGCTCCCTCCCGTTTGCAAGGCGAGAGGGGAGTTTGAGCTCAGGTAGATCTCGAGAACTCCCCTGATGTAGTAGCTAATAAACAGATAGTGATTGCTCTTAAAAGTTAACTACTTACTAGGAGCATGTCTCTGCTGCCGATATGGATTAGTCAATTAACTTAAGTTGCATGTTTTTGGACGGTGGGAGGAAACCGGGGAACACGGGGGAAACCCACGTGAGCACGGGGAGAACGTTTAAACTCCGCACAGAAACGTCGGCTGGCTTGGTAAGGACTAGAACCAGTGACGTTCTTGCTGTGAGGCAACAGTGCTAAGCACTGGGCCACCATGCCACCTATCTAGGAAAGGAGGAGGATTAGGGGTGGAAGGGGGGATTCTTCAAAACGAAGATGACTGTTATATGGAACTTAGGGTATTTATAGTGGCTTAGCAATCGTCTGATTGGTGAATCATAAATTGAATAATGCGGGACAATCATAAGCACGTGATCCCCTTGAAATTACTTTATAAATAAACTTTACTAGATTATAGGTAGACTGTTTAGTTGGGTTTTGGGTTTTGGGTTAGGGTTAGTGTAAGTTGACATGTACTTGCAAAGTTTCTTATAGTCAGTTAAATGTTTAGCGTATGTCGTATCAACATATATTAAGCAGACAGTCTACTAATACTCAAACGGACCATCAAAATAAAGTGTTACCCACTTGGGTACTAAAAGTATTCTGGGTAAATTAAATAACCCATTTCAGTAACCTCAAATGCTGTGTTGTCAGATTCAATGACCCTGCTAATGCATTAATATGAATCAGAAGAAAATACAAACAACACAAAAAAAGACGTGTTGCTTGTTCAAACTACTTATCTAAAACAACACAATTAAGGTTTTTGTGGGACAACTTAACTGTTTTATGTTCAATCCACTTAAATTCATTCATTCTTTCATTTTCTTTTCGGCTTAGTCCCTTTCAATAATCAGGGGTTGCCACAGCGGAATGAACCGCCAACTATTCCAGCATATGTTTTACGCAGCAGATGCCCTTCCAGCTGCAACCCATCACTGGGAAACATCCATACACTCTCATTCACACGCATACACTACGGACATTTTAGCTTACCCAATTCACCTACAGCAGATGTCTTTGGACTTGTGAGGGAAACCGGAGCACCCGGAGGAAACCCATATCAACACGGGAGAACATGCAAACTCCACACAGAAATGCCAACTCACCCAGTTGGTACTCGAACCAGCAGTAAAAACAATTACGTTAAGTTAATTGATTTGTGTCGGGACAACATGAAGGAATTGTATTGAACCCTCATTTTTTACAGTGAAGTACAAATGTCTTAAACACAATGCAATAAATATATATGTAAATAAATATAATTTCTCACCTTTGTACTTTCCACAGAAGTGTTTGGTTTGTTCCTGTTCTTGTAATTGAGTAGCACAAACTCAGTCATTTCTCTCTCCCTTACAGACAGACAGAATCAAAACCAAACCCAGCATCACCATGGAGACACGGCACATGTGGCTTTGTCTACACACCTGACGTCACTTTCACCTGTTTGCATATGCGCTTCCCTCTGTACACCAAACAAGCAGCGAATGACCATCTAGCAATAGACAAAACATGTTTTCTTTTTGTTTTGTTGTTGTCTGTACACCTGCAGGTAAGCAGAAGTAGCAGGAATGAAATATAAATCCTGAGTTTGAGCATTACTGTTGACACTGTAAACTCTATATTCACAGTGTGTGTGTGTTTGTGTGTGTGTTTTTTTTTTTCTCAGTGAAACTAGGTGTGTCTGCTTCACGGTATTTAAATCATACAAAAATGACTCCAGACAGATGGATTATGGACTCCCGAACCCTAGAAGTGATCTTTCAGGTGGACATATATCATAGTTTGACATCTTTTAAAAGAATAAAACTATCATATAGATCATGTAAAGTTTAGTTGATGAGTCTGGATGAAGTGAAGACGTCATCTAGGTCTCTCTCTGTCTATGTTTTTTCTCTCACGCTGATAAGATGACGGAAAAGCAGCTGATCTTTGGCCCCTATGAGGGCCGACAGGTGATCTGACGAAGCAAAGCTTGGGAGCGTTTTTCTGTTTTGGTGGACTTTTTAAAGGTATGTGTCGTGTTGTTGTTGTTTTGACGTTTTTATAATCGTAACCTGCTCAGTTTTTCAAAAGGAGCGTGTGATTTATGATTTAAATCTGTCGTCGTTGGGTGTGTGCTGAACAAATAGTGTGAAAAAGACACGGTGTGCTCGTGCATTAGTGTGTCTGTGTTATTTGTTTACCGCTGAGATATTATTGTGGCTTTTATTAATGGCTCCAAGTAGTTTTTGTTTTTAGTCATTTTTGTATTTAAAAAAATTATTTTAATTAGATTTGTTTTGTGTTTTATTTTTGTCATTTAGTGTGTGTTTGATAAATATTAGTGCTGGGCTTAGATTTGCATCCAAAATAAAAGTTTGTTTTGACATAATACGTGTGTGTGTGATATATATTATGTATATGTGATACACACAAAACTATACAAAACAATTTTGTTACATAGATATTTAAATTTATACATCATTTACATATACATTCATTCATTCATTCATTCATTTTCTTTTCGGTGTAGTCCCTTTTTGTAATCTGAGGTCGCCACAGCGGAATGAACCGCCAACTTATCAAGCACATGTTTTACGCAGCGGATGCTCTTCCAGCTGCAACCCATCTCTGGGAAACATCCATATACACTCATACACTACGGACAATTTAGATGTACAGTTGGGACAGAATGTACAGTTGAAGTCAGAATTTTTAGCCCCCCTTTGAATTTATTTATTTATTTTTTATATTTCCTAAATGATGTTTAACAGAGCAAGGAAATTTTCACAGTATGTCTGATAATATTTTTTCTTCTGGAGAAAGTCTTATTTGTTTTATTTTGGCTAGAATAAAAGCAGTTTTAAATTTTTTAAAAACCTTTTTAAGGTCAATATTATTTGCCCCTTTAAGCTATATATTTTTCCGATAGTCTACAGAACAAGCCATCTTTATACAATAACTTGCCTAATTACCCTAACCTGCCTAGTTAACCTAATGGTCCCACTTTATATTAAGTGTCGCTTATACCTGTGAACTTGCATGGTAATTAGATGTGTAAGTAGTATGTAACTACAGTGTATGTACACACTGGTACAGAGTATTTACTTGTGTATACTGGTGTAACTACACTCATGTAACAACCAACTGAATAGTATGTGTACGTACAAATGTGTAACAGGACATTGGTAACAACAGTAGGAAAGTACACATCTGTAACAAGAATTATGTAAGTGCATTGTGTAACAACAATATGTACTTGCAGATGTTTTCCCACTTCCACACCTGTTTGCAGATCATGTACTTGTGAACACTGTATGGCTGCATTAGAAGGTTTCACCTTGTGATACAAGTGTACTTGCATGGTAAATCCACAGGATCCACTCAATATAAAGTGTAAAATGGTCACAAATTACTGTTCATACATTCATTCATTTTCTTTTCGGCTTAGATGGGTTGCAGCTGGAAGGGCATTCACTGTGTAAAACATATGCTGGATAAGTTGGCGGTTCATTCCGCTGTGGCGACCCCAGATTAATAAAGGGACTAGGCCGAAACAAAAATGAATTTTATTTTAAACTTTATATTGTGGACTGTTCCGGTGGAGTTACCATGTAACTACACTGTTATTAAAGTGTTGCATAGAAGCTATTTCTACAAGTTACACAGTAATTTGTGACCATTTTACACTTTATATTAAGTGGACAGTTCCTGATGAGTTACCATGTAAGTACACTGGTATCACAAGGTGAAACCTTCTAATGCAGCATTAGTTCTGCCATACAGTGTTCACAAGTGCATGATCTGCAAACAGGTGTGGAAGTGGGAAAACATCTGCAAGTACATATTGTTGTTACACAATGCACTTACATAATTCTTGTTACAGATGTGTACTTTCCTACTGTTGTTACCAATGTCCTGTTACACATTTGTACTTTCACATACTATTTAGTGGATTGTTACATGAGTGTAGTTACACCAGTAATACACAAGTAAATACTATGTAAACATGTGTACATACACTGTAGTTACATACTACTTACACATCTAATTACCATGTAAGTTCACAGGTATAAGCGACACTTAATATAAAGTGGGACCAAATATTATTTACTGTCATAATGACAAAGATGGGCAACCCAGTGGCGCAGTAGGTAGTGCTGTTGCCTCACAGCAAGAACGTCGCTGGGTCGTAGGTTCGAACCTCGGCTGGGCTGGGTCAGTTGGCGTTTCTGTGTGGAGTTTGCATGTTCTCCCTGGGTTCGCGTGGGTTTCCTCCGGGTGCTCCGGTTTCCCCCACAGTCCAAAGACATGCAGTACAGGTGAATTGGGTAAGCTAAATTGTCCATAGTGTATGAGTGTGAATGTGTGTGTGGAAGTTCCCAGAGATGGGTTGCGGCTGGAAGGGCATCCGCTGCGTAAAATCGTGCTGGATAAGTTGGCGGTTCATTCCGCTGTGGCGACCCCGCAAGGGACAAAGCCGACAAGAAAATGAATGAATGAATGAATGACAAAGATAAAATAAATCAGTTATTAGAGATAAGTTATTAAAACTATTATGTTTAGAAATGTGTTGAAGAAATCTTCTCTCCATTAAAAAAAAATTGGGGGAAAAAATAAACATGGGGGGCTAATAATTCTGACTTCAACTATATATATATATATATATATAATACACACACATATATTATGTTAAAAAAACTTTTATTTTGGGTGCGGTTAATTTTTTGCCCAGCACTAATATACATGTCTTTTTTTTTTTTTTTTTTTAAATGAAGGTTCACATAAAAAAATCTGTAAATTAGGAGTCACACACACACACACACACACACACACACACACACACACACACACACCACACACACACACACACACACACCACACACACACACACACACACACACACACACACACACACACACACACACACACACACACACACACACACACACACACACACAGGCCACTTTTTTAGGTACACCTTACTAGTACTGGGTTGGCCCTCCTTTTGCCTTCAGAACTGCTTTAATCCTTCGTGGCATAGATTCAACAAGGTACTGGAAATATTTTGGTCGCATTACGCAGTTGCTGCAGATTTGTCAGCTGCACATCCATGATGTGAATCTCCTGTTTCACCACATCCCAAAGGTGCTTTATAGGATTGAGTTCTGATGACTGTGGAGGCCATTTGAGTACAGTGAACTCATTCTCATGTTCAAGAAACCAGTCTGAGATGATTCACGCTTTGTGACATGGCGCGTTATCATGCTGGCAGTAGCCATCAGGTACACTATGGTCATAAAGGGATGGACATGGTCAGCAACAATACTCAGGTAGGCTGTGGTGTTGACACGATACTCAATTGGTACTAATGGGCCCAAATAGTGCCAAGAAAATACCCTTCACACCATTAAACCACCACTACCAGCCTGAACCGCTGATACAAGGCAGGATGGATCCATGCTTTCATGTTGTTGATGCCAAATTCTGACCCTACCATCCGAATGTTGCAGCAGAAATCGAGACTCATCAGACCAGGCAACATTTTTCCAATCTTCTATTGTCCAATTTTTGTGAGCCTGTGTGAATTGTGCTGACAGAAGTGGCACCCGGTGTGGTCTTCTGTTGCTGTAGCCCATACGCCTCAAGGTTGGACGTGTTGTGCGTTCAGAGATGCTCTTCTGCATACCTCGGTTCTAACAAGACCATTCTCCTCTGACCTCTGGCATCAACAAGGCATTTGCGCCCACAGAACTGACTCTCATTGGATATTTTCATTTTTTCGGACCATTCTCTGTAAACCATACCTGTCAACACTCCAGTCTCCCGCATTTCAGACCCATTTCCCGTTTTGGTATTTCTCCCGGAAAACTACCATAATCCCCCACCAAACAAACTTGCTAGAGTTAACAAGCAGTTGGACAGGTGTACCTAATAAAGTGGCCGGTGACTGTACTGTATATTTATATATAACATGTTGGGCTTTAATCTACAATCCGTCTAGAACCGTCTGGATGTACATTATCCTTTATATAAAGAAATATCGAGGGCAGTGTTTGAGCAGAAATGCTTATTAATAGGTTCAGGATGTCTTAAAGCAAGTGACAAATTTGTGTTTACTTAAAAACACAATAAGATGTTTCTGCACAGTGTTTATGAGTAAAGAAACACACCTACAGAAACAAACGATGAATTCCTTGCCATTGTAAGCACATACTGATCATTTTAAGGTTGTGTCCCGTCAGTGGCTCTGCCCTTTTCTGAATGCTGTGCTTTCATTGTAGGACTGTTGATGCTGGTGTGAAACATGGACGTCTTTACACTGGCACTTTTTCTTCTCATCGTCAATGGTAAGTTTTTATGTTTACTTCAACACAGTGCTCACAGCCATGCACTGAAAAAAGCTCTTATTAATCAGTATTATTGTCTTGTTTTAAAGTATTTTTAAAGCTACACATGCTTGTTTACATCACAAAATGTATACTAAAATTGTATAATTTGAAATCAAGGCTGATATCTGACAGGAAATACGATTTTTTTAATAAGTTTATGTAGTATATTTTTATTTATACAAACATTGATGCAGTCTGTTTGGCAGAATGAGTGGATAGATTATAATTATAATAAATGAAGAATGAGCAAACATTAACATTTTTATTCAGACCAGGTGATTTATATATTTCATTTTGTCAAAAAAACACACATAAAAAAAATAAATATATATATAAATATATCCATATATATATATATATATATATATATATCCATATATATATATATATATATATATATATATATATATATATATATATATATCCATATATATATATATCCATATATATATATATATATATATATATATATATATATATATATATATATATATATATATATATATATATATATATATATATATATATATATATATATATATATATATATGGCAGGCAGAATATATATATATATATATATATATATATATATATATATTATATATATATATATAATATATATATATATATATATATATATATATATATATATATATATGGCAGGCAGACCAATTATATATATATATATATATATATATATATATATATATATATATATATATATATATATATATATATATATATATATATATATATATATATATATATATATATATAGATATCTCAGAATTTAAATCTTTACTTAAAGGGCACTTAGGTTACCACTTTTTCCAAATTCCAATATATATATATATATTGGAATTTGGAAAAAGTGGTAACCTAAGTGCCCTTTAAGTAAAGATTTAAATTCTGAGATATTATTAACAGAGCAGAGTGAGAAAGAGTGGTAGAGAGTTCCAAAGTTTGGGTGCAATAACGCTAAATGATCTGCCCCTCATTGAAGAGAGGCGGAACTGAGGGAGAGCAAGAAGGCCAGAGTCAGAGGAACGTAATGAGCGAGTAGGGTTGTAGGGGACAAGCATGTTGCAAAGATAAGAGGGAGCTAGGCCATTTAAGGATCTAAATGCAAGAAGGAGAATTTTGAATTCAATACGATATGCAACTGGGAGCCAATGGAGGTCATACAAGATTGGGGTTATATGAGCAGAACGTTTGGTATGAGTGAGTATTCTAGCCGCAGAGTTTTGAATGTATTGTAATCTGGAAATGAGGCTGGCAGGCAGACCAATTAAAAAGGGCATTACAGTAGTCAATGCGCGATGAGACAAATGCATGGACGACAGTCTCAGCATCCTTGCTACCGATGAAGGGACGCAGTTGAGCAATACGACATAAATGAAAGAATGCAGATTTAATAACAGATTTAATGTGAGACTGTCGAAAATTTCACCTAAAATTTTGACAGAAGTAGATGTTTAAATGTGAGAGCCAGCAATCTCACAGGAGAAACTGTTTAAAATATTGCTAAAGTAACAACAATAAAACATGCTTAACTGGATGTAAGTAAATCCCTCTTCTTGCAGGAGTGTCAGCCGATCTCCAGCCTCAATACGCTGCAGTTCTCCAAGGCTCCAGTGCTCAGTTTAACTGCAGCAGCGCTCAACCTCCACAAATCATGACCTTTATGCTCAACGGACGCTTGGTTGTGACCATCATGCAAACTTCTGGGGTGTTGAACAGCACAGGCCGCTTTTCTGCCAGTAATTTCACCACGCCTGGAAATTACAAATGGCAGTTTACCATCAGCAACGTGCAGAGAAGCGATGCGGGTGTAGTCGCCTGTCAGGTTTTGGGTGGAGATGCTGTGACGGCCACACTGTCTGTACAAGGTGAGCGGTGTTTATTCATTTCAACTGAGCCGTGCTAATGGGAAACACCTTCAAAGCATGGCGTCTAATGTTTTGTGTGTGCAGATATGACTAATATGACTGAAAGTATTAAAGACAGTGAAGATAATTTAATTTTGGTCCAATCCTAATTAAATTTTTTTACCTCTACCCCTTCCCCTTGGCCCTTTAAAAGTGTGAAGGGGAAGGGTTTCAAAATATACCCCTAAGAAATGTGACACCACTACAACAACTGTAAACGTCATCATGAGCTCTTACTTCATATAATATCGATGATGGCGACTGCTGTAGTTATTCCAGTTGCATTATTTTTTGGGATTTATCTTCAGGAAGTCTTCGAAGGCAACAATATCATATTATCATAACGATCTAATGTGGCAATAAGCTCGTAACTGAACTGCATTTACACTGTGGCCATATGTAAACACAAGGAAACAACATTAATGTTATACCAGACACTGTAAAAAAGTAATTCCCAGCATTATTTGAGTGTCATTGAGTGACCGATGTGAAAGTATGTTGTGGGACTACTGTACAGGGGTGCGTTTCCCAAAACCATCGTTAGCCAACTAATGTCGCAAGTTCCGTTGTTACAAAGATAGTTTGTTGATTTGCCGTTTCCCAAATCCATCGCTCCAACGAACAGTCGCAATCTGCGTCGCAAAGTCGAGCGCTTGAAACGACACCTGTGGAGCTGTAGTTAGAAGAATAGTTCCTGGCTGTGTTCTATTCCCACTTATCCCCCCTATGCCCTATTCATTTAGAACATTTTAACATTCAAAGTTGGAATTATTAAAAATAAAAAAGCATTAAAGTCATCTCTCTTAGGTGTAATTTGCTTTCAAAGTATTTTTACAGTTCAGTTTTAGCGATCTTCATGTTTACAATTGTGCTCCCTTCGCAGTGCACTTTGAAAACATTGATATCATTTTGAACACAGCCTCATGGCGAAAGAGCTATTATTTAAAAGCAGAATTTATGTTACGTCTCCAAAGCTTGTGAAAATAAAAAAACAAAGCATACGTTAATTCTTTAAATTTATAGTGGGCTATTTATTAAGTGTCTGTACTGTATATGACAGGGGTGCTCAACCCTGTTCCTGGCGATCGACCTTCCAGCTGATTTCAGCTCCAACCCTGATCAAACACACCTGAACCAATTATTTAGAACGTGAGGAGCACTTGATAATTACAGGCAGGTGTGTTTGATAAGGGCTGCAACTGAAAACTGCAGGAAGGTCGATCGCCAGGAATAGGGTTGAGCACCCCTGGTATATGACATGGGTCTGTTGGTTAGAACTTTCTGCTGTGGTTTGCATGTGTCAAATTGTAAAAGTAGACTTTTAATTTTTTTTTTAAATAAATAAACAATATTCTACTTAATAATAATAATAATCATCATCATTAATATTATTATTAAAGTAAATAAATTTATAATAAATCGACTCATTATTTATTTATTTATTTATGTGATTTATATATGATATTAGAATAGTGTTAGCTTTTGTAAGTGATTGTATGTTTTAGAATGGAATATGTAATGTTCTCAATAATATTAATAAAGCAAACACAGGCTCTATATGTGCCGTTTACATATATTTCAATTAATATGGAAAACGAGTGCATGTTTTTACCAAAACTAATATTGGATTTTATTTTAAATGCGTGTTTGTGTAAAACAATATAATTTGCACAAAGAAATGATGGGGTTGTTCTCTAAAGAAGTTACTCCACCCCATTTAGAGCATCATTATGGGCGTTTTACGTTATAACTAACGTGGTTCAAGCGATGGATCTGCGACAGAGAAACTACGGGTTTTGGGAAACACTCATCACTACATCGTACTTTCCCCAAACGATGCATCGCACTATGATAGTTCAGCCGCGAGTTACGTCGTTGTTTGGGAAACGCACCCCAGAACATTAAACAAAGATTCACGTGGACAATTAAAAAGCTTTACACACAGTGTTATTTCACTCTCATTTCCACTGTGTTTATTCCTGGTTTGCATATTGTACAGGTTGCCTTTGAGTTTGCATCTCATAAAAAAGTCAGAAGTCTGCAGCCTTAAGGATTTTTGTTGTGGTTTAAATGTTAAATTACACACTTCCTCAGCACCTATTTAAAAAAAAAACCCTCAAAGCTTCATCATTGAGCCTATTGAGTTCCAGCGCGTACATCCATATGCTGATCTTTTTACAACCTTCAAGCATTACTCAGCAATTTTATGCATGACAGAGCGTATAATTCGGCCAGAACATTCCCAGAGACTGTCTCCTTAAATACACCCTCACTAACTAAAGCCCCCATCAGCACTAAATTAACCCTTGTAGATCAAAACGCATCTATCAAGTAAACAACCGCAGTAATTGTTTCTCAGTGAGAGGAGAAAAGACCGAATGGAAATGGCAGTAATTTGTCATGTTTCCGATATCTGCGACAGTGATACACAAAGTCAGCGATATTAATATAAACCAAATTTTTTACTTATCAAATAAAAAAAATATAGCTGTAAAACAGTGAAATAGTGTTGAAAATGTTTTTACTCAGCAACTGATTATTAATTACTGAATTAATTAATTAAAAAGAAAATATGCAAGCAACACTTTGAAGTCGAAAAAACTGAATAAACAACAGTATTTCCAACGCCATCTCACGGCCAATTCGTAACTTTTTGATTAGTGGCTAATTCGTATGAATTCGTACGATCTAATTCGTACAAATTAGTACGATTTGCCCATCACCCAATGACGGTTGGGGTTAGGGGTGGGGTTAGGTGCCACGCCTCCTTTTTAAAATCGTACATTTTCGTACGACTGAACTCGTACGAATTCGTACAAATTAGCCACTAAACTGACAAAACGTAAAATACTTACGTTTCCTCGTGAGATCAGGCTGGTATTTCAGCACTCCACATGAAAAAAATACTATAGTAATTTATAGTGAGGGGTGGCACTGTGGCTCAGTGGTTAGCACTGTCACCTCACAGCAGGAAGGTTTCCTCCAGGTGCTCCGGTTTCCCCCTCAGTCTCAAGACATGTGGTGTAAATGAATTGGGTTAAACAAAATTGGCCATAGTGTATGAGTGTGTGTGTATGTGAGAGTGTATGGGTGTTTCTCACTACTGGGTTGTGGCTGAAAAGGCATCCGCTGCGTAAAACATATGCTGGAATAGTTGGCGGTTCATTCCACGGTGGCGAATAAGGGACTAAGCCGAAGGAGCATGAATGAATGAATTTATAGTGAATACTGTAGTGCACAGGTGTCAAACTCAGTTCCTGGAGGGCTGCAGCTCTGCACAGTTTAGTTTTAACCCTAGTTAAACACACCTGATCAAACTAATTGAGTGCTTTAGGGTTGTTTGAAACTTATAGTGTGTTGAAGCAGGGTTGGAACTAAACTGTGCAGGCAGTGGCCCATCAGGAACTGAGTTTGACACCCCTGCTGTAGTGCTTTTGAACCATACTATAGTAAATTACTTGAATTAATGGGTTGTGGTAATTTTATAGTTGTTATAGTAACCCTAATATAAACAAACGGCTCAATACTGTAGTTTTCTGCAGCTATAGGGTATAATATTATACTTAAAGACACCACGGTTTACTGTAGTAAAAATTGAAACATACTACAGTATTTATTATAGTATTAGTTCAATATAGTCAATACTACAGTTTGTTGTAGCATTTAATCACAAACATACTATACAGTATATTACACTTTACTCTAGTATGGCTCAAAAACACAGCAGAAAAAAACCCTCTCTAATATTTAGAATTTGCACCACAATACCTAATTCAACCAAAGACTATAGAATACACAAGACATGTCACTCGTATACTTTTGAATGGGGAAAAGTGTAACAGTCAATATGGCGAATGAAGCCCCACTTTCTAGGAGCCAATCAGCGATCGCTATATGGCGAATAAAGCCCGCCTTCTACTACAGGAGCCAATCAGCGATCACTATAGAATGACAATTCTCCGGGGGAGGGGATAGGACCAGTAGTGAGTTTCTGCAGATTTTGTGTGATACAAACATTTAGAAATTAAACTAAAGAGACAGTTGTTGTTTAATTTTATTGGTTATTCGTAATATGAAATGAAATCGTAATCTTGGCAAGTAGTTTTGGAGAATTTGATGTTTCCCCATTTAAACAGAATGCCCGAGCATACTGCCTGAGAGGCGTTTCAAAGATGGCCGCCAAGTGAAATGACTTGCCTTAAAGGGACTTTGATTTAAATTAAACTGTAAAGAATATTGGTAAATTGTTTTCCATATTTTGTGATTCATGTTTTTATTTTTCCCTTTTATTTATGCTTTTGAATTGCATTGTGAGGCCCGGATCTTTCTTCTGACACTTTTAACCTGGTAAAGTTTGAAAAAAGTGACTTTTATGAACAGTTTTAATAGTTAAAAGGTTCACGAAACCCTGAAGTACATTTTTTTGGAGATTTTAACAGATTTGTGAGTGTTGAGCATCAATAAAGACAATGTTAGCACCTGTTAGCTTTAATTGTGGATAAAACTGGATAAATTTGAGCTTTTGTCAGCTAATTTCATCTTCCGGGTTAAAAATCATTATTGAGGCGGGATCAAAATCTGTACGAATCTGCTAGGGGAGTGATAACTGTCAGTTTCTCATTATTATTCATAGCTGAGTTTTCTTATCCTATGAGAAGACCCTGCTTCTTAATTATTCATGACAGCACGTACTTTCCGTAGACTGACCTGCCAAGCTGTGAGACCGCGGCTGTGCACGGCACGCAGTATTTAGCCGTTCATGAAGGGTCGTTTGTGTTTGTTTCCATAATCAACGGGGTTTGTTGCATGTTTTGCCCCCTGCGATGCTGTCAGGGCCGATACAGCAAAGCTGTTTGTCTGCAGCAAGCATTTTTGTCAGGAGAGCTGTACGAGAATTGGAGAATGGCGGACTTTGTCTTTTATCAGTTGAGTTTGTTCCCATTCAGACACATCGTCTATATCTGTGCTGCTGAGTTTAACCATGTTTAAAATCCTCCAGATTACCGGCAGGGCTAATGGTTGAAATAGATAGGAAAAGAGACCTGCTGCACTGCTATCCACTGTGGCTGCATTCAGACTCAGGAGAAGAGAATTCCTCCTCATTTATATTGTTTATATAAACATGATTGTCTTTATAATGATAGAGCAAATTGTGGTTGTGTATATATCATATGAAATTACGAATGATTTATATTGTCTGGGTTGGTGTTGTATGTTACGCTACAGAAACCTTGTAATAAACCATAGATATATACACTAGATATCGCATAGGGACCCTGAGCATGCGTCAATAGCGCCGCCACATTGGTACAGTGCTTCTAGGACAAACGTCAAGACAGTGTGCCAATGTGAAGATGCTGGACTTTAGCGCTGTGTTTGCGTTGTAGTAACGAGCAAACAAAGCACAAAGGCAGAACATTTCATAGGTAAGATTTTGTTTTTTATGTTTTTGTATGTTATGAACTTTTGTGCTTAAAAAGTAGTTATTGATGATAATACAGTCTCTTGCTGCATTCACCATAAGGCAAAGCAGCACCAACTCGCACTAAATTCTAGACTTATGCTAGTTTTGTTGAATAAAATAAGCAAATTATGTTATGAAGTATGACAAGAAGATGCTGCCGTGCTAGAAACTTGTATTATTGTTAGCTAAGTGAATGAGTCGTTTATAACGGAGATTCATTCACAAACGGATCGCTCCCTCCGTCAGAATGAGAAGTGAAAGCAGGTGAGGGGGTGTGTTTCAGGACATGGATTAGATCAAATTAAACAGGGAAGGAGGATAATGCATTTCCATGCACACAAACACTCACTTTTTGTCAGGAATGCCCGTGCGGTCACATCCATCAATGTGAAAAGTGATGTAAAATTATAATATTTCGTAATTGAAAAAAATATTTGCATACAGACCACCGGGGAAAACTCCTGATCATAGATATATGTGTATATGTGTATTTCTCTGGCTTTGGATGGCCACAGTCCTCCGCTTCACCTTGGTCCCGCATTCATTTCAAAGGAGCGCTACCCTGTACTAAAATGGCGGCTCTATTGATGCATTCGTTCTAATAGACAATAGCAGGGTAGGCGACATCTAGTGTATATATCTATGGTAATAAACTGCCAGTACATTTTCTGTTATTTTACAGATGTATTAATCTCTATACAGTATGATTTCTTATACATTATATTGTTTCAAACTACTAAAATGTCAAGAAAACTCACTTTGTTAAACTGTAGAGCTGAATTTTCATCATCAAAAGTCGACAGAGCAGAAATCAACATCCCATAATGCAGTTCACAGTTGTAAATAAATGGAAAACACTTTTGAATCACAAAATACGGAAACTGTTAATTAACAGATTTTTTTTTACAGTGTTTTACACTTTACATCACACTTTTAATGAATAATTGTATTTTTGCTAAAGCATATGTTTTTATCCAGTGCAAGGGAGGTTGTGAGTCTGTCAAGCATGTGTGTGTCAACATAATTTCTTCATTCTTTGATGCATTTTAAGTAATTGGATTTTTTTTTAATGGTGGATGACGGAGGGACAAAAGTGCAGCACGAAGCAAAACAAAAGTGAGACGTTATCAAGCCCACCTTCTCTCACCTGCCCGGCCGTCCCACGGGAAATTACCCGATTACATCTTAAAGAGCAGATAATCAATAATAATCTACTTCTTAATTAAAGTGGACCATGTTTCAAGAAGCGCCATTAAAGCAAACCGCAGAATCCATAGTGATTAGGTCCGAGTGTGTGTTTGAAGAGATAATTGTGTGCTGTGTTCTCTTCTAGATCGAGGCACTGTGCAGATCGCAGGGGGAAATCAGACCAAAATGCTGGGTGTTCAGACACAGTTTAGCTGTTTGGCCGCGGGCTGGTACCCTGAGCCCAACATGTCCTGGTCTGTGAACGGAGAGACTCAATTCTGCAACAAAAGCTCCGTCTCACAGGGAGGACTGTATAACTCCAGCTGCACGCTCACACTCACGGCCAGCAAAAACTCTACTGTCCAGTGTCTGGCGTCTATACCTGCCCTGAACACACCAGACAGCAACACTGTATTTCTGACCGTTGGTAAGAACAATTAACATTTCTTTCATTTTAATGAGCAAAGCCCTATGAAAGCATAGTTGTTTTAATCTTTGATCCACTTCAAATGTTGACTACATACAGTTGAGGGCAAAATTATTAGCCCTCCTGTGAAATAGTTATTCTTTTTCCTGTGATATTTAAGGGAGGAACAACATTTTTGCAGTATTTCTGATAATATTTCTTCTTCTAGAGAAAGTCTTATTTGTTTTATTTCTGATAGAATAAAAGCAGTTTTAACATTTTTAAAATCATTTTAAGGTCTATATTATTAGCCCCCTTAAGGAATATTTGTTTTCGATTGTCTACAGCAGTGGTTCTCAAAGTAGGGGTCGAGACCCCCCGTGGGGTTACGGGACAGTGAGGGGGGGGGGGTCGCTTGGTGAAAAATTAATTTGTTTTATTAAACTATTAGAACTACCATATTTTATCCGTAACCTACAAAAGAGAAAAAAAAACATGGGTAATAGTTACATTAAAAAAACAACATGCAAATAAAAAGCCATGATTTTTATTTTTTTTGCAACTCCTGGGGTGATTACAATATATTAAAGACAAAAGCAATAGCGTCAGATGCAGCAGATTGATTTTATGGCACCATGTTAAACTTTCTGACACCTTTAGGGCACTCATGTGCAGTTGAAGTAAGAATTATTAGCCCCCCTTTGAATTTTGTTTTCTTTTTTTTTTATATTTCCCAAATGATGTTTAACAGAGCAAGGAAATTTTCACAGTATGTCTAATAATATTTTTTCTTCTGAAGAAAGTCTTATTTGTTTTATTTTGGCTAGAATAAAAGCAGTTTTTAATTTTTTAAACACCATTTTCGAGACAAAATTATTAGCCCCTTTAAGCAAATGTTTTTTTTCGATAGTCTACAGAACAAACCATTGTTATACAATAACTTGCCTAATTACCCTAACCTGCCTAGTTAACCTAATTAACTTAGTTAAGCCTTTAAATGTCACTTTAAGCTGTATAGAAGTGTCTTATAGAAGTTATTGTATAACAATGGTTTGTTCTGTAGACTATCAAAAATAAAATTAGCTTAAAGGGGCTAATAATTTTGACCTTAAAATGGTTATTAAAAAATTAAAAACTGCTTTTATTCTTGCCAAAATAAAAAAATAAGACTTTCTCCAGAAGAAAAAATTCAAAGGGGGGCTAATAATTCTGACTTCAACTGTGTGTATATATATATATATATATATATATATATATATATATATATATATATATATATATATATATATATATATATATATATATATATATATATATATATATATATATATATATATATATATATATATATATATATATATATATATATATATATATATATATACTGTAAAAAATGTAACAACAAAAGTCAAGAAAACAAATATTTTTTATGAGGTTATTTTAATAAGTTAATCAGGTTTCAACTATATTTTTTAAGTTATACAAAGTTTAACTTCATATTTTTAGTCAGATTGATTGATGTAAGTTGTGATCAACTATAATTGATTAACTTGATTTGATTAATATATATAATTAGCCCTCCTGTGAATATTTCCCAAATTATGTTTAACAGAGCAAGGAATTTTTCACAGTATTTCCTATAATCTCCTTCTTCTGGAGAACGTCTTGTACTTGTTTTTAACTTTTTAAAAAACATTTAAAGTTTAAAAAACACATAAAGTCAATATTATATTATTATTATTATATTAACCCCCTAAGCAATATTTTTTTTAATTGTCTACAGAACAAAGCACTGTTGTTCAATGATTTGCCTAAATACCCTAACTTACCTAGTTAACCTAATTAACCTAGTTAAGTCTTTAAATGTCACTTTAAGCTGAATACTATCTTGCTAAATAACTACAATTTTATGTATTGTCATTATGGCAAAGATAAAAGAAATCAGTTATTAGAAATGAGTTATTAAAACTATTATGTTTAGAAATGTGCTGTAAAAAATCTGTCTGTTCAACAGCACTTGGGAAATATTTCAAAACAAATATAAAATTCACAGCAGGGCTCAAAATTGTGTTTTCAACTGTATTCAAATAGAAAGCTGTTTAAGTAAATACACACACATTTGGTACATTTTCAGTTTTGTCATTTTCATACATGCCTTTTGGTTGTTTTCTTTACTCTAGTCTGAAACAACAATCCAAATAGCCTAAAATCTCAAAACTGACCAGTGCATTATGCTATATAGCAATTACTTCAGCAACAGCTAGAGGGCAGCGCAAACACCAGTTCAGCCACATGAAGTGTATTATTTTAATCAGAGATGTTTGCATTTACTCTGTTTAGGCTAGCACATAATGAAGAGGTTCTCTTCTCTCTTTCTGTTCAAGTAAAAAAAGACCAGACAGTGTTGATTGCTATTACTGTTGCCTTCAGTGCTGCTGCTCTGCTGTTTCTCATCATCTATGGCATCATTTTCTTCTGCAGGAGAAAGAAGAAAAGTGAGTATATGTGGGGATTAATCACAGTTTGCACATCGAAAGACTTATTTTCTTGATGACAAATGTGACAGATGTCACGCACCACGGTGTAATTCATATGCCCTATGTTACAGAATTACTGGATTAATTATTTTACAATTATGTCTAAGGTGTTGCAGGTAAATATAGACCCATCCCCTGATGTTGCCATTTTTTGGGGTTCCAAAGATTTGGTCCCAGTTTAATTTTACACAACTTGATATTTTGGCCTTTATTTCATTATTAGCTAGGAGTCGTATTCTAGTTCACTGGAAATCAAATAAGCCTCCAACTACATCTCAATGGCTTGTGGATACCATGTATTTTCTAAAGTTGGAAAATGCTCTGGGAAAACTAATTTCTTTAGAAAGTGGCAATGTTTTATAACTTACTTTAACTCTCTTAACATCTTGCCTTCCATTTAATAGATGCACTCTCCTTTCCTTTTTATTATATTCATTTTGTAGTAATTACATTTTTGTTTGTTTTGAACTATTATTTCATACTGTTTAATTGTAAATATTTACTTTCAACATTGACAATGTATCTGGACATTTGATTGTGATTGTTGAATGTCTGCATTCAGTTGGTTGTAATTTTCTGTACACTTTTATTACTCTTGTTTCCATTCTTCTTTTCCCATTATTATTATTATCATTATTATTTTTTTGTTTTTTTCTTCCTTTTTTCTTATTATTTTTTTCTTCTTTTTCTGCAAAAAAACAACAACAACAACAACAAAGATAATGATATGTAGCTATTTGTACTGAAATAGTGTTTGTTTTTTTCGCAATAAAAATGTGAACATAGAAATGCAAAAAAAAAAGACTTATTTTCAGTTTAGTGCATGCTAAATCACAATGAACGCACTGTCAAAAAACTCTTATATTTCAGTGCAAATATCTAAATATTCTGTTACTGTTACTGTAAACTTTATTGTCCCCTTCTGAGGCGATTTGTTCTGCAGCACAATAAAAATCAAATCAAATCACTTTTATTGTCACATCATCAGTGTGCTATGATGAGTGAAAAGCTTAGGTGCTGGCTCCAGACTGCAAAATACAGATAGTGTAAATACAACAACAGTGCAAAATACAGACAGTGCAAAATACAACAACATACTCACAAAAAAAAAACAAGACAATGTAAAATTGGCAATGTTGACAGCGATACGTACAATAGATTTACAACATGCATATCATACACACTAAGACAAACATTAATAGTACTAAAAACAGTGGCTACCTCTTCCCATTAAAAATCAGCAAATCAATCGCACAAGGAACAAATGAACATTAAAATTTGTTGGTTCTTTCCAAAGGGACCCTACACCGAGATCCTGAGGGAAAGATTTGAAATTAATCAGAAAGAGGATGGGATATATCAGATGTAATCTGATGAGCTTTCTATAACACCTGAGTTTCATACAGATTGGATAACTCTGGCGAAATATTCATAATTTAAGATATATACACATATTTAAATATGCTAAATTATTAGCTCTGTGAAATTTAAATTTTATTATATTTTTATTTACATTTTTTTTCAAATAAGTGATGTTTAAACGAATAAAAATATCACAGTATTTGCTAATATATAAAATAAAATCAAAATGTATTACACTGTAAAACCCAACAGTCAACTTTATCAAATGAAATGAGTGTAGCTAACTCAGAATTTACTGAAAGTTAATTCTACTCTTTTGAAAAGAGTTTTGAACTTTTAATTAATTAAAGTAATTAACTCTTAGTTAATCAAATAGCTCATTACTTCAACTTAAATGGAGTAAGTTGACAGTACTCATATAGATTAGTTACTTAACTCAAATGGTTTGTTGCAATCGGTTTCCTCAAACGGTTTGAGTTGCATTAACTTATTGGGTTTTACAGTACTCAGGTGGTTTGAGTTTTCCTCATTTATTGGGTTTTACTGTGCTCAAATTGCTTCATTTACCCAAATGGATTAAGTTCACAGTACTCATTAGGATTAACTTATTGGGTTTTACAGTGTACAAATCAATAATAATATAAAATAATATAATATTCATTCATTTTCTTTTCGGCTTAGTCCCTTTATTAATAAGGGGTTCCCACAGCGGAATGAACTGCCAACTTAAGCCTGGTTTATACTTCTGCGTCAAGGGATCGGCGTGACCCACGGCGCAAGCCTCACGCGTAGCCGTGCATTTATACTTCTGCGCGCTGTTTCTGTTTCTCTGCAATACACTTCCGAAACGCTAGCTGGCAGTAGGTGTTTATGTTTCTCTGTGTCGAGTTTCTTCACTGGTTTTTTTGTTTTTTTTGAACACTTCCTTAATGTACAAGTGGCTCAAACTCGCTCATTTTGAGGCGGGAACCGTCAGACATGGAACAACTTTAATCATGAGGTAAACAAAACAACAGTCTCCATCCGGAGCTCCTTCACGGGACTCCACACTTGTAAACACTCACTGCATCGGGCGCGCGGCTCTCACCTCCGCCCACACTCGTCAGCGCTACCAAGCCGACCAATCACAGAGCTTGCGCTACGCGTACGCGTTACATTTTTTGAGAGGTGCACGTCAACAACGCCGACGGCTACGGCGAGGGGCTATGCGTCCACGCGTAGGCTGCGCCGTAGCATACGCGTGCGCTTGACGCAGAAGAATAAATCGGCCTTTATCCAGCATATGTTTTATGTAGCGGATGCCCTTCCAGCTGCAACCCATCACTGGGAAACACCCATACACTCAGCCGAGGCTCGAACCAGTGACCTTCTTGCTGTGTCGTCTCACAGCAAAAAGGTCGCTGGTTTGAGTCCCGGCTGAGTCAGTTGGCATTTCTGTGTGGAGTTTGCATGTTCTCCCTATGTTTGCGTGGGTTTCCTCTGGGTGCTCCGGTTTCCCCCACAGTCCAATGACACGCGCTAAAGGTGAATTGAATAAGCTAAATTGGCTGTAGTGTATGTGTGTGAATGTGAGAGTGTATGGGTGTTTCCCAGTATTGGGTTGCAGCTGGAAGGACATCCGCTTCATATGCTGGAATAGTTGGCGGCTCATTTCACTGTGGCAACCTCTGAAATAAAGACTAAGCCGAAAGAAAGTGAATGAATAAACAATAGGAATTTTCTAGCCCTATTGATAGATTTGTTTTAAGATTTGTTTTACAAATAAATTCTCTCAATTCTCTTTATTTATTATTAAGTAAAGATGACTTTTGAGCTTTTTAAAATAGAAAAACAAAACCAAACAAAACTCGAACCATATATTGTTCATGATTTTAATCTATCAAATCATTCATTTCTTCTTTTCTACAGAATCGAGCTACCAAGAGGAGGTCAGAAGGTGAGAATGAGCTTCTGTGTTTTCTTTTTAAGACTGACTGAAAATGCAATTTAATGTGAAATTGAGCATTGATTATTTCTGTTAAACTCTTTATGATTGTGAGTGGTTTGCTAGTAGGTCTGGGCTCTTGTTTCAGGGCACGGGTTCAGTCTCAGAACAGGATTCCAGCCATAGAAGAAGTGCGAGGAAGGGACAACCGAGGATATATAACAGATGGACGTGACCGTGCGTATGCAAATAGGGGGTGGAGTTTATCATTCATTCATTCATTCATTTTCTTTTCGGCTTAGTCCCTTTATTAATCCGGGGTCGCCACAGTGGAACGAACCGCTAACTTATCCAGCACGTTTTTACGCAGTGGATGCCCTTCCAGCCGCAACCCATCTCTGGGAAACATCCACACACACTCATTCACACTCATACACTACGGACAATTTAGCCTACCCAATTCACTTGTACCGCATGTCTTTGGACTGTGGGGGAAACCAGAGCACCCGGAGGAAACCCACGCAAACGCAGGGAGAACATGCAAACTCCACACAGAAACGCCAACCGAGGCTTGAACCTCGTTCTGTGTAATAACAATCAAATGACACAAGGAGAAAGTACTGAAATACTGAAATAGATTTAATACAAAAGGCCAATTTTGGCGATGGCAGCTCAAAGACGCCGGAGAATGAAGTCTCATGCATTGCTCAGGTGTGAGTTTTTCACACACTTCAACGAAGTGTAAAAATCTTGATGGTTCTGTGGGTCTCTTCTATTAAATCTGATATTTATTTAGTATTTTCTACTGGATTCAAGTCAGGTGATTGGCTGGGCCATTCTACAGCTTTATTTTCTTTCTCTAAAAGCATTTGTGAGTTTCCTTGGCTGTGTTTTGAATCATTGCTGAAATGTCCACCCTGGTTTCAACTTCATCCTCCTGCTAATGTAGATGTTGAACTGAAGCAGCTGATATTCATTTACACTGATGAAGGGCAGAGGGTTGCTGAAGAACTACTGAGAGATTTCAGCTGCTGTCTGGGCTTTCACTGCCTTTCTACACATCTCTTTCTTCATGTGTTCAATACTTTTCCCTGCATCATTTCATTTTATTACACATAACTTAATTTGTAAACTATTTTTTTTCTAGTTTTCTTTGAATATATGGATTTCTTTGGTTGTTACCAACATCTGGAGAAAATTTCAAGTCAACAGCACTTTTAGAAATATGTTTTCTGAGAAAAAATGGTGACTTGTTCAACATTTGTTTTCTCCGCTGTGTATACAGTTGATGACAAAATGATTACCCTTTCTGTGAAATGTTTATTATTTTTTAAATATTTCCCAAGTGAAGTCAATGTTTATTTGCATTTCAATAGCATGGTATGTTCATACTGTATTTTACAGCACTGCATTTGTAGTACTTTAACAAGCTTGCCTAATTACCCTAGTTAAGCCTTTAAATATCACTTTAAGCGGAATACTAGTATCTCGCAAAATAACTAGTAAAATATTATGTACTGTCATCATGGCAAAAAAAAGAGATTTAATTGAAATTTATTATTAAAAATATCATGTTTAGAAATGGGCAGTTCATTCCGCTGTGGCGACCCCGGATTAATAAAGTGACTAAGCTGAAAAGAAAATTAATAAATGATTGTTTAGAAATGCATTGAAAAAATCTCTCCATTAAACAGCATTTGGGAAATATTTTGACACAGAATTAAATTTGAACAGGGCTAATCATTTTGACTTCAACTGTATATATATGAATAACTATTGGACAACAAGTTATTAATTGCATTCAAAAAAATCTTTATAATGTAAATAAAAAAGCTTAAACACTTGTGATTTATGTCACTATGTTGAAGCTAGATATAAATCTTTGCTTTTCTTTATTGCAGGACACAATAACGGCGGCGTCTGGTACACAAAGAACTCTAACAGACTTCAGGTGATGCTTCAGATTGAGCTTGAAGTCAACATGAAAGCAAAACATTACATATTTACTTCCTTAATATAGCACAACGTTTGGTTCTGGTAGTAAAAACTGTGTTTACTTTCTTTAAGTGAAGTTTATTTATAAACTGATTTCGAGAGGATCACGTGCTTATGATTGAACACAGCTGGTCCTGCATTAACCATGATTCCCCAATCAGACGATTCCTAAGTCACCATAAATAACCTAAGTTCCATACCACAGCCATCTTCTTTTTGAAGAATCCCCCCTTCAACCCCTACTCCTCCTTCCTTCTTTCCTAGTTGGGTGGGATGGTTGCCAATTAATTGATTAATCCAAATCGGCACTTAGACGTGCTCCTAGTAAGTAGTTATCTCTTCATAGCAATCCCTATCTGTTCATTAGTTACTACAGCAGGGGAGTTTCGAGATCTGCTCAAACTCCCCTTTCGTCCTGCAACAGGATGGAGCCCTGGGCTCAAGGATCTTATGAGCTCAGGGCTCTCTCCCTGGACAGCATGCCAAACACGCTTTATAATCAATCATCAGCTAAGTGTGAACTCTTGAAAGGGAAATGAATTTTTTCACAATAACTTATAAACCTTTAAAGACAAGCATGTTGCATACGCTTTGTTTTGAATGCATCAGTTCGCATTAATTGACCAAATTTTTCAAACAATCAACAGTATTTATTTATTTACTATTTTAATGTCTGTTCTATTTTTTTATTTCTTTTTTATTAACTTTGATAACAAACATACAAAATTCGAAAAAAAAAAAAAAAAAGACAGTGATAGTAACAATGATAATAACTTAACAGATCAGGTTAAATTTATTCATTCATTTTCCTTAGTCCTTTTATTCACTTAATGCCTTAAGTCAAGCATTAAATAGGAAAATTATCAAAACTTTTATTTTTTCAAGCGAGATGCTAATGGTCTAATCTGATGCAATGATCTATGCTAAGCTATGCTAAAAGTGCTCCCGCCAGACCCAGAGATTGGCTGAATGGATTCAAAAATGGTCAAACTCAACTGTTTAACTCTAGATGACTTGCAAAATGAGCCTAAAAAGTGTAGTGTCCTTTATACATCCAGTTTTACTCATAATAATGCCATATTACAGAAGTCAAAACAGTAGCACGCATCTTTCATGCTGACCTCAAGATTCCCACATGTTTTTAAACATGTTTTCTTTTCTCAGAGCTCCATATGTGATTAATATCTTTTGTTTTTTCAGTTGCCCGATGACTTTTTTGGAGATGACCAGAGGAAGCACAGACACATGACCATGGTCTGAGACTAAACTGACCTGAACATTAGTGTTGGAACTCATGGACGGCAGGTGTTCTGGCTCATTTCTTCTCTCCGGTACATGAAATCATCATTTTAGTTCCAATTATAGACAAAAAAAGAGCCTGAAGGACCGTTTATCAGCACATCTGCACACAAACTCAGGGATTTTCTCTGTGGTCTCAGACTTTTGGACCCCACTGAACACGGTTTATTTATTTGCATATTTGACCTTATGAACTCTCACTTTTCAGAGAGTTTAACAGACAGACATGGGAGGTTTTATAGTCAAATGAACAAAGCATAAAATGTAGATTTTTTTTTATTCGTCCACGTGTGCAATACAAGCTCACGTTTCCACAGCAGGTTTGTTTCGAATCAACAGCATCCTGTTTCCTCCAGAATTATAAAATCATCAGCATATGGCACAACACACCCGTGAGAGTTCTGCTTCCTGTTTTTTTTAATAGCCGCTTTCAATTAAAACCAAAGACTTTTCACGAGAAGCCTTCGGAGAGGATTATCTTATCACGTCCTGTTTCACTGAGCAATGCATTTAAACTATGAATGAATGCATTTAATCTTCCATTTTACATTAATCATGCAGCGAAGTGTCGTGGATTGGAACTAAATAAATCAATCACTTATTCAATGATATCAAATTCAGATTAAAAGTACAGTTTTAGTTCTCTGCATGTTTTCTCACATTTGTGTAGGACTAAAATTGATACATGGAGCATTTTGAACAAATGTTTTTTAAAACTTCAATGGAGTTGATGTACTGCTAAAATATTCTCAAAAGTGTCATTGTAAATTACTTTTTCCAACCTTTCTTTTGTCTTCCTTTAAGGTAAAACTGCTCAAAATTGTGCTATATTACTGACCACAGCCCATAAAAGCAGTCATAAGTGCAATTTTTTTTGAAGATTGAGGTTTGTGAATCACAGAAAAGCTGAATGAATAAGCTTTTGATGGAACAATATTTGGCTAAAGTAGAACCATTTGAAAATCTGGAAACTTAGCGCTCTTCTGCACGCATTATGATAGATCTTTAAAAAAATATTTGACTGATTTGTTTTTCTTAGAATTAACTTGAAGTGCTGTGAAAATAATGGGGCTTTATTGCCAGGTATGTTCACACATATGAGGAATTTGTTTTCGTGATAGAGCTTCTACAGTGCAACAGAATTACAGACAGGACTAAAAACAGATAATAAATATATTTTAAAAAGTAGTGAATGCAAATATACAAATTGACAAGTGTATGTACAGCTGTAAAAGTCCATCTATTAGCCCAATGACGAAACTAACAGCATGGTCGAAGGTTAAATGCATGTAAGCCTTTTCCAGTGCTTCTGAAAAGAATTCTGTTATTTATTAGAGTTTATTTATACTCATTTTCTAGCTCCGAACTTTATCTGACTCCATTTTTAAGTGATCGTAATATTTAGACTGTATTTCTAATTATAGGAACGGATCACAATAATCATTTATGACTTAATTTAGAGTTTTGATCTATCTGTTCCCATACTCTTCAATTTATACGTTCATTAGTGGCCAACCGCCGCACAGAGTTTCATGCCCCGGGAATGCATCAGAGCTCACGATCAGAATGCCGGCACTCTGAAATTAGTCAGAGGATACGGGATGAATTAATATTTAATTAGGCTGGTTGTACAATACTAACACATGCCAAAAGAAACATCTCACTTAATTCAAGATCCGCACTTGCTAGTTCCAGTGGTTAAGGAATTAAAAGATCTCTATAATACCGCGTGCCATACTGCGTGTAATCTATAGGTCTAATAACTTCCAAAATTATGCCGATCATAAAGGTAGCGAAAATGACTTCACATAATCTACTGGATATAAAAGATTTCAGGAGAATTCAGAATGAGTCAAAACTTAACATTTTATTCGTCAGGTAAAATTGTATAATGCCAATTATATAATAAAACAATCATCAAGCCAATTCAGAGATGATATCTGTAACAATATAACATCCATTAACTCAAATATAGATTAAAGAATTAAAGATGCATACCTGACCAGAGAAATACATTGCAGCACAAATGCGTGCCTACAATGGGGGTCTTGCCTACAAGAGTTCCCCCGAGCAGTTTCACACCTCATCCTCTTATACTCACTCAGAACAAACAGTCATAAATTCAAGACAATAGAAGCGTCACAGAGACTCTTGCCTGGTGAATTTGAGAAGTTAATCATCTCTAGAGGGGGCAGCATCTGGCAAAGATTATATCAAAGTCAAAAACCAAATCAACATATAAAAATGAAATATCATCGTGAAATTAAGACCACTTTACCAATCACACAGAGACATTTAAAATGATACCAAACATGAATACAGTGCTATAACATACATCATATTAAAACCTTGAGCATTTTATGTGGACTGTGAATTATGGAGAAAGGTAGCTTAAAGGTCAAGAAGGGGGGCTTGAGGTGAAATGAGAGCTTGAGGTGAAATGAGAGGGGGGGTCTTTCTCGCATTACCCCCTGGAAAGACGGAGTCCTGTTGGCAGTCCACACCTATGTTTGATGTTTGAATGGTCAATAGTAATTAAAATAGAACAGTTGGACAGCTGTAATCCTGTAATCCTTATCTTCTTAGACTCGAGAGTTTGTTTTTATTGCATCTCATGAAATTCCATATCAGCTCTCAGGATCTGCCATAGTGAAGAGGTTAAAAGCCATCTTACACAGCTATACGTATTACTATATACAACATAATATGTGCAGCTGTTATGTGCAAATTGGCATATAAAGTGTGTGGTTAAATAAGTGTATATGTGTATAAAAGTGTATAGCAGGTAGTGATGTTGGTTCCACAATTACTAAGTGTTCATGAGATGGATTGCTTAGGGAGGAAACTGTTTCTGTGTCGGGCTGTTCTGGTGCGCAGTGCTCTGTAGCGTCGACCAGAAGGTAAAAGTTCAAACAGGCAGTGTGCTGGGTGTGAGCGGTCCAGAGTGATTTTGGCAGCCCTTCTGCTCGCTCTGGATAAGTACAGTTCTTGGAGAGTAGGGAGGGTTGTACCAATGATTCGCTCAGCAGTCCGTACTATTCAACGTAGTCTTTGGAGGTACGAATTGGTAGCTGAGCTAAACCAGACAGTTATTGATGTGCAGATGACTGATTCAATGATGGAGGTGTAGAACTGTTTCAGCAGCTCCTTTGGGAGGTTGAACTTCCTCAGCTGACGAAGAAAGTACAGCCTCTGTTGAGCTTTTTTGACAATGGAGTCAATGTGAGTTTCCCACTTCAGGTCCTGAGAGATGGTGGTGCCCAGGAACCTGAATGACTGCACTGCACTGCTGCCACAATGCTGTCCATGATGCTCAGTGGGGGGAGAGCAGTGGGGTTTCTCCTGAAGTCCACTATCATCTCCACTGTTTTGAGCGTGCTCAGCACCAGGTTGTTGTGACTGCACCAGACAGCCATCTCCTTAACCTCCTGTCTGTAAGCAGACTCGTCACCGTACTAGCAGACTCGTCACCGTCCTAACTTGGATCTAACTCAGAAATTTCTAATGTAGAACTTTCCTTATAGGGCATCACGGTGGCGCAGTGGGTAGCACGATTGCCTCACAGCAACAAGGTCGCTGGTTCGAGCCTCGGCTGGGTCAGTTGGCATTTCTGCGTGGAGTTTGCATGTTCTCCCTGTGAAACCCCGAATTATGAAAAAATTGGCTTTTATATATTTACAGTAGGAAATTTATTAAAATAACTTCATGAAACATGATGTTTACTCAATATTCTAATTATTTTGGCATCATTATGAAAATACAATGTGTTTTTAGTTACTGCAAAAATACACCTGTGCTACTCAAGACTGGGGTCTGTGGTTTAGGGTCACAACAGGCTGAAAAACAAGATAAAATGGCAGTGAAATTAGAAATTAAGGCAAGATATATTCTTCAGAAGCAGGTTTTAATAGAACTTATTGGACTCTTATTTCAAGGATGTTTGGATAATTTATTTTGCAGAAAGACAAAAATCCAAAAAGTGGTTTATTTATAAGCTAACTTCGAGAGGATCACCTGCTTATGATTGATCACGGCTGGTT
>LR812528.1:45274598-45289598 GCA_903798195.1 Danio kyathit | reverse complement strand
GTGGCAAGGGGGCTCAGTGGTCGCCTCACAGCAAGAAGGTTGCTGGTTCGAGTCACGGCTTTGCCAGTTGGCATTTCTGTGTGGGGTTTGCATGTTCTCCCCGTTTTGGCGTAGGTTTCTTCCGGGTGCTCCGGTTTTCCCCTTCCCATGAGCTTGGAGGACTGCATCCATACATCTCTGCAATGACTCAAATCACTTATTAATAAAGTCATCTGGAATGGCGGAGAAAGCGTTCTTGCAGGACTCCCAGAGTTCATCAAGATTCTTTGAATTCATCCTCAATGCCTCCTCCTTCATCTTACCCCAGACATGCTCAATAATGTTCATGTCTGGTGACTGGGCTGGCCAATCCTGGAGCACCTCAACCTTCCTTGCCTTTAGGAACTTTGATGTGGAGGCTGAAGTATGAGAAGGAGCGCTATCCTGCTGAAGAATTTGCCCTCTCCTGTGGTTTGTAATGTAATGGGCAGCACAAATGTCTTGACACCTCATGCTGTTGATGTTGCCATCCACTCTGCAGATCTCTCGCACACCCCATACTGAATATAACCCCAAACCATGATTTTTCCTTTACCAAACTTGACTGATTTCGGTGAGAATCTTGGGTTCATGCGGGTTCCAATAGGTCTTCTGCAGTATTTGTGAGGATTGGGATGCAGTTCAACAGATGATTCATCAGAAAAATCCACCTTCTGCCACTTTTCCAAATGATCAACTTGAAGTCAAGTTATTATTTGTTGCTCTTACAACTGGGATTGACGACAAGACTTTTGTCAGATAGTGTATAGTTCATCAGTGGTTGTGTTGCAGTAAAGACTTCATATCTGAACTGCACTAATCCGTATATTTTTGTTGTACAGCATTTGTATTAAAAGAGACCTAAACTCTGTGGTTGAATCTAAATCTTCTAGTCTAATAAACTCGCAGGCATACTGTCCTCAGATCCATGTACACAAACGCACCATTCCAGCCATCAGTAATTTGCATCATTAATTAGGCTGATTAAAGTTTTATTAGGAAAAGTTATCATGGAGTTTTTCGGGAGACGAAGCTCTTCCAACGGAATTTTCGTGTTTTTCCAGGAGGCCAGTAATAATTCAGTGCGATTCAGTGTCAGGGAGCCATTTACTTCAAATGAGCCCGCTGCGAATTGAAGACTTCGTTATGGCACACAGCTAATGAAAGTTAAAGAGCGGCGCAAGTATACTGTGGAGAGGTCACTCTAAAGTCCTCATTGAATTATTTATGATCATTATTAATTATAAAGTTGAACAATCATTTAAATCATTTATAGTTTATAACGAAAGCGAGTGGTGTTCACTATGAATTGATGTGGTTGCTAATGTGTTCTGCATGGTTTAGGAAGCATTTGCACAATGATGTTTCATAATGGAGACGTTATATGCATTCAGACCGTTTATTTACATAACTGTAAGATCTTTGAGGCCTTATAGGTGATTTGGCCTAAAATCAAAATTTAGATTAATTGAACATTTTAACTCGATTAAGATAAATGAATGTTTATTTATTTTTTTGCCTTCATAGTTCACTGACAAGTTTTGTATAGTAAATATGCTCACATATCACAAGTAGGAGATTTTTGAAGGGAGCATTACTTGATTTTAAAATAAACACATGCTATCTGCTATCTATGATTATTTATTGAACATTAACAGTGAACAACTGAAATTAAAACACAGATTGCCTGAAACGAACAGTCATTTTTTTTTCTTAGAAAAAAGTGAAAATAATTAGTTTCACTTTTGGAAACAAAATGAATTATTTTCAGTGTTTTTCATATTAAAAGTAGAAAATAAGCAGTATCTCTTCTAAATAAAATAAATCTTGTATATGCTGTAAATAAGATAATAAACAGTGCATTTCTTGCATCTTCTGTAAACAAACATTTTAATGTAACTAATAATTTTAGTGTTATCTCATGGCTTGCAGTCATTGTCAATGTAGAGCAAAGTAAGTCTCAAGAATGGGTCCATCATCCTTCTTGACCAGAGATCAGATGTGGCTGCGAAGTGGCCACAAAAGTATATAAATCAGCCTTTAAAGTCTCTAAAACCTTCTGCGTCGAGTGATCGACCATCGTGTAGCCTTGCATTTAAACTGCATGCTGTTTGTGTTGCTCTGCAATAACACTTCAGAAATGCTAGCTGGAGTAGGATTTTATATTCCTCTGTGTCCAGTTTCTTCGTGGGGGGTTTGATTTTTTTGAATGCTACATTAATGCAGGGGTTTTCAAACTTTTAGGACACACGCTCCCCCAAGTTTGTCCAATTTCACTCGCGCCCCCCCCTCCCTCGAGCCAAAATTATAATCCTTATCCATGTGCAAACATCATTCACATATTGCTTGCTGCGTTTAACTTGTGTAGCATTAATTACATTGAAACATAAATATACAGCTTAGCTGATTCAGTGTGATGGCTGAGCCTGTTTCCATGGTTGGATTACTGACGCGACTAACCGTAAATCACCTTCCACTGTCAATAAGCGTGAGCCATGATGTACGTACAGAAAATGCTGCTTCGCAAATCCAAGTTCGCAGAGCCCTGACAGTGTGGTTGAGTCAAACATTGAGTACGTTTACATGGGCAACAATACTTTAATATGATTTTAATATGATTAAGACAATACTCTTATTAAGAGTCACCATGTAAACAGCGATTTTTGATGACCTTAATCTGACTAAAGTCAAAACTGAACTAAACAGAAATGGAATTAGGACGTTGAGTATGCAGATATTAGTGGCATTATTGAAGTAAACACCGCAATTAAACTATTACAGTCATGTAGGACTTTTCACTGCATTTTGCGACAAGATGCACAGACAAGGCTGTCAGTAAAGGACCGCACACACACACACACACACATCACGAACAGTGTTGCCGGATTGGGTGGTTTTGAATTTGCATTTTAGCTGGTTTTGGATGGCTTTTGGGCTGGAATCAGTCAGCTACATCTGGCAACACTAATCACAAAATACAGAAGTTTTTTTCTTTCTATTTGGCGTGCGCTATCAAATCCCATTAAAACCTCTCCCACCAGTCCTTACTAAATATTCGCGTCTAATACACCAGTTTGTCATGGGGACATGAATGAAATATTCATGAGTGAAAGTGCCGAACTGCAGTTAAAGTCAAAAAATTAAAGATGAAACACCCGAAATTACATGCGACTCTGCAGGAAACGTGGATAGCCTGGTGACGCAACATTCAAAAAGCACTTCACTTAACTATATTATTGTCTTATTCAGATTAAGGCAAATAGCTATTACTGATATCCATGAAAGGTAGTCTGTATGTCTTCATGTCGTATGTCTTCAAAGTAAGTTAAAGATCCAGAAGGGCATCCTGCTGATTTGATTCAGAAGGGCACTTTTTTGTCAGACGGCTCAGTGGTTTGACTTTCATTCACTGTCATTCATTTTAAAAAGCACCCGCTCCATTTTATTTGCATATATTTTACTCGAACGCATAAACTCTACAGGTGCCTGATAGTTAGATGTGGAACTGATGTTAATCCGACTCACTCTAGTGAACGCATAAAAATCGTCATCATAATTTACTCGCGTGCACGCCTCAAATTCTCGCGCCCCACCCCACAGTTTGAAAACCCCTGCCTTAATGTACAAGCTAAAACTCGCTTATTTTGAGGCAGGAACCAGTGAACGTGCAACAACTTTAATCATGAGGTAAACACAAAACAAAATTTTCCATCTGGAGCTCCCCCACGGGGCTCGACACTTGTAAACACTTGCTTCAATAAGCTCACTGCCGTCCCGTGGCTCTCCGCGCAGCCCACATGTGTGAACGCTACCAAAAAGGCCAATCACAGAGCTTGAGCTATGCCTTGTGTAGTTGCATTTTTGAGAGGTGCGCGAGTGTGCGTTTTGAAAGGTCCGCGCGATGGTTACGCCGGACCATATGCGTGCACTCAATGCAGAATCAACAGCAACAATCAGTCTTAACAGAGCGGTGTCACCACGCGCGGTAGGGAAAATAATAGAAAGAAATTTGATCGATTATACGTTCTCAATGTCGATTTCGATAATTTTTCGATTAGCCCTATTATAGGCTAACCTTTATGTTTTGAAAAACAATAACCTTTATTGTGATTTTGTGGAAATTGTGATGCGTGTGCATGTGTATAACGTGTAACGTTGCACAATATATTGAAAAATCATCATTATCGTGATAATAGTATATGCATGCAATATTCATATCGCAGAAAGTTGCAATAAATAGTTTTTTTAGGGTTGCACTGAATTGTAAATTGTAGGTGCTGTTCTGCTATTGGTTAAAAGGGGAACCCAGAGCATAAAAATAAGTACTATACGTATATATTAGGGCTGGGCGATTAATAGAAAAGTAATCGAAATCGACATTTAGAACCTATAAACGATGTATCGCCGGCCTTGACGTGCACCTCTCAAAAAGTGTAACTAGACATCTCGAAGACGCGTAATGCAAGCCCTGTGGTTGGTTGGCTTGATAGCAGTAATGAGTGTGGCCGGCGCAGAGAGCCGCGAGCATGTTGGTGCGAGTGTTTACAAGTGTCAAGTCTCACTGAGGAGCTTGGGGGTGTTTGAGCACAGTGATGTTTTGATGTTAGTAACTGTATGTACTGTACTGTACTTTCGGTGGCTGCGAATTAAAATTACCGGAGTTTTCCGGGAGAAGTAACAAAACAGGAGGGTGTTGGGAGACCAGCTGAGGCTGATCTATACCTCTGCGGCCACTTTGCAGCCACATCTGATCTCTGGTGAAGTAGAACAATGGACCCATTCTTGAGCTTTACTTTGCACTACATTGATGATGATTGGAAGCTGCGCCAGAGATGCCTTGAGATATATTTTCCATTACATAAAATTATTATTTACATTAAAATATTTGTTTACAGAAAGTGCAAGAAATGCACTGTTTAAATTATTATTTACAGCATATACAAGAGTTATTTTATTTAGAAGAGATAAGTGACTTTTCGTTTTAGGCAATGTGTGTTTTAACTTCTGTTCAGTGTTGATGCTCAATAAATAATCATAGATAGTAGATCGTGTGTGTTTCCTTCAATTATTTTAAAATCAAGTAAAGCACCTTTCATTCAAAAATCTCTCACTTGTAACATGTGAGCATATTTACTTTACAAAACTTGTCAGTGAACTATGAGGGCAAAAAATAATAATACATAAATAGAACAATTGTTCATCAATCATAATCGATTTTAGGCCAAATCGCCCAGCCCTAATATATATGTTCAGCTATATAGCTGAAAATATATTATAATGATGGGAGTAGAGACAAGAGAGGAAAATGACAACAGCCAATAAGTGTCAAAATATCTGCCCAGGTTTTCATTCATTTCTAAATATTTACACCTTGACAGTGTTTTTAGATCAGAAAATATTCATTCATTCATTTTATTTTCGGCTTAGTCCTTTTATTAATCTGGGGTTGCCACAGCGGAATGAACTGCCAACTTATCCAGCATACAGTTGAAGTCAGAATTATTAGCCCCCCTTTGAACTTTTTTTATTTTTTAAATATTTCCCAAATAATGTTTAACAGAGCAAGGAAATTTCCACAGTATGTCTGATAATATTTTTTCTTCTGGAGAAAGTCTTATTTGTTTTATTTCGGCTAGAATGAAAGCAGTTTTTAATTTTTTAAAACCCATTTTAACCATCATTATACAATAACTTGCCTTCACACAGAAATGCCAACTGACCCAGCCAAGGCTCGAACCAGCGACCTTCTTGCTGTGAGGCGATCGTGCTATTCACTGTGCCACCACGTCAACCATCAGAAAATATATTAGATCATATATTAGATTTATTATTACATAAATTGCAGCAATATAATAAAAGCGAACAAATTAAATAAGTTAACAAACTGAGAAATATTTCTGTTTAGTTAAAGCAGATGTTACCAAAGTTTTTCTTTGGGGACATGATTGAAGTTGGAAAAAGATAATAAATTGCAGTATACATCACAGTTAGGGATGCACCGACTTTTCGGATGCTGAAAATGATTGGTCAAAAATGCCATTTTCATTTTGTATTGTTTGTTTTTCTTTCTTTTTATTTATGGATTTATTTATTTTATCACTCATATTATTATCGTCACTATTATGTCTCTTTAAACAGCTGTAATTTCAGACCGAAGTAATAAGACAGCTAGAAAACTGTTTTATGTTCTATTCTGGCTTAGGGATGTGGGGTTTATTGATATGTGTACTTAAAAATCAAGAAAAATATTAAAACTAAAAGTGGCTTTTTCGTGCTGCAAACCTATTATTATCAATGGCTTGTGATGTGGTAGGGTGGTTTGATGTTCCACTGACCGAAGCGAAAGAGCAGTGGATCCACCATCGACTAGCTTGCTCACATGCTGCGTTCAAAGTTGAAATGATCTCAATATTACTCTTTGAGAATATTCTGCCCATGTACATGTAGGCTTGTCACGATAATCTTGATTAGTTCTGTGAGTCTCGTCTATCAAATCTGAGCTTTAATTAGTATTTTCTATTGGATTCAAATCAGGTGATTGGTCAGGCCATTCCACAGCTTGATTTTCTTTCTCTGAAAGCATTTGAGAGTTTCGTTGGCTGTGTTTTAGATCATTGTCTTGCTGAAATGTCCACCCTAGTTTCATCTTCATCATTTTGCTAATGTAGATGTTGGGCTGAAGCAGCTGATATTCATTTACACCAGGGCTATTCAATTGGCGGCCCGCGGGCCGAACCCGGCCCCTGAGGCAATTTGTTCCGGCCCCCCAAATAGTGTGACCAAGACATCAAATAGAAATTTAGTTAAGTCCAAAAACGGGCGCTATAGTTATGAAGTGACGTGCGTCTGTTCAATACAGCAGGAGATGCAGTTAAAGGTTGCGCAGAGCACGAGTCACCTGACATTGAGTGAGTGGCGCAAGCAGCCGAAAACATTTGAATATGTTTGCAGAAAAGGCCTTTTGTACAATGCACTGATATCGCTAATAGGGATGCAATGATTAGCCGATTTCACTATTAACCCTGCTTTTATTCATTAAAGGCTTCTCAACGCCGCATTTCTGTTGCACTGAAAAAAGCTGCTGCAACTAGTTATGCCAATACGCACGCACATAGGATTAACTATAGCAGCAAGCTGTTGACATATTGCGTTTTTTCCGCGCGCAAGTACAGTCTTTCCAATTGAGACGTGCTCATATTGGAAGCGGTGCACGCACGGCTCGCAAGCGGACCGACACACTCGCTCCCTGCAGGCGCGGCAGACAGTAGAAATGATCTCAGGCTGTAGTGGTGAGAGTTGTGCTTGGCTTTCAGTGCAATATAAACTAAAGATATGTTAGATGAATTATTAAAAATTATTAAAATGATTATGCATGTATGAACGCAGATGATAACAGCAGTTCATTTAAATTCTTAGCTAATATATAGCTTAAATTAACATTAGACAAATACTATTTTTATTTATTCTTATTTTTATGTATTTATTCATTGTTCTGTCATTTATTTTCATTGTAAAAGTATCACTCATGTTTAAATCAAAAACTTTTTCATTTATTTTTAAGTCCAAAGACAGAAATGGACTATTGTTTGTGGTTTATTAATATTTTGTGCTGTATTTGCTTACTGAGCAGCAATAAACAACAGTTTAAAATATAAGCAGTTTTCTTGTGATTTTCTAAACTAGTAGTGTTTTAAATTTAATAAATGCAGAATAATGATGATAACTGTGAAACCATGATTATTTTTCAGACTATAATCGTACAACCAAAGTCTATAATCGTTGCATCCCTAATTGTTACGCAGTTGAAAACACAACATATGAATGTGTTTGAATTTAGAAGAAGCCTACTTAAGCAATACACTGCTTTTGTGCCTCGAAATACATTTGGATATGCTTGTAAAAAAAGCCACATTGTACAATGCAGTGATGTTATGTAGTTTCAAAATACAACATATTAACGTTTTAATATAGAAAAAGCCAACGTGGGTGTCTTATTAAGGAGCAAAAATACAGCATATGAGCTCTCATATTGCTGTTGTGTCATCACTTATATTGCAAGTCATATCTCTCCAGCCCCCCGTTTGGGATGCTTTTCATGGACTGGCCCCCATGACAAACTAATTGAATAGCCCTGATTTACACTGAGGAAGAGCAGATGATTGCTGAAGCACTAAGAGATTTCAGGTGCTGTCTGGGCTTTCCCTGCCTTTCTACACCTTCCTTTCTTCATGTGTTCAATACTTTTTCCCTGTGACATTTCATGTTATCACACATAACCTCATTTGTAAACTACTTAGTTTTGTTTTCTTTGAATATATGGATTTGTCTAGTTGTTATCAACATCTGGTAAAAATTTCAAGTCAACAGCACCTTTAAAAATATGTTTTCTGAGACAAAATGGTGACATGTTGAATACTTATTTCCCCCACTGTACTTAACCCAATTCATCACACACATGCATACTTTAAAGTACTAAAGACTTTTTCTCAGACGTTGAGCTTCAGTAAATATGACTCAAGCTGTATGATTGCCAGTGAACACTTTCCCCTCCTGCGCTCTTCATCTCCGTGTAGGCAGTTTCCCTGCCAGCGACGCATTGGTGATGATTCATAGGATTCTGCTAATGGTCATTGATAGTCTATCAGCAGTGGCCTTAATTAAGGCTTAAGCATTCTCCAAGCCTTGTCACTCTAATGAATAGCTGAAAAGTAATCGCGAGAAGTAGACTTTAATTAAGCGCTCGCTCCGATATGTACTTTAATGTGTCAGGTTTGGCGTTATGGATCGTGAAATGCACAACATCAACAGGGTACAGCAGTGGTTTTGGGCTGATGCTAGTGAAGTGTTGCTGTGTGGATTCATTATCCCATTCAGAGCTGGAGGGCAGCAGAGACATTAGATGACACCAGCAGCACCATTAAACCAGGACTGTTTGTGCCGCTGTTTACTCAAGACAGACAAAAATACTGAGAGCTGTTCTCTTATGTAAAGAAAAGAGCCGTGACCTTCTGCAGGGCTGTGGTTTGCATTAAAGTGCTGGAAATGCAAAAACAAGCATTAAGACGCCAAATTGGGGGTGACAAGTGCCCTGTGAGGCTTGTTTGAGCAAGTCAATAGAGAACGCCTTTAAAATTCCCATCTCCATTAAAGCACCTGTATTACAGCTTGTGTCAATCGATTGTCATTTAACACGGCAGCAAATTATAATAAATAAAAAACCCTGCTAGACAGTGATGTCACACTTGTTAGATCCAGTTGGGTTGTTTTAGTGACACAAGTATTTAAGGTCAGACACCATAGACAAAAACGTGTTTGTTTTTTCATTCGTTCATTCGTTTTCCTTCGGCTTAGTCCTTTATTTATAAGGGGTCACCACAGCAGAATGAACCACCAACTATTACGGCATGTATTTTATGCAGCGGATGCCCTTCCAGCCTCAACCCAGTACTGCGAAACACCCATACACTCTCACATTCACACACACTCATACACTACAGCCAGTTATATAATTATATATTGTCATTCTGGCATTATATAATGAGTGGCATAAAATGAAAAATGACAATAATAACGTTTATTGCAATATATATCATACAACAAAAAATAGATATCGTTACAGGCCAAATATCGAATATATACATCAAAAAAAATTTTTGCTGCTTGTTCAAACTACTTATTTAAAATCAGCTGAATCAACACAATTGTTTAATGTTTTTTTTGGGACAACTTATTTGTTTTATGCTAAATCCACTTACATTTGTAGAAATCATTAAGTTCACATAATCAATTAGTGTCTTGTCTATACAGTTGAAACCAGAAGTTTACATACACTCTAAAAAAAGGAGCATAACCATTTTTTTTTTAAATGTCTGATGGTAAATCATACTAAACGTTTACTATTTTGGGTTTTGGTCACTTTCTAACAACCTAAAACCAACAAAATGTCAACATCATTTGACGTCGTTATTGGACATCAAAATAACGTTGTCCCTAGACGCTGTCCAGACCTTGAATTTTGGTCACCTGACATCACAACCTAAATCTAACCTAATATTAACGTCTTATGACGTTGTGTGCCTGCTGGGCAATAACTAAATACACTACAGAATGTTACGTTTACACACATCCACAAATTAGATGTAAATGCATCAGCTTTTTACAGCGTAACACTCACTTGCTACTCTTGAGTACTTTTGAAATGTCTACTTTTTACTCATACTTTGAGTAATATTTACAACAGATACTTTTACTCTACTTGCACTACATTTTTAGGCCAGTAATGGTACTTGTACTTGAGTATGATTATTCAGTACTCTTTCCACCACTGTATGCCGCTTGCCTCACACCTCCATTGGAAATAACGAACTTGCGCAAACCCGAAAAGATGTGATATGTGAATATCCCTTAAAGGCCCTGTCATTTGTGATCTCCAGTTGTTGATCTTCTTGCACAGACATGCTGGATTCACCTGATTTGTTGACAAATGGGTTGCGGATCCATTCCTTGGCAGTTCGTGGGTCCTTCACTGGCCTTTTCCCCTTCGGAAAGAAACTTTCCAAAGACGTTTCTTTCTTACTCATTTTGCTGCTTGTGGGTTAAATTTGAGCACTCAAGTGACCGAGATGTAAGCAAAAGAATACGGTCATTTTCCAAAATAAAAATTGTTCAAACTCATGTAATAAACCCCCCCGAAAATAATTAATGATTTCTTGTGTGGTCTGGTGGTTGAGGACCACTGCTGTAGATGATCGAAAACCAATTGCTTAAGGGGCTAATAATATTGACCTTAAAATGCTTTAAAAAACTGCTTTTATTCTAGCAATAATAAAACAAATAAGACTTTCTCCAGAAGAAAAAATATTATTGGAAATACTGTGGAAAAATTCCTTGCTCTGTTAAACATCATTTGGGAAATATTTTTTGAAAAAAAAAAAGAAAAATCACTAATAAGGGCTAATAATTTTGATTTCAGTTGTAAGGCTGCAAAATATAAAACACTGTTCTAGTGTTTATTTATTTATTTTAGGGAAAAACATTTACAAAAACACTTACATATTGTGGCTGTAATAGAAATAACCCATTAAAAGAGATAACACAGACCGTGATAACCAAATCGAAAGCCCCAAAATGGCTAGTATTTTGTAAAGTTGATCTCACATGCTGCAGTGGAGGATAAAACTGCACGTGTCCTCCTTCATTATCCACACATATGCTAATAGACGGAGATCTGGATCCCGCTCTGGGTCTTTTGCTGGTGAAGCATCTCCCTGCTTCGGTTTTAAAGATTACATTGATCTGGACTTCATTTAAGCCAAGAAGCGCTGCTGCAGTGAAGCGTTTGCACTGGTGTTCTTCTGGCTCTGTGTGAGTTCAGGCTGAATCTCTGCACTGAATGAATGGAGAGAATACCTTAAAACTCTCCCATTGCTGCAGAATAAGTACAGTTAGGAAGGATATCTGCATGGTGGCATCTAAAATGTTTATAATATAATATAATATAATATAATATAATATAATATAATATAATATAATATAATATAATATAATATAATATAATATAATATAATATAATATAATATAATCAACGCAATCTCATGGCAATTTGTAACTTTTTGATTAGTGGCTAATTCGAATGAATTCGTAAGATCTAATTTGTACAATTTTGTACGATTTGCTCATCACCCAATAACGGTTGGGTTTAGGGGCGGGGTTGGGTGCCACGCCTTCATTTTAAAATCGTACATTTTCGTACTACTCAACTCATGCGAATTTGTACGAATTAGCTACTAAACTGACAAAACGTAAAATACTTACGTTTCCTCGTGAGATCAGGCTAAATATAATATAATATAATATAATATAATATAATATAATATAATATAATATAATATAATATAATATAATATAATATAATATAATATAATATAATATAATATAATATAATATAATATAATATAGGGCGAGCACTGTCGCTTCACAGCAAGAAGGTTCCTGGTTTGAGCCCTCGGCTGGGTCAGCTGGTGTTTGCGTGGGTTTTCTCCGGGTTCTCTGGTTTCCCCCACAAGTCTAAAGAGATGCAGTTTAGGTGAATTGGGTAGGCTAAAAAATTGACCGTAGTGTATGTGTGTGAATGAGAGTGAATGGGTGTTTCTTAGTGATGGGTTGCAGCTGGAAGGGCATCCGCTGCATAAAACATATACTGGATAAGTTGGTGGTTCATTCCACTGTGGCGACCCTAGATTTATAAAGGGACTAAGCCGAACAGAAAATGAATGAATGAATATAATATAAAAACTTTTACATAAATTATAGTAAAATTACATATTAAGAAATGCAGAGAAACGCCTTAAAACATCTCTTTTTTTTGCGAATTGAATGTATTAAGAGAAATGCTTAATTTGTTTTTAAATTATTTTGTTTATATAATATTAAAATAAATACGACTATAGAAAAGAACCATATTGAATGGAGAAAATACCTTAAAACACTCCCATTGCTGCAGAATGAATACAGTTAGGGGGGGGGGGGGATATTTGCTTGGTGGCATCTAAAATGTTTTTAATATATAATATAATATAATATAATATAATATAATATAATATAATATAATATAATATAATATAATATAATATAATATAATATAATATAATATAATATTTGTTACATAAAATACAGTATAATTATAGTAAATGTGAAGGAAACGCTTTAAAAACATCTACTTTTTGCAAATTGAATGGAATTGCTTGGTTGTTTCTAAATGATTTTATGTCATTTCAAAATTAATATCTTTATAGAAAAAAAAAAAACATTTATTCAATTGATAAAATACCTTAAAACACTCCCATTGCTGCAGAATAAATGCATTTAAGGGGATGCTTGCTTTGTGGCATGTAAAATGTTTATAATATAATTTACATAAAATATTATAGTCAAAGTATAGTAAATGTGAAGGAAACGCCTTAAAATTAATATCTTTATAGAAAAACAACATTTATTTTGTTCATTTACTGTTTATTATGAATCTTTTTATTTATATACATAATTTTATGTAAAGTATTAGCATAATTTAATACAATTTCTCTATTAAAACATTATTTAAAATGAATGCAATTTATATGTTATATTTAAATATGAAATAAGTATTTATAATAATAAAACTAAAACAATATATAAGTATTTATATTCTAAAAATAATCATTGTTTTATTTATAGTGTTATTGTCAATATACGTAACCCACTTTATAACACACATTCATACTTTAAAGTAGTAAAAATCTGTAAAAATGGTTAAATATACTTTCTGTTTGGTCTGGTTTTGTTTTATGCTTAGCATTAAACTATAATATTTTTTTTATCCTAAAGATTGTATACATCAAGCTATGTTTCTATCGGTGAATGTTGCCTGCGTGCTTTCCTCGAAGATTTCAGATTTTATTCTTTATGTGGAGACATCTGGTTCTTAAAATCAAAGCCACACACGTTTATTCAGCTGTCTTTATGGGCACTTTTCATAGATGTAATGATTTCTATACTCTGCAGACTGTATATTCTCTCCCCAACCCCAACCTTACCACTAAACCAAAGGTCAAGGTCAAAATGTACTGGTATTGCTGTACTTTTGGGGACTGCATAAGGCAATGAATACACAACGGATGGAATACAAACACATACACACGCATCAAAAACATCATTGTTAAATATACATATACATTTTTCAGAATATATGGATGTTATACAATGATAAGATGATCAGGATAGAAAAAAATATTTTGAAACCAATTGCATCTTTAATGCATGGAAAGATGCATGCACACACACACTTGTACAGGTATCTTTATGGGGACTTCCCATAGAAGTAATGATGTTTATATTGTAGACTTTTTATATCCTACCCAATCCTAGCCCTAAATCCTGAAACAATCCACATTGTACATTTCCAAAATACTCCATTCTGTGTGATTTATGAGCCATTTCCCTCATGGTGGTGAAAAAAATGATGTTAAAATTGACTGATAATCCCATACTTGTGTGGACATTTGGTCCCCACAACGTAAGGAATACAAGGTGTACACACACACACACACACACACACACACACACAGTTGTAAATGCATTCAATCCATCAAACACATCTTTGTTTGCTAAATATATATAAATTTGTTCTGTAAATCAAGATGTTACATAAAGATAACTAGAAGATCGGATAGAAAATATATTGGTTTGATGCATTCAAAAGACGCACACACACAAATGCATACATCAAAGCGTGTATGGATGGTTACAGAGTGTATTTCTCCAGAAGTAAAGGCTGTGGCGATTATTCCGGAGATTGAATTGGTGACATCAGAAGCGTTGACACCGGCAGCTTTGCTTTCCATTGGTTTAGTGCAAACGTGATGACATGAAAGGGAGTTGGAGCTCCAAGTATAAAACTCCAGCAGGCGCACAAACCCACGCAGCGCGCGGACTGAAGGACTGACTGCATCACCGCCGCTCTTCTGCCCAATCCAGCCTTCTTCCTTCATCTTCATACTCTTCATCCAGCATGAGTGAGGTGAGCTTTCCTCCATACACAATGCACATCACTCACAGAAGACGGGGTTTCCCGAAGAGGAGACACTCTCTCTCTCTACAGTATGTCCGTGCAACTGGAAACGCACCATTAAGACAATGCTTTGAACTTGCGGTGCTTGCAGAATGATATTTGAGTTTGAGCGCTTGTTTTCTTCTCGGCAGCCGTCTTTAAACTCAATTGCCAGACACCATTGAGGCATTCGTCGAAACAATATGATTAGTGTGGCTTAAAAAGAGCGCGAGGGATGGAGGATATTGGTGTGGTATCATGTGCGCTCGCTGGCAGATTGTCGAATCAGCGATATCCGCGCGATGATTAATGATGCGACCGGAGACAGATGTCAAATAAAACTCTACCCTAAGAGCATACGGAGATAATTTGTGAATGATGGGATGCAGATATATGTG
>LR812528.1:45252098-45269598 GCA_903798195.1 Danio kyathit | reverse complement strand
TTAGCAAAGAACAAAATAAAGCTTTAACTGATATTAATTATAAAAAAAATCTAAAAATGTTTTAAACAACTTAAAATATGTATTAGTTAGATTAGATTAGATTCAACTGTATTGTCATTACACATGTAGAGTACAGGGTAAGAAAAATTCAATTCAATTAATCTTTATTTGTATAGCGTTTTTACAATGTAGATTGTGTCAAAGCAGCTTCACATAGAAGATTATAGTAAATTGAAGTAAAATGAGTATCCCCAGGTGGAAATAGAGAATAAAGAGAATAATTAGCTGCTGTTCATAGTGTATATAAACGAGATGCGTGGAGCACATTCATGCATCATACCGGTATGTGATGCATTGAGTGTATGCTTTACTAAAAAGATAGGTCTTTAATCTAGTTTTGAACTGTGAGAGTGTGTCTGAGCCTCGGACATTATCAGGAAGGCTATTCCAGAGTTTAGGAGCCATAAATGAGAAGGCTCGACCTCCTTTACTCGACTTCACTATTCTAGGTACTTGAATAGTTTTGAGATCTTAAAGAGTGGGTTGGATTGTCGCGAGACAGGAGGTTGATTAGATAAACATAATATAATCTATGTATAGACCATTCAATGTGGTAATGTCATTGGCCCATGAATGCTTTTTGTACTATTTCATAACTGTAACAAGAGGCAATTCAATCATATCTTCACGTTAAAACAGCTATCATAACATTATTCATCAATATGTGGATTTTCGGAAGCTATAGAAATTAAAAATGTAAAACATCAGGACCATTGTTATTGTTTACATCCCTCAAAATGGTCTATATCTAACTATATCATATGATCAATCCACCCTTCATCCATAAATCAACTGAATCATTGACTGGTCAAGAATTCAGTCGATTTATGAATCATGAACCACTTCTACAATACATTTACAGTCTGATTTTTGAGTGTAAACAAAGCAAGCGCCTTTAAAAGACATGAGGATGAGTAAAAAAAAGAGAGAGATTGTGAAAACGAGCATCTGTTCAGTTTGCCTGTCTGAATCAGCGTGAGGATTTGATGCGTTTTGGAGTGTAATCTCTTACGCCTGAAATGGGCTCTCTGACACATTTACCTGATTCGGTGGGCTATCGGAGTTGTTCTGTTTAAACAGGGATTTAATATGTATATGCAGTGATGAGATCAGAGTGAGAGATTACGCACAGTCAGCATTGACCTCGAATGCGCGCGATTGGTCTTTCCATTTGAGTGGAAAAATAACTTTTTTTTTCCTCTTTGCCTTCCCATTAGGGCTGTACAATATATCGTTTGACATCAAGATACAGTTGACGTCAAAATTATTAGCCAAAATTATTTTTTTCAAATAGTTCCCAAATGATGTTTCAAGAGTTCACACTTAAATAATGCTTGACTATTTTAGCAGGTTTGGCATGCTGTCCCGGGAGAGAACCCTGAGCTCGGAGATAGATGAGCCCAAGGCTCCCGCCTGGTCAATAAGCATTAGGAGGGATACGAGATCAGGTAGTTCTCGATAACTTCCCAAGAATAGACTGCGTACCCAAGTGCGCCAGTTTGTACGTAGTAGGTGCTTGTGACTTTAACTTTTGTTGCGTGTTTTTTGAGTGTGGGAGGAAACCGGAGTACCCGGGGAAAACCCACGCGAACACATTGTGTTGACTGGCTCAGCTAGCCAACGACCCCCTTGCTGTGGGGCAACAGTGCTTACCACTGAGCCACCATATCACCCAAACTTAGGCACTGTTTACACTAATGCGTTTTCGTTTTAAAACGCATAAGTTTTGCTACGGTTACACCATCCGTCCACACTACGCCGGAGTTTTCGAGCCCCGAAAACGGAGCGTTTTGAAAACGGTGAAGAGCCCGTTTTAAAACTGAAACGCTGCTGCTCCGTCTCTTTGTGGATGGGGGAAAACGGAGACATCTGAAAACGGAGGCGTGGCTGCTGAGATTCGCTACCTGATTGGGGCTTTTGGGTCATTGCGTATCCTTCCCTTATTTGTCAAGCCCCTATCACATGACTATAACGCTACCGGAAGACGGCAGACCAGCCTTCACTGTAAACAACAACATGGTCACAGAAATGGGAGCGTTGTTTGCACTATTGTCCGTTTCAGGCGCCATTGTGCAGTTAAACTCTGCCTTTTTTACTACAGCAGCTGCATATATTCGCAAGAGGCAAGCTATTGTACGAGCACTCGCCAATCGCTCGCGTTCATCGTTCAACCATCGTTTGTTGACTAACAATCACCAAATGCCGAGCGAGACACATGCTTCCTGTTTATACTTGAACTTGCATGCCCAGAGTGCGCGAATGGTCACGTGATATACGTTTTTGGTGGAGTAGTGTGGACGGAGATATGTTTAGAAACGCTAGATGAAACGCTAGTGTGGACGCGGATCGTTTTTGATAAAAAACGCCGTTTTAAAACGAAAACGCATTAGTGTAAACGGGGCCTTAGAATTGAGGTGGAGGGAGAAGGGATAGATTGGGAGGGGGGGGGGGGGGGGGGGTTCCAAAACGAAGATGAGGAATGAAGTTTAGGCTGGATATTTATATTAAATTTGGAATGATCCGATTGGCTAGTTAGTGATTAGTGATAGGGATCAGCTTTACTCAATCCTATTACGTGCTCCTCTCGAAATTAGTTTGTGAAACTTCACTTAACAGAGCAAGGGATTTTGCAAAGTATTTCCTATAATATTTTTTTCTTCTGAAGAAAGTCTTATTTGTTTTATTTCGGCCAGAATAAAAGCAGTTTTTAATAAAAAAAAAAGCATTTTAAGGGCAATATTATTAGTCCTCTAAGCATTATTGGTTTTCGATTGTCTACAAACAATCGTTATATAATTTACTTGCATAAGCTAACTTGCATAATTAACCTAGTTAAGCCTTTAAATGTCACTTTAGTGTCTTGAAAAATATCAAGTAAAATATTATGTACTGTCATCATGGCACAGATAAAAGAAATCAGTTATTAGAAATTAGTTATTAAAACTATTATGTTTAGAAATGGTGGCTCAGTGGTTAGCACTGTTGTCTCACAGCAAGAAGGTCGCTGGTTCTAGTCCCGGCTGGGTCAGTTGTCATTTCTGTGTGGAGTTTGCATGTTTTCCCCATGATCGCGTGGGTTTCTTCTGTGTGCTCCGGTTTCCCATACAGTACAAAGACATGCTGTACAGGTGAATTGAAGAAACTAAATTGGCCATAGTGTATGTGTGTGTGTATGAGTGTGTATGGGTGTTTTCCAGTACTGGGTTGTGGCATCCGCTGTGTAAAACATATGCTGGATAAATTGGCGGTTCATTCCACTGTGGCGACCCCTGATGAATAAAGGGACTAAGCCGAAGGAAAATGAATGAAAATACAGGAGGGCTAATAATTCTGACTTCAACTGTATATCGCCATGTGTAAATCCACAATAGTCGCATTGCACGATTTTGCATGTCATATCAGTTGTAGTTTATTCATCCTTTAGGTAATTTGAGTGGGGTTATAGTTGACCTGGAACCACATTGTGGAGAAATTGTAAAGTTTAACCCTAATAGAGTGAATGTTGCTTTTGTTTTTAAGGCCTATGACTGTAAGATTTAGTGTATATGTATACGTTAAAGTACAGGTGAAGTCAGATTTATTAGCCCCCCTGTTTATTTTTTCCCCCAATTTCTGTTTAACGGAGGGAAGATTTTTCCAACACATTTCTAAACATAATAGTTTTAATAACTCATTTCTAATAACTGATTTATTTGATCTTTACCATGATGACAGTAAATAATATTTTACTAGATATTTTTTAAGACACTTCTATACAGCTTAAAGTGACATTTAAAGGCTTACTTAGGTTAATTAGGTTAACTAGGCAGGTTAGGGTAATTAGGCAAGTTATTGTATAATGATGGTTTGTTCTGTAGAGTATCGAACAAAATATAGCTTAAAGGGGCTAATAATTTGACCTTAAAATGGTTTTTAAAAAATTGAAACTCCTTTTATTCTAGCTGAAATAAAACAAATAAGACTTTTTCCAGAAGAAAAAATATTATAGGAAATACTGTGAAAATTTCCTTGCTCTGTTAAACATCATTTGGGAAAAATATGAAATAAAAATAAAAAAAAATCAAAGGAGGGCTAATAATTTTGACGTCAACTGTATATTTACATCTAATTATTCAGTTTCTTTACCTGAATACAGCTAAACTCTTGAGAAAACCATAAAGAGCTGTCTGTTTCATTTAAGTGGATTAATCATCCCAATGAAAATGAAATTATGACTTCTTTCCAAATTAAGCTATTCAAGTCATTTGGTGAATTTAAAATTCATATGGCACAATATATTGCAAAAAAAACAATCAACTTTCCAACATTCCCCTGAAAAGCTACAGCATGCTGTTTACAAATCTGTACATTACACAACTAGAGAATGAGATCGTGGTCCAAAAAATGTCCAGATTTGGAGGGCAGGAAGAGATTGAAATGCCGTCCACATACAGCAATTTTAAGAGGATTTGTAGATGAGTTTTGTTGCCGTATGAGATTATGCAACACTGGATGGATTTAAATCTGGACAATAATAGATGTCGTCTTCTGACATCTCTTATGAAGGCACACTTTAAGTGCTTGCGTTCGCTTCTGGATGTCGTAATTGGAGTGTGGAGTGCACTCATGTCGTTTTTGTCTAGATAAATTGAATGAATATTTCTGTCCTTTCATCTTACAAAAACGTGAAGCATTTTTAGTGCAAATCAGAAAAAAAGAGAAGAGTACATGTAATGACGTTGTTAAAATTGACATTTAAAGGAAAATATCGCAGCATACTCAAAGGTTTCAGGTATTTAAAGATGATAGGGATGAGCAATATAGCCTTTTCCAAAACATTATAATTATTTTTTTTAAATGTTTAATTAGTCAGCTTAAAAATGTAACTACTAAATTTGGCAGTGTTTAACCATCTGGTTAACTGAAAGCCTCTTCTTGTGCAGTACAAATGGTCAACATGGTGTAAATCAGTGCTTAATTTGTGAATTGCGAGGTCCCGGAAGAGATTGAGGTAACGGACTAGGATGGAGCGGGGGGTTGTCGTGGACGAAAGTGAAGAGGGTTGGGGAGTCGCGGAAGAAACTGAAAGTGATCAGCGGACGGGGGAGGAGGGTGGTTGAGGAGGGGGATAAGTAAAATGAGGTGCCGGATCAGATTTCAGAGGTGCCGGATCCGGTGTGTTCTGGCACAAATTAAGCCATGGTGTTAATGTAGAACAAATGAATATTTTCATGAAATATGAAAGCAAGTATTGTACAAACTAATTCAAAATGTACAGTTGAAGTCAGAATTATTAGCCGCCCTGAATTATTAGCCCCCCTGTTTATTTTTTTCCCCAATTTCTGTTTAACTGAGAGAAGATTTTTCCAACACATTTCTAAACATAATAGTTTTAATAACTCATCTCTAATAACTGATTTATTTGATCTTTGCCATGATGACAGTAAATAATATTTTACTAGATATTTTTCAAGACACTTCTATACAGCTTAAAGTGACATTTAAAGGCTTAACTAGGTTAATTAGGTTAACTAGGCAGGTTAGGGTAATTAGGCAAGTTATTGTATAATGATGGTTTGTTCTGTAGACTATCGAAAAAAAAATCTAGCTTAAAGGGGCTAATAATTTTGTCCTTAATATGGTTTTTAAAAAATTTAAAACTGCTTTTATTCTAGCCGAAATAAAACAAATAAGACTTTCTCCAGAAGAAAAAATATTATCAGACATACTGTGAAAATTTCATTGCTCTGTTAAACATTATTTGGGAAATATTTAAAAAAGAAAAGAAAAGAAAATTGAAAGGGGGGCTAAAAATTCTGATTTCAACTGTATATATATAGAAATTAGGGATGCATGATATATCGGCGACCATATCATTATTGGCCGATAAATGCTATTTTTAATGTTATGGTTATGAATCCGATATGAAAATTAGGCTGGTGTCCGGTGTATAGGCCTAAAGTTTATTTCCAGTCCATCCTTGCTTTGTGTGGTATTGCTGTGCGTTAATATCTCAATAGGTAACCATATTCCGTATCATTGTAGATATGTTTGAAAGTGTCATTGTGTATTTTGGTTTAAATTCAGCAGTGTAAATGAAACCACACTGAACTGAACTAAACTGAACTTCAACTCTGAAAACTGGACTGGCACAGTTTCAATCTACTAGAACTTCTATGTTAAACTGCTTTGACACAATCTACATTGTAAAAGCGCTATAGACATGATGAATTGAATTGAAATTTGAAGTTTGCATGTTCTCCCCGTGTCCACGTGGGTTTCCTTCGGGTGCTCCGGTTTCCCCCACAGTCCAAAGACATGCGGTTCAGGTGAATTCAATAAGCTAAATTGACCAAAGTGTATGTGTGTGAATGAGTGTGTATCGGTGTTTCCCATTGATGGGTTGCAGCTAGATGGACATCCGCTGCGCAAAACATATGCTGGATAAGTTGGTGGTTCATTCCACTGTGGCGACCCCAGATTAATAAAGGGACTAAGCCGAAATGAAAATAATTGAATGAAAGCAAAATGCTTTACGAAGACTGTTATGCTTCCTGATGGTGAATGGGGTTGTAGTCATACCTGTATGACAGGTAATATTTAGTAGTACAGTCATTTATTTCAAACATTGACTGGGAAATGGTTTTATTTTTACCTTATTAAAAAAAGTGTTCCATTTGAGACGACACTAGATTCATATACTACATACTTAAGTGTATAAGTGGATAGTGTATGGTGCATTTGGGACTCCATTTTTAAGTATTGTTTGCTTAAATCTTAAATGCGCACTTTGGTATTGTTTTGGAGCACAATAGCTTCTAGATTATAACTTTATAGGCAAATTTGTACTTTGGCATTAAGTAAATAATGTAGGTCTGGCATAGTGTTTGCACAGTCGCATACAGTTGCAGTTGCAGTTTGCCATACCCTAATGTAGGGCTGTGCGATTAATCGCAATTGCGATTTGAAATGTTGCGATTATCCAATGCTATCTCACGGCGATTCGTAACTTTTTGATTTAGGGGCTAATTCGTATGAATTCGTACAATCTAATTCGTACAAATTAGTACGATTTGCTCATCACCCAATGACGGTTGGGGTTAGGGGTGGGGTTAGGTGCCACGCCTCCTTTTTAAATCGTACATTTGGTAACACTTTATTTTGATGGTCCATTTGAGTATTAGTAGACTCTCTGCTTAATATCTGTTGATACTGACATTTAATTAGTTGCCGAATTAGTTGCAATGTATCTTAAATTTAACTAACGGACCATCAAAATAAAGTGTGACCGTACATTTTCGTACGACTGAACTCGTATGAATTTGTACGAATTAGCCACTAAACTGACAAAACGTAAAATATTTACATTTCCTCGTGAGATCAGGCTGGATTATCTAATCACAAGTGGCTGCGATATGAAATATATATTACTTAACTCCCCCCACCCAGAGCAAATGCGTGACTGCTGTCTGTTTGTGCAATTGAGTGAGCACACTTTTCTTCTGCCCAATCAGAATTGCTCAACCGAACTAAGCGGAACGTCCACAATAAAAAACAAACAAAAAGCAAAATGCGAACAAGTGGGATGATGGTGTTTGCCGCATCAGAAGCATTAATAGACTAATTCAAGAGTTCACACTTAGCTAATGATTAATTATAAAGCTTGTTTGGCATGCTGTCCCGGGAGAGAGCCCTGAGCTCATAAGATCCTCGAGCCCGGGGCTCCCTCCCGTTGCAAGGCGAGAGGGGAGATCGAGCTCAGGTAGATCTCGAAAACTCCCCTGTCGTAATGATTGAAGAGCAGATAGTAGTTCTCTTTAACGAGATAGGTACTAGATAGGGAGCAAGTCTATAGTGTTGATTAATCAATAACTTAGGCTGCATGTTTTTAATCGGTGGGAGGAAACCAGAGAACCCGGGGGAAACCCACATGAGCACGGGGAGAACGTGCAAACTCCACACAGAAATGCCCGCTGGTTTGGTAAAGCCTAGAACCATTGACATACTTGCTGTGAGGCAACAGCACTAAGCGCTGGGCCGCCGTGTCACCCATCTAGGAAAGAGGAGGAGTAGGGGTGGAAGGGGGGATTCTTCAAAGCGAAGATATCGGTGATATGAAACCCGGGGTATTTATAGTAGCTTAGGAATCATCTGATTGGTGCATGGTGATTTGGATAATGTGGGTCCAGCCGCTAGCAATCATAAGCACGCGATCCTCTCGAAATTAGTTTATAAATAAACTTCACTTAATATCAGAAAAAAACAGAACATCGGTAATATCGGAATATCTTGGTTTCAAAGTAACAAACACCCATAAAAGCCAGGTCATTTGTAAGAGCTGTAGCAGAACAAGGAAACACAACAACCAGCACCTAAAAAAGCACCACACGTGGCTATATGAGGAGTGTCTTGCTAAAAAGTCAACTACTGCCAGAGACACTCATTCTGGTAGCAAGCAACAGCAAAGGACAATTTCAGAGATGTTTGCAGTTGCAGTTTTTTAACTTAATAGAAGTTAATATATTTTAAGTTCCTTGTTTTTAAACAACACTCACTGCATTTTAGCAGTAAGAAGCTACAATACAGATCGAGCTGAAGCTTGATTACAAAATTAAATTGCAAATCAAATCGAAATCGCAATATCTGTCAAAAAAATAAATAAATAAAAAACGCAATTAGATATTTTCCCCAAATTGCACAGCCCTACCCTGATTTAGACCTCTCAAAAAATGTAACTTTAAGTCACAATGTGGAGTGCAAGATCTGTGATTGGTCAGTTAGCTGTAATGAGTGTGGGTGAGGCCAAATGCTATGATAGTGGAGCAAGGCCTGTGATGCGAGTGTTAACAAGTTTTGTGTTTATGTTATGATTGAACCCCCTCTTGCTTCCCTGAATGATTGTGAGTTTAAACTGCTGTTACAGTAGCACTGCATGCATTTCTGAAAAAAAACTCAAAACACTGGCGAAGAAAAACAACATAGTGGATCATAGAAACCCCACAAGATGTGTTTCCATTTTGTATGAAAATGCACATAAAAAAAACAAAACAAAAAAAGCGGGTGTTTGAAAGTAACTCATGTGTTCCTCTTGTAGAAAAACATCATAAGATGTTTAGTGACTCAATGTGTTACAACAATTTTAGAAGACTAAACAATTTTTTGATATAGTGTACAACCAAGCACATGTGGTCAGAACACAAACGAGTTGCAGGTAATGAAGTATAAACCGTTTCCCCTAAAGAAAAGGCCCGTCTAAGCAAAAGGCTGTCTGGCATCTGTAGCTCCGCTCACGCTCTGCCTCTTTGCCCTTATTTGATAACCTCCACTCGGCGTGAACAAAATAGCGACGGTTGGCCATGCCTACTTGTAGCTTCCTTTGTGCTCTTCAGAAACCTATGGGTGACATGATGGATACGGCCATATCTTTTACAGTCGATGGTTGTAAGGCAAAAATGCGCCATTTAAAAATAAAATAAAGTTTTATTAATATTAAACAGTACTTTATTCGTTTAATTTTATACAATATTCCAGTTTTGCACGTTTAATTTGCATATTCACATGGAAAAATAGCTACTGCCTTCCAGCATTTTACAAGAGGTATTGCATTGCAACTCAGACAGAGCGCAGTAATATAAACGTTCACTTCGGCGTTGACTTTCTGTAGAGGATTCACCAATGGCGAATGCTAATCACTCAGTCAGAAGTATAAATTGGGCCAAACACTAACATATGCATCCATCACCACATCACAGTAATCACATAATACCAACTTTCTGTTTTCAAGAATAGCATTGGCATCATTAAAGCCGCTGCTGGGCACTAAATAACGATGCAAGCCGTTTAGCAGTATGAGAGTTACCATACGCGAAATAACCTGTATACCTTTAGTGCGCCTGATCTGTTTGGATCTACATCTGAACAGAGCAGCTCCGTGTGCTGGGGTAAACATGGCTATGAACTTGATGGAGATCAAAAGCAACTCATGGCCCTGGAGGTGCAAACACTGGATGTAATCAGGCCTGACAATTGATTTTTATACATTATGGCCCAGCGCTTCTGCATCTTCCACACGGATAAAGAGGAAAAGGGCACTGGACTGTGTGTGCAGGGGAACCGGGCTACACACGCATGATCGACGGCCCCCATGTTAGCGGTCCAGTGTCCTGCTGCCTGTTTATGTCTTCATCTGACTCTTGGCGCATTAAACATCCAACGGTGCGCCACTAGAGCACATGAGCCGATTTACTATGGCAAGCCATTTTAATGTTTCAGCTATAAACCGTACTACCATCTTATTTATTGCGACTACACTATAAAAAATGACTGTGCCAATTAGTTATCACAACTTAATATTTTAAGCTAAGTTAGCTTATCTGGATTGGGTGTGTTGACATAACATATATCAAAGTTTTACTTGGCTGAACTTATTAGACTTTAAAAAAAAGAGTCATATATGCAACTTATTTATATTTGTTTACTTCTGCATGACGTCAGATGATGATTGTGGTGGTAAAAAAAGGATTAGGTGGGTTGACAAAATTTGGGTAGGTTTGGGATAGGGATGCACCGATCCCGATACTTGGATCGGATATCGGTTCGATACCGCATATTTTTGCTAGATCGCGTATCGGCCAGCTGGTACCGATTCATATCCGATCTGTAATTTATAAGCCAACAAAAACCACGAAGGTAGCCTATTATATGGCAATAGAAAATGTTCTAAAGGCATTCTATAGATCAGGGGTGCTCAACCCTATTCCTGGCGATCGACCTTCCTGCAGTTTTCAGTTGCAGCCCTTATCAAACACACCTGCCTGTAATTATCAAGTGCTCCTTACGTTCTAAATAATTGGTTCAGGTGTGTTTGATCAGGGTTGGAGCTGAAATTAGCTGGAAGGTTGATCGTCAGGAACAGGGTTGAGCATCCCTGCTATAGATAATGTGAAGTACAGATGAATATTCGAGTGGTTAAATTCATGTTCAGTTCAGCGCTTCCTGCTGCTGCTCCTGTCAATCATTCTTCATTCATTCACAATTCAAACTGCGTTTCGCGTTCATGACAACATGAAAAACTTGCGACATGCGCCGCTCCGTAAGTATATTCTTACAATAAGTTTCTGTTCTCTCATCCTTGCGACTGAGTTTATTCTTCCGAGGGGAATACTTTAAGTGGTGCGGATAGTTTGCATACCTGCCAACATTTGGTTTGTAAATTCCGGGAGAGGGGGGTATTACGTCATACGCTAATTTGCATATTACTGACGTCATCACGTTCTACCATTTCTGTTTGTTTAACAGCCTATGGTAAATAAATGGGGTATTTTATATTTCGCACTACGCTTTATGTAAGCTTGTCAATTTAACTAAATTTATTGCTGTTTGAATAAAGTATATCATTATAGAGGAGTAGGGAATCTGCAGTAATCTCTCAGACGTAATATACTCAGACAAGTTCTGAAACTCTCACTTAAAACATCTCTGATTGTGCAACAAGAATAAACGGTCAAATTAAATTGTTAAAATAAAGGAGAAGCAGATCGGGTTGACTGTACAAATACCTTCAAACTGCCACCTGTTCTAAATCATTTGCTCTGCTCTCAGGCCTCAGGGGAGGGGCTGGCGGCATCACCCGCAGCTCGTTGAGAAGAGTAGGGACGGTACAGTAATGGACAAACGACAGTCTATAAAAATAGGGCGGGGAAATTCCGGGAGTTTACCGGGAGACAGAACAATGCGGGAGACGGGTCTGAAATACGGGAGACTCCCGGGAAAAATGGGAGTGTTGGCAGGTATGATAATTTGTAAAGCCTGGGTCAATGTGGTCAAAGTAGTTGATTAAATTAATAAAAGTGAAACTGACTGCCCGGCGCATATGGATTGTCATTAACAGAAAATTATTTATGTAATATAAGCTACTCTGAAACTATGAATATTTCACTGTAATTTTATATATTAATATTTTATTTAACAGACCTGTTTGTCAGTTAGTGCGACTGTTTGTTCAGACTGCATGATTTTCAAAGTAGTCGTGTCTTGGATGTTTTCACACTGCATGACTATCCGGGTTAGCGTTCTGTCGGTGCTGTGTTTACACTGTAGGATGGATCGGCGACAGGAGAGTTCACACTGCATGACTTTAAAATAGGAAGAAACATAGACAACTATGTCCAAACTACGTCTCACAACCAAACAAACGCGAGAAGTGACTTGGAAACAATGCAAGGTCACGTAATATCTTTCATTATTAACTACATAATGTAATCAGAAGGCTTTAGCTTTAGAAACTTGTGTTGTTCACCTGGCTTTTGAAGAGAATTAACTATCTCTCCTCAACTTTTTTTATTTTTCGACCTGATTGTGATATTGATCAGATGACACGTCAAACAGACACAGTGCTCCTGCTAAATTTATACTAGTTTTTCCTCCATTTCATGGGTCCAAATAAACTGAAAATGAGCACTTTTAACTTCTCTCCCAGCCTCCCGCTGGCCTGCAGGTACCCATACTAGTGAATGCTGCTCTCTGATTGGCTGTAGGTGATCGCGGATGTTATTTTCAATCAGAAAACATTTCACACTGCATGATTTGAATCACCGACAGCTCCAGATATTTAGCACGCCAAATATCTCACGACTCATCTGCGATTCTCTCAGATCGCGTCCTTGATAGTTCACACTGTGTAATTGACACTCACGTGCACGAGCACCGATTTGCCTGTGATTTTAGGCATTTGTCGGCGATTTCTCAAAACCTGTCGGTGAGTCAAAATCAGGGCTAAAATCATGCAGTCTGAACTCGGCATAAGCGGACCTTGTTTTAAACTTCACCTCAAATATTCTTTTTTGTAGATAACTGACCAACAAAAATACATTAAAATAACCAACAAATTACACCACACGAAATTCGTTTCAAAAAGATTATTTCATAGAAATATCTGGCTTTGCTAAAAGGCTCGTTATTTTACCAACGATTAGGGTAGCCTATTTCAGATTTTTAAAAAAAATCTTAATATTAAAAGGAAAGGACCCCAACAAATCATATCAATGTCATAATGAATGTTGAAATAATGTAGTCCATAGTTTATAGCAAGCATCATGTTTTTAGTTAGATTGTGCCGTCTGTCATATACAGTTGGCTTATAGGTCTGTTATTTTTACTAAAGAAGATATATTATTTCAGTTTATCACTAAAACTACTGTATACCCATTTCAATGATTTATTTTCACCAGTGAAACCAATATAACATCTCAACATTCACAAATATACATTTCTGACATTCAAAAACAAAACAAAAACAAATCAGTGACCAATATAGCCACCTTTCTTTGCTAGGACACTCAAAAGCCTGCCATCCATGGATTCTGTCAGTGTTTTGATCTGTTCACCATCAACATTGTGTGCAGCAGCAACCACAGCCTCCCAGACACTGTTCAGAGAGGTGTACTGTTTTCCCTCCTTGTAAATCTCACATTTGATGATGGACCACAGGTTCTCTATGGGGTTCAGAGCAGGTGAACAAGGAGGCCATGTCACTAGTTTTTCTTCTTTTAGACCCTTTCTTGCCAGCCACGCTGTGGAGTACTTGAACGCGTGTGATGGAGCATTGTCCTGTATGAAAATCATGTTTTTCTTGAAGGATGCAGACTTCTTCCTGTACCACTGCTTGAAGGTGTCTTCCAGAAACTGGCAGTAGGACTGGGAGTTGAGCTTGACTCCATCCTCAACTCGAAAAGGCCCCACAAGCTCATCTTTGATGATACCAGCCCAAACCAGTACTCCACCTCCACCTTGCTGGTGTCTGAGTCGGACTGGAGCTCTCTGCCCTTTACCGATCCAGCCACGGGCCCATCAAGACTCACTCTCATTTCATCAGTCCATAAAACCTTACAAAAATCAGTCTTCAGATATTTCTTGGCCCAGTCTTGACGTTTCAGCTTGTGTGTCTTGTTCAGTGGTGGTCGTTTTTCAGCCTTTCTTACCTTGGCCATGTCTCTGAGTATTGCACACGTTGTGCTTTTGGGCACTCCAGTGATGTTGCAGCTCTGAAATATGGCAAAACTGGTGGCAAGTTTAATCTTGGCAGGTGCACGCTTGACTTTTCTCAGTTCATGGGCAGTTTATTTTGCGCCTTGGTTTTTGGTTTGGTTTTTCCAGGCGCTTCTTGCGACCCTGTTGACTATTTTGAATGAAACGCTTGATTGTTGGATGATCACGCTTCAGAAGCTTGGCAATTTTAAGAGTGCTGCATCCCTCTGCAAGATATCTCACTATTTTTGACTTTTCGGAGCCTGTCAAGTCCTTCTTTTGACCCAAAGAAAAGGAAGTTGCCTAATAATTATGCACACCTGATATAGGGTGTTGATGTCATTAGACCACACCCCTTCTCATTACAGAGATGCACATCACCTAATATGCTTAATTGGTAGTAGGCTTTCGAGCCTATACAGCTTGGAGTAAGGCAACATGCATAAAGAGGATGATGTGGTCAAAATACTAATTTGCCTAATAATTCTGCACTCCCTGTATAGAAACTGTATTATGTTAAAAAAAAAAAAAAAAAAGGCACAGTATCGGGATCTGATCTGTATCGGTCGATACTCAGAATTTTGGTGTCAAGATTGGATCAGTTCCAAAAAAATGGTATCGGTGCATCCCTAGTTTGGGATCCGTTTGGATGTTTTGAACATGCATTTTATGTTAAATATTTAATAAAAACCTAGTGTGTGTACCTGCTCATTTTTAGGCATTTTTTGCATTAGTATCTGGATGCAGCCTTTATGATGCAAGCTGAGATTGCATCAATCAGAGATGCAATGTCAGACACAATGCACCTCTGTAAAACCCAACAGTCAACTTTATCAAATGAAAGGAGTGCAGTTAACTCAAAATTGACTGAAAGTTAATTCTACTCATTTGAAAAGAGTTTTGAACTCGGTGTTGAAGGTAATGAATTAATGAAATAGCTCATTACTTCAACTTAAATGGAGGAAGGTCACAGTACTCATATAGATTAGTTTTTTTACTCAAATGGTTTGTAGCAATGTTTTACAGTACAGTTGGTTTGAGTTCTCTTCATTCTCATACTCAAATGGATTAAGTTCACAGTACTCATTAAAATTAGTTTTAGAACTTAAATGGTTTGTTGCAGTTTCCTCAAACAGTTTGAGTTACCTTAACTTTTTGGGTTTTACAGTGACTCAATAGAGCTAGTGACGTCACTGTGAGGGGTAGGGTTAGGGGTGGGGTTAGGTGAGCCCGCTAAAAAGCATTGGTTGCAGCTCAGATTGCAGCCAGACCCCTCTTATTTTTTGTGCGTTTGGAAGAGTTTTGGACCGTTTGGGCTGGAAGCATTCAAGTTAATCTAGCAACACTGACCATCTTTTTCTCATTGTAATGTTGTGGTGTGTGTTTGTCTGAGGTTCTTCTTGGATACCTGATTCCTTGGTGAAATTTGTATTTGCAGACTTCAAAAATCTGTTTTTAGTATTAAATGTTTGCATCACCATATGCGGAATAAGAACAGGACGTGTGTTTGGATATAAATCTGTTTTTTGAACATTATTATTGTTCATTTATTCATTTGCTGGAAATTTGAACTGAATTTAGAAATAGGTTTGAAACAAATCTTTGTGCTTAACAAACAAAATTAAATATGTAGACTAATGGATGTCTTCAGTGGAGTGAGTTTCCAGTGTTTCCTTATCCAAGAAAGTAAAGGAGTAAAGTAAAGAGAAAGTAAAGAGGCTGAATGGAGGAGGCTCGTTCTTTATCCTCACGCTGCAGATTGTCTGTTTAACTGTTTTCTCGCTAGTGAAGCGTACAGTTTTTCCATGTACAAAGTCTACCATGTAAATAGCAAATGCGCCATGACGCGACACAACTGACACTTAAAGGGAATGGGAGATGAAACTCTGATTGGTTTAAGGCACGTTATGGTCAAAACACAGCGATAACGCATTAAGACAATAAGCACAACCCTGTTATGCTGCATTCACACCAGACGCGGAAGTAGCTCAAGCGCGAATGATTTACATGTTAAGTCAATGCAAACGTGCAAATAGACATCCTGCGGCGCGATACGCGTGAATGGTGGGACGCGGATGACGCGAATTGTGCAAATAGCGCGGATGTCGCGATACGCGCGAATGGCATGGCGCGAATTGAGCGTTTTGTGCGTTTGATGCTCCGCTCCGCGTTAACCAATCAGGAGCTTACTCTTGTGGGGGCGTGATTGTGACGTAGCACCTGTTGTTGGAGTCCCAGGGGAAATCCTCCAGCCGACACAGACATCAGTTCATCAAACTGGGCTCGGCTCAGTCAGAAGCACCGCTGAAAGCCTCTGTCATCCAGGTTAAGTTTCTGGAGGAGTTTATGAACTCACAGAGCTGAGTGCACCTCTGAAAGTATCTAGTAGACTCAGACACTGCTCCAAATGTATCGCCGCTGTTTTTTAGCCTTCATAAAAGCACATAAACACAGTTATTTTCTCAATAAAATCCATGTTAGCCATTTAGCAACAAAGCTACAGTCACCGGGCAGACAGAAGCCCTGCCCATGATGCGAATCTGCGTCTGTTCTGAAGTGAATTTGACGCGCGTTTCGCGTCTGGTGTGAACGCAGAGTTAGACCATAGACAGAGAGGATTCGGACATGACCTTAATGCTTTTACGCCATTCGCTTTAGACTTTGAGCCAACATCATTAAAATAGAGCCCTAATTGTGTTTATTTATACGATGAGGACTATATATATATATACATAATTTGCATGTGAATATTGAATTTGTTTTTTACCTCAATGCTGTTAAATTCCAGCGAAAAACCATTTATTTCATGTTTATCTTGGTTCTATTGTTTTAATCTGTGCTTTTTATTTTGTAATTTTTTACTGATGCACTCCCTTACAAAATCGTCCAGTCAATGTAAAATCATAAATTAATAGTCATCTTGTAAAAATTAGGCATTATATATTGCAGAATATACTCATATATATAAGCAGGACGCATTATATATCGCATTATATATCAGAAAAACGAACTACTGCAACGACCCCACTCTTGATATTTTGGAGCTTTGGTGATCCCGACGTAATATTTGCGTTATCATTGGTGAAATGTTTAAACGGCTTGCCACAGATGAGCTGTTTATTTCCGTGATCGGAGCAAACTCAGCAGCTCTGCGTTAGTCTGTCTGATGGATCAGCAGTGTGTTCAGAGTATCGAACCGGCTGTCAGAACCCAGAGTCATTATCGGCAGAGAGGGATTTGTTGGGCTCTCTCCTCGCTGGAGTCTGAAGGGGCTGATATTGATTCATGGAAAGCGGAAGCGCTGAAGTAAAGCCATAAGAAAGGAGGTTTGGCTGACGGAGTCCGTCTTACCTTTTCTGATCCTCCAATCTGCAGATTACAGCCGTCTGTAAGTGAATTATGGAGAAGAGCGATGGACAAATCTGACCGTGCAGCA
>LR812528.1:45186259-45251998 GCA_903798195.1 Danio kyathit | reverse complement strand
GTTCTGACAGAGACGCTCTCATGCAAATCTGATACGGCTGCTGACAACTGAAAAGTAATACATCGACTGGTTGTTAAACCAGCCGCCCACAAAAACTGCTCTGTCACTGGAGAGACAGTTTAACCTTTCACTTCTGTTTGACTGAAATCTGTGTAAAAATAGCACATTTAAACATCCTCAGAATTAATTTTCTTACAGACGTAAAGCCTGCACTCAAAAAGTTACTTTTCCTGCATGTTCAAACTACTTATTTAAAATGCAGACCCGCTAGTTTTTCGGGATTTTTTTTTGTTCCTGCTAAATTCTTAATTTAAACTCAAAATAATCGCAAAAAAGTAAATAATCTCATAAGACATCTAATTCTAAACCATATAATCAAATTTGTATTATTTCAGTTTGCAATTCATTGTTTTACATGACTTCTAGACATTGCATACGCAGCGCACATGATGTATTTGAGTGTCTCTCGACAAATGATGTCTCACCTGCGCCCTCACAATCCTAACATTACATGAAAGTGGAGGAGAATTGTTTTGCAGCCTATGCAGTAAGCAGATGGGGAGGAAGCATCAAGCGCAAGTGATTTAGATGCAAATCGAGTGAATGACACATTGGCCGTTTTCCGCATTTGACGTGCTTCAGAGTGCAAAAGAAAGTGAGAGCAAACGTCTAACAAATGGAGCAATGGAACAGACACAGATGTAGATTGGTTCAAGGATGACGGCCGCTGAATGTGACTTAATTGAAGGACATTATTTGTGCTTTACATGTATGGCTGGTATTATGATGAACGTCCAATCGATAAATGCCATTGAGAGAAAACGCTTCCCTGCCATTGACTAGTTTTACCACAATCCGTGTTTTAGGTGTGTTACGGTAGGGGAAGCCATAACGCATGTCCTGAGCAAGGTACATGATGCCAGATGCTCCAAGAAATGAAATCTGAGAAAGAGAAAGTAAGATTGTGGGTAAAAATAAGAGTTATACAACTTTCCTTTCGCTTAATCCCTACCGTTTTAGATCTTGTCTTGACAAGAGACCAAAATAAAGAAACTTTATTTGTATGATTCGTGTCAAGTAGGCTACGTAATATGCAAATAAGATATCACATATACATATATATATATATATATATATATATATATATATATATATATATATATGTATGTATGTATATATATATATATATATATATATATATATATATATATATATATATATATATATATATATATATATATATATATATATAGTCAGAATTATTAGCCCCCCTGAATTAATAGTCCCCTTGTTTATTTTTTTCCCCAATTTCTGTTTAATTTTTTCAACACATTTCTAAACATAATAGTTTTAATAACTCATCTCTAATAACTGATATATTTTATCTTTGCCATGATGACAGTAAATAATATTTTACTAGATATTTTTCAAGACACTTCTATACAGCTTAAAGTGACATTTAAAGGCTTAACTAGGTTAATTAGGTTAACTAGGCAGGTTAGGGTAATTAGGCAAGTTATTGTATAACGATGGTTTGTTCTGTAGACTATCGAAACAAAATATAGCTTAATGGGGCTAATAATTTTGACCTTAAAATGGGTTTTAAAAAATTAAAAGCTGCTTTTATTCTAGCTGAAATAAAACAAACAAGACTTTCTACAGAAGGAAAAATATTATCAGACATACTGTGAAAATTTCCTTGCTCTGTTAAACATCATTTGGCAAATATTTAAAAAAGAAAAAAAAAATTCAAAGGGGGGCTAAAAATTCTGACTTCAACTGTACATATATCAACGTCACTTTAGAGCTAGTATTTGGATGATTCTCTAGTGTAATGTCTAAAGTGATGACAAAACAGGTGATTTTGCTCACACTTTAAGATTATAAGGCTAAACGGAATGAAATGCCAATCCGTGTATAGAGATTTCCCAGTATTTCTCTGTTGCAGTTGGGAGATCACAATAATTAACCCCGAAAACTACAAAGCAAACACTACCAGATTACTGTTGTGTTTGAAAAAACGCTAAACACATACGGGCATTTCTTCTTTCTGTTAACTGAACTTGTCTGCAGTAGCGAAAACAGGAGACTCATTAGAAACAGGTGGCCATCTCCGGTTTTAAGACTTAAGATGAGTCCCATCTCACATTCAACACACTACAATTATATGGTATAAAAACAGCACTACAGCATACAAAAGAGAGAGATCGACTTAGAAAGTCACTTACCAGTTTAATAATGATTTGATCAGCTGGAGTTTAAAATTACGCTGTATTTTTCCTCCTCTAAGGGCTTATTATGCATCTCTGTCGCCATCTTGTGGATGAACATCATCAACTGTCTTTGCTCAAAGAAGGGCCACCGCCTCTCAGAAATTATAAATATTTAAAATAGGCTCTATCCTTATAAATAAACTGCATAGTTACAATCTAAACACCTACATTATAGACTAAAAAAGCCTCAAAAGTACATTATGTTGTGCAATATTTGTCAAACTGTAGAGTGTCCTCTGCTTGTTGCTGTATGTGGGCGGAGTAATACACAAGGGTGAAGAGGCTGGACGAGTGCTGGCAGAATATTGCACGGCTGTCAGCCAATCAGATTCAAGAAGCAGACAGAACTGTTGTATATTATGAAATATAGTCAACTTTTAATAATAAATATTTTATTAATGTACAATTTATTCAGTATTTTAAAGCAAATTTTAATATGATTTAATATGATCAATAAAAAATTATGTGTGGACATTTAAGCAAATATAATCCACTTTAGCTCAATTAGTGTTTATCTTCAAATCTTACTAACATTACAAATGGAAAATTTAACTTGTTAAAAAAAACTATTATTCAAATGACACAAAACATGCAACCGGCTGATCATGTTGATCATACCTGGTCCTTTTGAGCATCAAATGATAGGGGAAAATCTTGTTTTTGTAAAATACATTTCAAACAATGTACATTTATCATACCCCAGATTGTGTTGCGCCTGTGTTTACGCACTGTTATATGATGGCTGTATTAATAACTGCATGTGGTTTGTGATTGTTTCTGCTGTAAATCTCTGTCTGTGAATGAATGATGTCCACTGTAATGTGTGTCTGCTGTTCATCACAGTCATGTTTGTGGTTCAGCATCTCTCAAGTGGAATCATTGCGACGGCACACACACAGATCGGCTGAGATCCTCCGTAATCCCTCTAAACTGCAGCGCTCTGGCCGTAATCCTGCAGAAATATGAGAGAGAGAGAGAGAGAGAGAGAGAGAGACCAATGAGCCAGAGAAGGCAGATCAGGGCAAGATGAGGATTAGATGTGGATAGAGAGAGAAAAAAAGACCATTAAAGAGCCCACGGAGAAGACTGTAGCCCAAATCTGAGATCTGGTGCCTACACAGTGTTCACTGCTCCATGGATTCTAAGTAGGGCATATCTGGAGAAACCAAGAGAATTTGGTTGTTTTTCATTTAAAATTTGTCTTGAAAATATACAATCTAATAATTCTGGATTGTTTCAGCCTAAAAACACACAGACCCAACCTCTAGGTTAAAGCTGGTTTCATTTTCTTTTAACGTTTAGTCCATATTTGACCAACATCTGCTCCTCCACCTTCTGCTTCTCCTTCTTTTTCACTTCCTCCATCTGCTCCTCTTGCTCTTCTTCCTCTTCATCCCCCTCTTTTTATCATCCTCCTCTTTCTCCTGCTTCTCATCTTGCTCCTCCACCTCTTGCACCTCATCCTTTTCTTCCTGCTCCTTTCTCCTTCTGCTCCTCCTCCTCCTCCTTCTGCTTCTCCTCTTCCTAGTGCTCTACTTCCTGCTCCTCTTCTTCCTGCTCTTCATCCTCTTGCTCTTCCTGCTCCTCATCCTGCTCCACCACTTCCTACTCCTCTACCCCTCTACTCCTTATCCTCATTTTCCTGCTCCTCCTCTTCCTTCTTCTGCTCCTCATCCTCCTCCTCTTCCTGCTCCTCCTCTTCATTTCTCTGCTTCTATTCTTCCTCCTTTTCTTGCTCCTCCTCTTCCTCCTTTTCTCTGCTCCTCATCCTCCTCTTCCTCCTTTTACTCTTCATCCCCCTTTTTCTGATTTCCTTCCTGCTCCTAATCTTCTTCCTTCTGCTCCGCTTCCTGCTTCTCTTCTTCCTCCTTCTGCTCCTCATCCTCCTATTCCTGCTCCTCCTCTTACTGCTTCTGCTCCTCATCCTCTTCCCCCTTCTCCTCATCCTGCTCCACCACTTCCTGCTCCTCATTCCTCTCTTTCTGCTCCTCCTAATCCTCCTTCTGCTCTTCCTCCTCCTCTTACTGCTTCTGCTCCTCATCCTCTTCCTCCTTCTCCTCATCCCGCTCCACCACTTCCTGCTCCTCATTCCTCTCTTTCTGCTCCTCCTAATCCTCCTTCTGCTCTTCCTCCTCCTCTTACTGCTTCTGCTCCTCATCCTCTTCCTCCTTCTCCTCATTCTGCTCCACCACTTCCTGCTCCTCATTCCTCTCTTCCTGTTCCTCCTCTTCCTCCTTCTGCTCATCATCCTCATCCTCCCCCTTTTCTTTCTCTTCCTATTCCTCACCTTCACCTTCTGCTCCTCATCCTCCTCATTTTTTCTTTCTGATTTCTCTCTTCCAGCTCCCTCTCTTCTTTCTGCTTATCACCTTTTTCCTCTTTATACTCCTCCTCCTCTTCTTCTCCTTTCCCCCTTCTCTTCCTCCTTATGCTACTATTCCTCTTCCTCCTTCTCCTCTTGCTCTTCCTCCTTATGCTACTCCTCCTCTTCTTCCTGCTCCTCCTTTCCCCCCTGCTCTTCCTCCTCATACTACTCCTCCTCTTCCTCCTTCTCCTCCTGCTCTTCCTCCTCATACTACTCCTCCTCTTCCTCCTTCTCTTTTTCCTCCTGCTCTTTCCTCCTCATTCTACTACTCCTCTTCCTCCTTCTCCTCCTGCTCTTCCTCCTCATACTACTCCTCCTCCTCCTCCTGCTCCTTTTCTTCTGCTCTTCCTCCTTATACTACTCCTCCTCTTCTTCCCCTTTCCCCCGCTCTTCCTCCTTATACTACTCCTCTTCCTCCTCTTTTCCTCCTGCTCTTCCTCTTTATGCTACTCTCCTCTTCCTCCTTTTCCTCCTGCTCTTCTCCGTATGCTACTCCTCCTTTTCCATGTTCTTCCTCCTCATACTACTCCTCCTCTTCCTCCTTCTCTTTTTCCTCCTGCTCTTCCTCCTCATGCTACTACTCCTCTTCCTCCTTCTCCTCCTGCTCTTCCTCTTTATGCTACTCCTCTTCCTCCTTTTCCTCCTGCTGTTTCTCCTTATGCTACTCCTCCTTTCCCCTGCTCTTCCTCTTTATACTACTCCTCCTCTTCCTCCTTCTCCTTTCCCCCTGCTCTTCCTCCTTATGCTATTACTCCTCTTCCTCCTCTTCCTCCTGCTCTTCCTCTGTATGCTCCTCCTCTTTTCCCCCTGCTCTTCCTCCTTATGCGATTACTCCTCTTCCTCCTGCTCCTCCTCCTCTTTCTCCTTCACCTTTTCCTCCTGCTCTTCCTCCTTATGCTACTACTACTCTTCCTCCTTCTCCTCCTGCTCTTCCTCCGTATGCTACTCCTCCTTTCCCCTGCTTTTCCTCTTTATACTCCTCCTCCTCTTTCTCCTTCTCCTTTTCCTCCTGCTCTTCTTCTGTATGCTCCTCCTCTTTCCCCCCTGCTCTTCCTCCTCATACTACTCCTCCTCTTCCTCCTGCTCCTTTTCTTCTGCTCTTCCTCTGTATGCTCCTCCTCTTTTTCCTCTGCTCTTCCTCCTTATACTCCTCCTCCTCTTTCTCCTCTTTTCCCCCTGCTTTTCCTCCTTATATTACTCCTCCGTTTCCCCTGCTCTTCCTCCTTATGCTATTACTTCTCTTCCTCCTGCTCTTCCTCTGTATGCTCCTCCTCTTTTTCCCCTGCTCTTCTTCCTGCTCTTCCTCTTCATCCTAATTTTGCTTCTAGTCATCACCTCGCGCTCCCTCCTCATGCTACTCCTCCTTCTCCTTCTTTTCCTCCTGCTTTTCCTCCTTATGCTAGTCTCCTCTTCTTCCTGCTCTTCCCCTTCATCCCCCTTTTCCTCCTGCTCTTCCTCCTTATACTATTCTCTTCCTCCTCCTCTCCTCTTCCTCCTCCTTTTCCTCCTGCTCTTCCTCCTTATGCTACTCTCTTCTTCCTCCTGCCCTTCCTCTTCACCCCTTTTCCTCTTGCTCTTCCTCCTTATACAATTCTCTTCCTCCTGCTCTTCCTCTTCACCCCCCTTTTCCTCCTGCTCTTCCTCTTCATCCCTCTTTTCCTCCTGCTCTTCCTCCTTATACTATTCTCTTCCTCCTGCTCTTCCTCTTCACCCCTTTTCCTCCTGCTCTTTCTCCTTATACTATTCTCTTCCTCCTGCTCTTCCTCTTCACCCCTTTTCCTCCTGCTCTTTCTCCTTATACTATTCTCTTCCTCCTGCTCTTCCTCTTCACCCCTTTTCCTCCTGCTCTTTCTCCTTATACTATTCTCTTCCTCCTGCTCTTCCTCTTCACCCCTGCTCTTTCTCGTTATGCTACTCTCCTCTTCCTCCTGCTCTTCCTCCTTATACTATTCTCTTCTTCCTCTTCTTCACCCCCATTTTCCTCCTGCTCTTTCTCCTTATGCTACTCTCCTCTTCCTCCCCCTTTTCCTCCTGCTCTTCCTCCTTATGCTACTCTCCTCTTCCTCCTGCTCTTCCTCTTCCTCCCCCTTTTCCTCCTGCTCTTTCTCCTTATGCTACTCTCCTCTTCATCCCCCTATTCCTCCTGCTCTTCCTCTTTATCCTACTCTCCTCTTCCTCCCCCTTTTCCTCCTGCCCTTTCTCCTTATGCTACTCTCCTCTTCCTCCCCCTTTTTCTCCTGCTCTTCCTCCTTATGCTACTCCTCCTCTTCCTCTTCCTCCTTCTCCATCTTTTCCTCCTGCTCTTCCTTCTTATGCTACTCCTCCTCCTCCTCCTTCTCCATCTTTTCCTCCTGCTCTTCCTCTTTATGCCAGTCTTCCTCTTTCTCCCACTCTTCCGCCTCCTCTTTGGATGTGGAGAGAGATGGAGGCGCCTGCAGGAAGGCTGCTGCCACTGCTAATGTTGCTAAATATTTGATGAGGAGTCCATGCACTCGCTGTCATTAGTCTTGCTTGGATTATCTCAGCAGGAAAAACAGACCCCATTTTTTTGCAAAATTCATGTATTTAGCCAGAACTCGCCTTAAGACGGCCAACACGAGCAGCTGCCAGTCATCTGTGCTCATTTTTTCTCAGGTGTGATTAGCTGTTCACCTGTCTCGCGTCTCGTTGTCTTTTCCCCACTGTAATGTTTATTCATCAAGCGTGCCGAGCTGAGGAACAGAGGAGCGGGTTTCTGGAACAGTGTGTTTCCTCCTGGAGTCCTGGAGATAAAACTGTAAATCACACCCAAAACTCTGCAGCAGATTCTTTCAGTCGAGTCGTAAATGACACTCTGAGGACAACAGCTAGATATATATGTTCACATTTATATGCAAATTTGCTCCTTTACAAGAATAACAGATTTATTTATTTTTTTAGATTGTCAGTCGTTGCATTGAAAACTGAGTCATTGGTGCACAGCAAAAAAATCAGTGTACATTACACTCAATTTGAGTTTAACTTAACACTCCTTTGGTGTACATATGACTCCCTCAATTTTGGAGTTGAAATAACACTTTCTAAAGTGTGGAATTTGTACATTACTCTCAGAATTCATTTTACACAGTAAGAGTTTACATCGAACTGGAGTGTGTTACCCTTCAAAGTGTTAATCTATTACCTTTTTTCCTATATTATCAATTGGTGTGTGTGACAGATAACAGTGATCAAATATGTTGAAAATAGATTTAATTTATTAAATGTTCATTAATCTTTTCAGAAATATTTTCAGTACATTCAACTCTTTGCATTTTAAAATGCAACAAGACATGTCTTAAGTTTAAGTAAAACATACTGGTTTTATCACTGTTTGTCTGAAAGAACCGGTTCGAGTAAAAAAACTGGACTGGAATACACTGTATATTGGGTTAAAAGTTTAACACTAAATGAAAAAACTCTTAAATATACGCTCTTTCACACTCATAGATTAAAATGTACTCCGGTTTTAACACTGAGCAACACCAAAAAAAAAATCACACTGTATATTTAACACTGGAATTTTTGCTGTGTGTAGAGTCGAAATATACAGTGTATACTAGGTTTGTTACTGGGAAATTAATAAGAAACCGTTAATAGATTTACATTCGCTTAGGAATCATCATAGCAACCACCAGAAAAATGAGATACACACAATTGACATAGTTATGAATAGTTGAGTTCATTTTTTTTCATGGTTTACAAATTTAGCGTTTATTTATTATTAATGATTAATTACTGAAAGTTTAATTTAGCAACATTAAAATGACAAAACTATGATTTTCAGGCCCGTAGCCAGGGGGGTTCGGGTGGTTTGAAAGACCCACCCCTCTAGGCCTGTCGCGATAGTCAATATATTGACTTATTACGCGATATATGAAAATGAGGGCGGTTAGTTTTGACAAATATATAGTCTATTTTATATAAAGAAATTTAAGATGATGCTGATTAGGCTACATAATATAACAAGCTAAGTTTTTTGTTGAATGCGCTGCATTCTGCTTTCTGTGAAAGGCGGGGCTTATGCAGCATCTCCACGCATGCAGCGCACACACACACACAGACACAGAGAGTGCGAGTGAATAGTGGAGGGGAAGAAGATAAGACGCGAACCCACTGACTCGTGTTTAGAAACTACAGGTATTTAGGATAAAAAAGTCGTGATGAACTTGGTTTCAAAGTCACAGTCTTCAGCTCCAGTGTGGAAAAATTTTGGCTTTAAGCCGAATGTGAAAGGAGAGCCTGTTAACGTAAACGAGCCAATATGTCGAATTCAATTCAGAACAGTGGCAACGAAAAAAGGCAACACAAATAACCTTAAATCAAACCTAAAACATAACCACCCTACCCATTTTTTCAACATAGGAACAACAGCCGCAGTTGGTACTGGAGAGGGGTCTTCCAGACAGTTTGTGACAGCTCGAAACGGCACACACTCACAGACCAGTAGCATTATTTAGCTTAAGAGATATAGCCATTAAACACGCTTGAAAAACCAGCATTTAAAAAAAATGCTGCAAACCTTTTACAAACAGTCCTGTCTTGGAGTCTGCCTGATTATTAAAAATGGCACCTGAGAAGCTTCAAAAGTCTACTTTTGACTTACACTTTTTTGTTTACATCTACTACGTCTATATATTCTTAAAATATAATGTTCTTTTGTGATGTAAAAATGTATTATTTTTTTTATTAGTGAGATAAGTTATAAAGTGGCAATAATATTTTATACAGCGGATGCCCTTCAAGCTGCAACCCAGTTCTGGGAAACACATACACTCTTGCATACACACTCATACACTACGGCAATTTAGTTTATTCAATTCACCTATAGCGCATGTGTTTGGACTTGTGGGGGAAACCAGAGCACCTAGAGGAAACCCACGCCAACATGGGGAGAACATTCAAACTCCACACAGAAATGCCAACTGGCCCAAGCCAGGACTCGAACCAGCGACCTTCTTGCTGTGAGGCGACAGCGCTAACCACCAAGCCACTACGTCGTGCCAATCTATTATTATTATTGTTGTTATTTATTTACATTAAGCATGAAACAAAATTTAGTTTTGGTAGAAAATCACACCCACTTTTCAGTTTTTAAATCGCCTCTATTTTGTTTATATTGTGTATAATCTTTTTTTTATTAATTAATTTATGTTTTACAAAATTAGGAAGATGTTTGTCACATGGTACATTTACAAATGCATATTGTAAGTGAATTAAACTCGCATAATAGATCACATATTTGCCATATCTGTGAGCTATCTGATAATTAACCATATGGTTTTCCAACTGAGCTAAACTGAACTGAAACTGAAAACTGGAATGACACTGTTTCAATTTACTATAATCTTCTGTGAAGCTGCATTTGAGTCTACATTGTAAAAGTGCTATAGAAATAAAGGGGAATTGAATTGAAATTGATTTTGTAACTTTTTGATTTAGTGGCTAATTCATATGAACTTGTATGATCTCATTTGTACAATTGAGTATGATTTGATCGTCCCCCAATGACAGTTAGGTTTAGGGGTAGGGTTTGGTGCCACGTTTCTTTTTAAAATTGTATGACTAAACTCAAATTACGAATGAATTACTCAAATTATGCTATATGAACCTTTTCAGTCAGGGTTCAGAAAGGGACACAGCACAGAGACAGCCTTGGTTCGTGTCATGAATGACCTGCTTGTCTCTGCTGACTCTGGAGCTTCAACTATCTTAGTTTTACTTGATCTCACTGCAGCTTTTGACACAGTATGTCACTCTATACTGTTAAATAGGCTGGAGAAATGGCTTGGTATCACTGGCACTGTGCTTAACTGGTTTAAATCATATTTCTTGGATCGTATGCAATTAGTGGTCATGGGAAATAATCAATCCGATATCGGACGGGTCTGCCATGGTGTCCCTCAGGGGTCGGTCTTAGGTCCCATACTTTTTAGCATTTATATGCTTCCACTGGGGCATATCATCAGCAAATATGGACTGGGATACCACTTTTATGCTGATGATACCCAAATCTATATCAGCTCAAAATCCAACCTGTCTGTTACTGCCTCAATCCTCTCAGAGTGTGTGCAGGAAATTAAAATATGGATGCACCAAAATTTCCTAAAATTGAACTGTTCTAAAACAGAAGTGCTCCTTATTGGCACACCAGCAGCCACTTTCAAACATAGCGAGTTTAAATTGAATCTGGATAATGCTATCGTCTGTCCATCTTCTAAAGCACGAAACCTTGGTGTGATTTTTGACACTCATCTATCACTAGACTCACACATCAAGAGCGTTACAAAATCTGCTTTTCATCATCTGAGGAACATTGCAAAAATTAGGTCTTACCTCACTCAACCAGATGCTGAAAGACTCATTCATGCATTTGTTACTTCTAGGATTGACTATTGTAATGCACTCTTTGTCAGTTTACCTGCTAAATTAATCAAACGGCTACAGTACATTCAAAACTCAGCAGCACGCATTCTCACACGCACTCCACCACGGCAGCACATTACTGGTGTGCTTTATAACTTGCATTGGCTCCCAGTTCAGTCCCGTATCATTTTTAAAACACTCACACTTGCATATAAAGCTCTACATGGCACTGCTCCTTCCTATATCTGTGACATTGTCTCTCAGTACACACCTTCTCGTTCCCTGCGGTCTGCTGATACTCTCACCCTTCAACAGCCACCCTGTAAACTAAAATCAATGGGGGAGAGAGCTTTTTCTGTTGCTGCACCCAGGTTATGGAATGCTCTCCCTTATTCTGTAAGAAATGCTTCCACACTAGCTAGTTTTAAGAAGATGCTAAAAACTCATCTTTTTAAGGCTGCATTTTTACATTCTTGATTATTCTGTTTATATTTTAGAACCTTTATTTTAATGTATACTTGTATTTTATTGCATGTTTCTCTCTTGTTGTAGCGCTTTGGGTCCTAGAAAGGCGCATTATAAATAAAATGTATTATTATTATTATTATTATAAATTGCTGACAAATTAGCTAGTAAACTGGCAAAACGTAAATTAGCTACATTGCCTCGTGAGATCAGGCTGGGTATTCTTAGGTATTTTTCAAATTAATAAAAAAAGTGGCCAATTGGTAAGTAGTGCTAACACGATCTCACGGCAATTCTTAACTTTTTGATTTAGTGGCTAATTCGTATGAATTCGTATGATCTCATTCGTACAATTTTGTATGATTTGCTTAACCTCCAATGACGGTTGGGTTTAGGGGTGGGTTTTGGTGCCATGCCTCCTTTAAAAATTGTATGACTGAACTCAAATTACAAACGAATTACTCAAATTGCTGAACGAATTCGCTACTAAACTGGCAAAACGTGAAACAGTTAAGTATCCTCGTGAGATCAGGCTAAGTATTTTTGGGTATTTTACAAATTAATAAAAAAAAGTGGCCAATTGGTGAGTAGTGCCAACACGATCTCACGGCAATTCGTAACTTTTTGATTTAGTGGCTAATTCGTATGAATTTGTATGATCTCATTCGTACAATTTAGTTTGATTTGGTAACCCCCAGTGACGGTTGGGTTTAGGGGTGGGTTTTGGTGCCATGCCTCCTTGTAAAAATTGTATGAGTAAACTCAAATTACGAATGAATTACACAAGTTGCTGAACGAATTAGCTAGTAAACTGGCAAAACGTAAATTAGCTACATTGCCTCGTGAGATCACGCTGGGTATTCTTGGGTATTTTACAAATGAATAAAAAAAGTGGCCAATTGGTGAGTAGTGCTAACATGATCTCACGGCAATTCTTAACTTTTTGATTTAGTGGCTATTTTGTATGAATTCGTATGATCCCATTCGTAGAATTTAGTATGATTTGCTTAACCCCCAATGACGGTTGGGTTTAGGGGTGGGTTTTGGTGTCATGCCTCCTTTAAAAATTGGATGACTGAACTCGAATTACAAACGAATTACTCAAATTGCTGAACGAATTCGCTACTAAACTGGCAAAACGTGAAACAGTTAAGTATCCTCGTGAGATCAGGCTGGGTATTCTTGGGTATTTTACAAATTAATAAAAAAAGTGGCCAATTGGTGAGTAGTGCCAACACGATCTCACGGCAATTCGTAACTTTTTGATTTAGTGGCTAATTCGTATGAATTTGTATGATCTCATTCGTACAATTTAGTATGCTTTGCTTAACCCCCAGTGACGGTTGGGTTTAGGGGTGGGTTTTGGTGCCATGCCTCCTTGTAAAAATTGTATGAGTAAACTCATATTACGAATGAATTACTCAAGTTGCTGAACGAATTAGCTAGTAAACTGGCAAAATGTAAATTAGCTACATTGCCTCGTGAGATCAGGCTGGGTATTCTTGGGTATTTTACAAATTAATAAAAAAAGTGGTCAATTGGTGAGTAGTGCCAACACGATCTCACGGCAATTCGTAACTTTTTGATTTAGTGGCTAATTCGTATGAATTTGTATGATCTCATTCGTACAATTTAGTATGCTTTGCTTAACCCCCAGTGACGGTTGGGTTTAGGGGTGGGTTTTGGTGCCATGCCTCCTTGTAAAAATTGTATGAGTAAACTCATATTACGAATGAATTACTCAAGTTGCTGAACGAATTAGCTAGTAAACTGGCAAAATGTAAATTAGCTACATTGCCTCGTGAGATCAGGCTGGGTATTCTTGGGTATTTTACAAATTAATAAAAAAAGTGGTCAATTGGTGAGTAGTGCCAACACGATCTCACGGCAATTCGTAACTTTTTGATTTAGTGGCTAATTCGTATGAATTTGTATGATCTCATTCGTACAATTTAGTATGCTTTGCTTAACCCCCAGTGACGGTTGGGTTTAGGGGTGGGTTTTGGTGCCATGCCTCCTTGTAAAAATTGTATGAGTAAACTCAAATTAGGAATGAATTACTCAAGTTGCTGAACGAATTAGCTAGTAAACTGGCAAAATGTAAATTAGCTACATTGCCTCGTGAGATCAGGCTGGGTATTCTTGGGTATTTTACAAATTAATAAAAAAAGTGGCCAATTGGTGAGTAGTGCTAACACGATCTCACGGCAATTCTTAACTTTTTGATTTAGTGGCTAATTTGTATGAATTCGTATGATCTCATTCGTACAATTTAGTATGATTTGCTTAACCTCCAATGACGGTTGGGTTTAGGGGTGGGTTTTGGTGTCATGCCTCCTTTAAAAATTGTATGACTGAACTCGAATTACAAACAAATGGCTCAAATTGCTGAACGAATTCGCTACTAAACTGGCAAAACGTGAAATAGTTAAGTATCCTCGTGAGATCAGGCTGGGTATTCTTGGGCATTTTACAAATTAAGTAAAAAGTTAGTGAACAAATGCTTTTCCGTAAACTGCCAGTTTTTACTCTCATTTGGCACCTGGCAAGTGTCGAAATATTTCTTAGATCAGACTTATTTAATTAGTAGAAGTTAGCTTTCAGCTACTGCAATTAACAATTCGTTAGCATTCCTTTTGGCCTTTTATCTGAATTTGATCATGAGTCCAAGACGTTTCACTGCCAATACTCCTCATTTATCCATTAGCAATTAGCATCTAAACATGAACATTCATTAACACTTCTCAACTGCATTTAATTCCAATGCTATGGAACAAAAGAAGCTTGTGCGGGCAAAAATAAGTTGCGATCTGTTCCAGCAGCGAGATGCATCATTTGTGGGATCATCAGCGTGTTGCTTTCACACATTCATCAGTTCTGTATTTACATCCCGCAGTGTTTTCTGGTAGTGAGGCGCTCCAATAAAAGCCACCGTTTGAGCTCCCATCCTCCAGCCTGGTTCCTACATTCACTCGAGCATCTGTTAGCCTTCAAATATGACGCATTGGATCCCATTTTTTTTCCCTCTTTAGCCGTCTGTGTCCTAGTTGTGTGTTTCTCCCTTAAATTCTTAATAGATGTTGAGAACGGCATGGAAGCCTTTCCAAGATCTCAAGCTGCCAAATGAATCAGAAATAGCTCTCCAAATGGCTTCCAATAAAAACAAAAAACAGTATTTTTTGCATCATTTAGTGCAGCGGGAATTTTCGGAGATGTGTAAAATTTGGTTTTTCCTCTGAGTGTGAATCTTTAGTAGAGGGTGTTTAATTTGCATTATATATGTTACTGGCAATGTGTGAAATCCCGGTATTGTATATAATGCCTAGGAAAAGTGTAGAATGCCTGATGGTTTTAGGCAAAGTATGAAATATCAGTTGTTTGTAAAGATTTTGCATGCTTTTTCTAGGCATTCTTTACTATTCCTAGGCATTATATAGAATGACAAGTATCATTTAGCACAACATTGACCATTACATATTTTAAAGTGGAAGAAATACGAAATAAAGCATATAATGTTCTTACCGGAAAAACAATGACAGCAGAACTGAGATTGAAGTATTTGTTACAGTTTAAGAGTTCACACTTAGCTGACGATTGATGATGAAGCGTGTTTGGCATGCTGTCCCGTGAGAGAGCCCTGAGCTGAGCCTGTGGCTCCCTCCCGTTTCAAGGGCGAGAGGGGAGTTTGAGCTTAGGTAGGTCTCGAGAACTCCCCTGCTTGTGAACGTGTTAAGAATAGCTGAGAGATATAGCTGGCTAAGAGTTTGTCTTATGATGCCACTTTGGATTAGTTAATTTACTTATAATGTATGTCTTTGGACGGTGGGAGGAAACTGGGGAACCCAGGGAAAACCCTCGCGAGCATGGGGAGAACATGCAAACTCCGTACAAAAATGCCAACTTGTCCGGAAAGGGTTCAAACCAGTGACGCCACTGGTTTAAACCCTATCCGGACAAGTTGGCATTTTTGTACAGAGTTTGCATGGCATGTTTGTATGGAGTTCTTGCTGTGAGGCAACAGTGGTAACCACTGGGCCGCCGGGCCGCCCAGTCAGGAGAAGCGGAGGAGTAGGGGTGGAAGGGGGGATTCTTCAAGACGAAGATGACTGAAGTGGAAAACTCTGTTTATTTATAGAGAGTTAGTATTCATTTGATTGGTGCGATATGTGAAGCTGATACAGCACCAGCTGTGATCAATCATAAGCAAATGACCCTCTCGAAATTAGTTTATCAATAAACCGCACTAAGTAAGACTGGAATGGCACTTAGAATTGTACTTAATTTTCTTCTTTCACACAAAAACACTTCCTATTTTGGCACTTTGGTTTTGCACATTCATATTTCAGGAATTAGTGAAGAACCTCAGCATCGTGAAAAGAATTATGGCAATATTGTCTGTGATGTTAAACACTCATGTGCTTCGATCGCCATCATCAAACAACGACCCAACATTAGTGGCGGGAAAATGGCAGGGGTAGGCCAGTTACATACTTTGGCACACGACAACTTGGTGTTCTATAGAATGCCTAGGCAATGTATAAAGTAGCAATCATTTCATACTCTGACGTTCAATTTTTTAGCCATTTTATACGTTTCCTTTCACAAATTGCTGGTAACATATACACAACTATCATCTGCATGATTTGTACTCAGTTTGGTTAAAAAAAAGCTTTTTGGACACACAAGAATGTCCTAAATTAGGAAACTGACAGAATTTGGTTCAGTGATCATCTGCACTGCAAAAATTGCTCTTCTTACTTTTTGTAGTTTTTGTCTTGTTTCTAGTCCAAATATCTAAAAATTCTTAAAGAGCCCCTAATTATGGGTTTTTGAAAATTACTCTCCATGCAGTGTGTAACACAGCTCTAAGTAAATGAAAACGTCCAGCTCAGGTTTAAATCTGAAAGTGCACCATGTTTAAAACTATTAATTTTTCAAGGAAAAAGTCGACTCAGAGCCGAATGAATGATTTGTTTTTAGTTCGGATCTTTTGCCTGTTCATATCAACGTCAATACGAGACAGTGCCAAACATGGGCGTTGCTAGACCTATTTTAGGGGGGCTGTAGCTCCCCTATATTTTTGCTTAGCCCCCCTAAAATGTTTGCGATTAGCTCATAAACTGTACACTATTATCGCCTCAGTCCCCTTTTAATTTGATATGAAAGCGGAGGCAGAATTCGGCTCCTCCCCGTCTTTTGTTTTTCATTTGATCAGCAGACCACAGCTGTGCAGAGCGAGAGAACGAGGTGTGTGTTTATCAATGAATAGTTATAATATCTGCTTATTTGCAGTTCTTTGCTATAGATAGATTGTATCCTGATGCCATGAAGGAGAAATCGAGTTTCCCATCTACTGTTTCCTTTGTGCTCACTTCATAATAGCTGTTTCCTTCAGTGAACATGTAACCCGTAACGAACATTCCGCTATTTTTATTTTAAAATGAACAACCAATATAAAACACATCACAGTGCATGTGGCATTACCTATACCATGCAGTCTTGCATAGAAAGGATTAAACACTTTGACAGCACAACTTAATGTACTTTTAAACCAAGAAGCATCTTCTAGACAAGTAAATAATGCCAAAAATTAAGGGAGTTTTTCTTTAAAACATACAAAATAATCCGCTAGTGGAGTCAAATCTTGTTAGGTTTGATAAAAGATTATTTTACTTACAGGTAAATTAGCTTGTTATAAGGTAAAACTGACTTAATTTGGACATAGTATTTCTGAAAACGAAACAATATTTTTACTTGTCTAGAAAATGCTAGAACTTTTAGATATTTGGACTAGAAACGAGACAAAATCTCTGCATAACTAAATAATTTTTTGCTGTGTGTAGATGGGGTTTGAAATGCATTTCTGTTAATTAGTGAATCGGGCCGTCGGAGCGAGCGTAAATAAATGAGGTTGCTCATTAACATAGCAGTGGTGAACATTCAGACTGTAAGTTCAGATGGCGCCGGGTGGCAGTGCCAAACGCTGCACTGAAGGCCACTGCTGTGCTGAGCTCCGGCCGTCTCAAGTTAAATTCACTGCAAAGCCTGGATCTGCAATGCATCTGTGGAAGCCAGAAAGCCCAGGATGCTTTGCGATACCTGAGTCATGCTTCACAGAGGATTTATAGAGCGTTATTTATGTTCATCCATTCATCCAAGTGGAAAAATGCTTTCATTTTCTCTTAATACACATTGCAGCGTCAGCTGTTTTGTCACTGTTTGAAGCACGTAATGATTTTGCCAAGTACGATGCGATCCTGTATTAACATCTATGTTGATCCTGGAACATCATTTTTGTTGGAAAATGTAATCCAAACCTATTCCCAGTGGTGGAAAGAGTACTGAAAAAAGCATACTCAAGTAAAAGTACCATTACTTGCCTAAAAATGTAGTGCAAGTAGAGTAAAAGTATCTGTTGTAAATATTTCTCAAAAAGTAAAGTAGTGAGTATTGAGTATTACGCTGTCAAAAGCTGATATGTTTACATGTAATTTGTGCATGTGTGTGTAAACGTAACATTCTGTAGTGCATTTAGTTATTGCTCAGCAGGTACACAACATCATACGACGTTAATATTAGGTGAGATTTAGGTTGTAATGTCAGGTGACCAAAATAATTGTCAAGCTAGCAGCTAATGACAACGTTATTTTGATGTCCAATAATGACGTCAAATGACAATGATATTTGGTTGATTTTAGGTTGTTAGAAAGTGACCAAAATCCAGCGTCAACATCTTAAACCAACGTAATATTGACGTCAAATACTGACATTTATTCATCAGGTACGGCAGTCAAAATCCAATGTCTGATAGATGTCATAGGGGTAACGTCCACACGACGTTAAGCTGTAACATCATTAGACGTTGATATTTGGTTGGTTTTAGGTTGGACATTGGACATTGACCTTGGCCTGATGTTGGGTTCTGACGTCAACCCGATTTTCATTTCCAAACAAAATGCAAAGTCCCCATGACGTTAGGGTTCAACGTCAATCAGACGTCCTGTTGACGTCGTGTGCCTTCTGGGTGTTTAAGGCCATTTCGGTCATCATGCAGTAAACATCTGTCATCTTCTCATCAGTGACATGCATCTAAACAGTCTCTGGGTAAATGCGCGTAAAGATTTTGAACATCTTCTTAGACACTTTTAATACTTCCAAACAGTTTGCTGCAATTATAAAGTGCACACGTCTTGAGGTAGTTCAGTATGATGCGATTTACCTTCTACGATATGTGCGATTGGATTGGACAGGAATCTCAGGAAGGATTTTTCAAATAATAAAGTAGTGACTGCAGGTTGAAGGAAAGTAGTAGAGTAAAAGTACCGATACTGCACTAAAAATGTACTCAAGGAAAAGTAAAAGTACACATTTTTAAAACTACTTAGTAAATTACAATTTCTGAGAAAAAACTACTCAATTACAGTAATTTGAGTATTTGTAATTAGTTACTTTACACCACTGCCTATTCCCTACCCATAAACCCAACCATAACTGTAAATTATTCCCAAAATCAGAGGGGAATAATAGTTGGATAACATTCATGTAGAAGTGCATAAACCTAACCTTAAACCTAAACTTAACATAAACGGTAAACATATCCCTTAATTCTGATTGGCTGATTGTAATGTTGTTCCAGGATCAACATAGATGTTAATCCAGGGACATGTCCTACTTAATAAAATCAGGTTGGTGGTGTTTGAAAGGGTTGGATCATGCAATCCTATTCAAGGTTTTTTTTTTCCAGTCCAAATATCTAAATAATCTTAAATCAAAAAGCATGGCGGTAAGCGAAATAATCTTATGCCAAAAGGAAAAACTAGATTATTTTGCTTACCCCATTGGCAGATCTTACTTAGTTTTGACATATTATTTCTGAAAATAAGATCGATTATTTTTTTTCTTATCTAGAAAATGCTTCTTACTTTAAGAATTTGTCGATATTTTGACTAGAAACAAGACAAAAACTCTTAAGGAAGAATTTTTTTTTCGTCTTTCCTTTGTCGTTTTCATGTGAATGTCTGAAAACAAGAGTCTTTAAAAATTATGATGTCATACACATGCATGGTATGTGTTTAGACAGGTGTAGATTAAAGGCAAGCATGAATAAATACACAACAATGGCGGTGTACAAGTGTAGTAGGGTTGTTGTTGGTCAAGTTGCTTCATTAGGAAAGTGTTGATTTACTTCACATTACAAACAAAAGCAGAAGCTCATCTTACACACATGGCAAATTTTATACACAGCAGCACTGAGCTGCTGACCACATGTCGTCACTTCCTTACTACTGTATACTAACAATATGACAATGCCAAATACTGACCGGGCATATGCAAAACTGCCTTTTTGGACATTTTTACCGATATGTGTAATGTAATTTTTTTTAAGTGCAAGGGAAAAGATTATTCATTTTTGGCAACATCATTGTCCTGTAAATGTAGCCTAAGGGCTCAGTCACACCGAACGTGTCTTTACTTCTAAAAACATGAGATGGGGTGGTCTGGAATGGGTTTAAAAAAAGCACAGCGGAAGGTCCACTTGACATGATATTATGAACGTAATGTAATAACGTCAATAATGGACCCATAAGAAAAAGGAAAACAATATGTTATGATAAGCACTTGAAGAGTGAATGTATTCTCACTGACCACTTTATTAGGTACACCTTACTACAATGGTCTCAAACTCAGTTCCTGGAGGGCTGCAGCTCTGCACAGTTTAGCTCCAACCACCTCTAATACACACCTGCTTAATAGTCTAGTAGTCTTGAACACTTTGATTAGTTGGATCAGCTGTGTTTGATTAGGGTTTGAGCAAAATGTTCAGAGCTGCAACCCTCCAGGGATTGAGTTTGAGACCTATGCTTTACTAGTACTGGGTTGGACCTCCTTTTGCCTTCAGAACTGCCTTAATCCTTCATGGCATAGATCCATGGAGATTTTGCTCCATATTGACATGATAGCATCACGCAGTTGCTGCAGATTTGTCGGCTGCACATCCATGATGTGAATCTCCCGATCCACCACCACCCAAAGGTGCTCTATTGGATTGAGATATGGTGACTGTGGAGGCCATATGAGTACAGTGAACTCGTTGTCATGTTCAAGAAACCAGTCTGAGATGATTCGCTGCACTTTATGACATGGTGCGATATCAAGCTATAAGTAGCCATCAGAAGATGGGTACACTGCGGTCATAAAGGGATGGACATGGTCAGCAACAATACTCAGGTAGGCTGTGGCATTGACCTAATGCTCAATTGGTACTAATGGGCCATTTGAGACCATTACACCACCACCAGCCTGAACCGTTGATACATGGCAGGATGGATCCATGCTTTCATGTTGTTGATGCCAAATTCTGACCCTACCATCCGAATGTCACAGCAGAAATCGAGACTCATCAGACCAGGCAACATTTTTTTCAATCTTCTATTGTTCAATTTTGGTGAGCCTGTGCGAATTTGTGCCTGTGTTTCTATCAGCTGGAACCAGTCTGGCCTTTCTCCTCTGATCTCTGGCATCAACAAGGCATCTGCACCCACAGAACCGCCACTCACTGGATATTTCCTCTTTTTCTGACTATTCTCTGTAAATCCCAGAGATGGTTGTGCATGAAAATCCCAGTAGATCAGCAGTTTCTGAAATACTCAGACCAGACCGTCTGGCACCAACATTCATGCCATGTTCAAAGTCACTTAAATCACCTTTCTTCCCCATTCTGATGCTCCGTTTGAACTGCAGCAAATCGTCTTGACCAATTTTGAACTTAATACAGTAGTTAAAGATAATATCTGAATAATATGCACATAATATGACACTAAAAAGGCCAAATGATGTTGGCATTCTGTTTATTGGGTGCACTATAATAATATTATTGTTCAATGCTGCACATTATTGCATCTGATCTGATAGAGTTCTGCTTTTTTACAAAGCCCCGCCTTCCTGTGCACCAAGAGTGCTCTGATTGGCCAGCTTCCAGTGGCTGTAAAGCAATCATAAAGGAAGTAATTAAACCAATATCTGGAGTGGATGAATGTGTTTTTGGCAGATCTGTTCTATTAAATGTATTGTGGGAGACTTGCAGTTTTGTTACTATGCAGATATTATACGTGCACAAACATGGAAACAGCATCATATGGGCCATTTCTGTGCTGTTTTTAAATATAGTTCTCCTAATCCACCACAGCCTTTTGGGTCTGCGCTCGTTTGTCCATGGAGGAACAGCCAACATCCTGTTCTCTTAAAATTTTAATCGCCCCATGATGTACACACAAGTTTCACTGCCAATCCGTGCTTCGCTGCAGCTAATGAAGTTTATGATTGTGATCATCGTTTTCATCATTGTTCATAATGAACACACAATATGGGGGAGGCATATGGCAGAGAGAAAGAGAGGTTGAAAACGCTTCATCCAAAACGGCTCCTCTCTGCTCGACATTTCCAAAACGAGCCGCTGTTTACGCATAACCTAATTATCTCCTGCAGTCATTCTCTCATTAATGTGATTTTTGTATCCGGGTTGTTTTTTTGTTTTGCAAAAACAATGAATAAACAAATACGCAAATAAATAAATAAATCATCAGAAGCCGGTCAAAAAAAATCAAATACATATTTTTCTGATTAATGAATGGTGGTATAAAGACTGCCTAAATACGAAACTCTCACAGGCCACTTTTTTAGGTACACCTGTCCAACTGCTCGTCAATTTCTAATCAGCCAATCACATGGCAGCAACTCAATGCATTTAGGCATGTAGACATGGTCAAGACGATCTGCTGCAGTTCAAACCGAGCATCAGAATGGGGAAGAAAGGGGATTTAAGTGACTATGAACAGATTCAGAAACTGCTGATCTACTGAGATTTTTACGCACAACCATCTCTAGGGTTTACAGAGAATGGTGCGAAAAAGAGAAAATATTCAGTGAGCGGCAGTTCTGTGGGCGCAAATGCCTTGTTGATGCCAGAGGTCAGAGGAGAATGGCCAGACTGGTTTCAGCTGATAGAAAGGCAACAGTAACTCAAATAACCACTCGTTACAACCGAGGTCTGCAGAAGAGCATCTCTGAACGCACAACACGTCCAACCTTGAGGCAGATGGGCTACAGCAGCAGAAGACCTCACCGGGTGCCACTCCTGTTAGCTAAGAACAGGAAACTGAGGCTACAATTCACACAGGCTCACCAAAATTGGACAATAGAAGATTGGAAAAACGTTGCCTGGTCTGATGAGTCTCGATTTTTGCTGCAACATTCGGATGGAAAGATCAGAATTTGGCATCAACAACATGAAAGCATGGATCTATCCTGCCTTTTATCAACGGTTCAGGCTGGTGGTGGTGGTGTAATGGTGTGGGGGATATTTTCTTGGCACACTTTAGGCCCATTAGTACCAATTGAGCATCGTGTCAACGCCACAGCCTACCTGGGTATTGTTGCTGACCATGTCCAATCCTTTATGACCACAGTGTACTCATCTTCTGATGGCTGCTTCCAGCAGGATAGCACACCATGTCATAAAGCGTGAATCTTTCTTGAACATGACAATGTGTTCACTGCACTCAAATGGCCTCCACAGTCACCAGTTCTCAATCCAACAGAGCACCTTTGAGATGTGGTGGAACGGGAGATTCAGCCGACAAATGCAGCAACTGCGTGATGCTATCATGTTAATATGGACCAAAATCTCTGAGGAATATTCCCAGTACCTTGTTGAATCTATGCCACGAATGATGAAGACAGTTCTGAAGGCAAAAGGAGGTCTAACCCAATACTCGTAAAGCATAGGTCTCAACCTCGATTCCTGGAGGGCCGCAGCTCTGCACAGTTTTGCTCCAACCCTAATCAAACACAGCTGATCCAACCAATCAAGGTGTTCAAGACTACTAGAGACTATTAAGCAGGTGTGAGTTGGAGGTTGGGGAAAATAAATGTTTGAAAGGGGGAAAAAATCAACTTTCAGTTTAGCATGTTTAGCATTTTCTTATTCCCCCAACATTTGTGTAATTTATACATCCCTGGCACTTGAAAAAAAGTGAAAAACTATTTAAAAAGTCTTTATTAACATGGCTATTCCATTAAAACTGCACCTTTTAGCTAACACTTGCCTTCATCAGGGTAAGAGTTCATGTGTCTGAAGTTTAAACACTATGGTCACATGACTCATTAGAATAGTTTATTTTGTGTTCAATTTATTATTTCTGTACTGCATAGATATTGTATTGAATACTCAGTGATCTGTCAGTCAGGTTTCTTGATCATCTGTTTGTTGGTTTGTTTCTCCTGGAGCCCAGTGTATGACTCCACATTTAATGGCATTAGCTGTGAGACTGTCAGCAGAGGGGATGTGAACGTGCTGATACTGAGCCTTCTTCTGCTCCTCACTTTCCTCACATAAGCAGGATTAGAAACAGAGCGAGGAGATTTCCCTGCTTTTACCCCATTCCAAGCGGAACCAGAGCCCTGCTTTTAGACCTGCAGCAAAGTCTGTATGAAAATGAACAATTTTGGAGCTGATTTAAAATCCCCTCGCATAAATTAAAGGGATAGTTAACCCAAACAAAATGAAAATTCTGCCATCATTTACTCTCCCTTTAGTTTCTTATTTCAGTTGAACACAAAAGAAGATAGTTTGAGAAATGCTGGTTGCAAGCACTTATTGACTTCTAAAGCAAATTTGAATGCTAATCAATGTTTATATGCGAATTAAATTTGTAATTAAAAACTTTTCATTGTTTAAAGTAGGGCTGCATGATATTGGAAAAATCTTACATTGCGATATTTAGTTTTTCTGCGATACATGTTGCAATATGAATATAATTTCACCATAAATAAAGAAATCATTAATTAGGATTGATTGGGGTGATTTTCTAAGGGTATAAAAGTAATAGACAAATTGCAAGCAAAAATACAATAGAGCAACGAGAAAAGTAAAATAAATAGTGCTTAATGGCTTTCCGGAGAGTCAGTAACAGCACGCAGGCATGGAAATTGAATAATGAAATGTAAAATAACTCTGTATAGTCTTCATTGTATTAATTCAGTAAAATAATTCCTCATTAAAGTTACAAAAATTTACTTTTGTTTTGCACCTGAATGCTTTAAACTCTCTTGAAATGCTTTTCAAACATATGCCAATGATTAAGTTTCTCTCTGTTATGGTTATACTTTACAATGACTCCACAAATCTCATGTATTCTCATGTTATTGTGTTGCTGATCAACTCAACATTACATATCCTGCATTGTGACTATTGCGGACACACACGTTGCGATATCGATGCTGAAACGATATATTGTGCAGCCCTAATTTAAAGTCATCGTATCTCTTCAGAAGATCTAGATACAGCCACTCAATTCATAGGTTTATCTTTTGATCTATTTATTGAAGTATCAGATATATTGAAGTATCAGAGTTTTGCGCAAATAAAAGAAATAATCCTATAGTAATTTAATTGACATTAAGGCCCAATCCCAATTCTACCCCTTAGCCCTTCCCCTTACCCCTAACCCTCGTTTTGCACGTACCCGCCAAGGGGTAGGGGTGTCCCAATTCTCTTTAGCTTGAAGGCGTAGGGCAAAGGGCAAGGGGTATACACCCCTTCGAACGAAGATTTTTCAGGAGCACACTTGAAACGGAGGGGTAAGAATATTTCCCAGAATACACCTGCCACAACGGGAGTATAGCTGAACCCGGAAGTCAGGAGATCCACAAATTAGTATTTTTTGTCATTATTACAAATTTTTACGACAAACAAACACGTTTTATTATATTGATAACCGCGTTCATGTTTTACGGTCATGCTTTTTAAAAAAACCGCAAAAAAAAAAAAAAAACGCTAAATTTCGCGATCTATAATCCCTAATAATAACTCCTGTACAGCAGTCCTACAACATTCTGAGACTCGATAACACTCGAATACCCTGTCAGAGCAGTATAGTGGCTGAGAATGAGCTTTTTACAGTGTCTGCTATAATGTTAATGTTGTTTTCGTGTGTTTACATAGATGAATACGGCCACTGTGTAAATACACAGTACAGTTACGATCTTATTGCCACATTAGATCGTTATGATAACATAATATATGCCTTCAGTGATTTCCTGAAGATAAACACCACAAAATAACACTACTGGAATAACTACAGCAGTCGCCATCGTCTGATCTCATATGAAGCAAGACATCGTGATGACATCTGATGACGTAGGCAGGTGTTGAAGTGCTGTCCCAATTCTTAGGGTTTTTGAAGTTTTTAAGCCCTTCCCCTTAACCCTAGGTTGTAAGGGCCAAGGGGAAGGGGAAGGGGTAGGGGTACAAAAATAGAATTGGGATTGGGCCTAAGTTCTATAGTAAATTTGTGGTACCTGTCGTGATAATTGCTATTGCAATGCAACAACTATAGTAAAATCAACAAATTACCCTATACTGTACTAAGTTTTATACAACTAAATATATATTGTACTATTATATTATACACCACAGTTTACTATAGTAAAAACTAAATTATACTACAGAATTGTTTTACAGTTTATCAGTTTTATCAGTTAACTCTACATTATGCTGTAGCATTTATTAAGCTTACTAAAATACTTTAATATAATATATTTTATATTAGTACAGTTCAAAAACACTGTAGCAGGGGTGTCCAAACTCAGTCCTGGAGGGCCGGTGTCCTGCAAAGTTTAGTTCCAACCCCAATTAGACACACCTGGGCAAGCTAATCAAGCTCTTACTAGGCTTTCTAGAAACATCCATAAAGGTGTATTGGGGTAAGTTGGAGCTAAAAACGTAATATTCCATTAATTTGTTTTTAAAAGGGATTGTACACACATGATCTCTTCATGGCAATTTACTGGTAATTTTCCAGAAAAAAAAAATTATGTGTGAAAGGTTTAGCTCCTTTCAGACAGTAATTCTGGTGTTAGTGAGACCAGCAGGGGGCGCTCAACCTGCGGTCGGTGTGGGTCCTAACGCCCCAGTACATTGATGAGGACTCTATACTGCTCAGTGAGCACCCTCTTTCGTATGAGACGTTAAAGCGAAGTCCTGACTCTCTGTGGTCGTTAAAAATCCCAGGATGTCCTTCAAAAAAAGAGTAGGAGTTTAACCCCGGCATCCTGGCCAAATTTGCCCACTGGCCTCTGTCCATCATGGCCTCGAAACCATCCCCATATCATAATTTTCTTTATCACTCTGTCTCCTCTCCACCAATCAGCTGGTGTGCGGTCTGGCGCAATATGCCGGTGGATGCTGCACACTAGTGGTGGATGAGGAGATTCCCCTCAAAAATGTGTAAAGCACTTTGAGTGTCTAGAAAAGCGCTATATAAATGTAAGGAATTATTATTATTATTATAATTCCAGTAAAGTGCCATAAAATTACCGGAAAGGCTTTACCAGTCAATTAAAATGTCCAAGAAGCACAAACTTCCTTTAAATTTACTGGTAATTTTACAACGTCTTATTCTGGAAAATTGCCAGAACTAATTTTTTTTTTGGTATTTTGTTTTTTAAGAAGAGCTTATTCACACATGATCTCTTCATGGTAATGTACTGGTACTTTTCCAGAAAAATCTGTATGTGTGAAAAGTTTAGCTCCTTTCACACACTAATTCCAGTAAATTGCCTTAAAATTAACATAAAGGCTTTATCAGTAAATTACAATTTAAAAAGGTGCAAACATTCCCTCAGTTTACTGGTAGTTTTACATCTTCTTATTCTGGAAAAAAATCCAAAACTAATTTTACAGAATTTTGTTTTTAATAAGGTCTTATTCACACATAATCTCTACATGTTAATTTACTGGTACTTTTCCAGAAAACAATCTGCATGTGTGAAAAGTTAAACTCTTTACACACAGTAATACTAGTAAATTGCCATACAATTACCAAAAAGGCTTTACCAGTAAATTAAAATGTCACAAAAGCACAGAAATTCCCTCAGTGTACTGGTAATGTTACAACTTCCTACTCTGGAAAATTTCCAGAACTAATTTTCTGCTATTTTATTTTTTAAAAAGGTCTTATTCACACTTGATCTCTTCATGGTAATTTACTGGTAATTTTCCAGAAAAATCTGTGTGTGAAAAGTTTAGCTCCTTTAACACAGGAATAGCAGTAAATTGCCATAAAATTTCCATATTGCCATAAAATAAAAACACACAAAAAGGTTGAAGTAGGCTGCACGTGTTGTGGTGTTGTTACACACATTTGCTAACACTTCATCAGCAAAGTGTGGATTTACTTCATGGTAATTTACTAATTTTCTGGAAAAATCTGTATGTGTGAAAAGTAACAGAAATCTCTAAGATTTGCTTAAAAACATTGTCAGTTGTGTTCTCAAGGGTTTGGAACCACTGACAGCGACTATTCATTCCCTCAATTTATTGTTAATTTAACAACTTATTCTGAAAAATTGCCAGAGTTATTTTTTTTTTACTTATTTATACATGATCTCTTCATGGTAATTTACTGGTAATTTTCCAGAAAAAAAATCTGTTTGTGAAAAATTTTACCAGTAAATTACAATTTTTAAAAAGTGCAAACATTCTCTCAAATTACTGATAATGTTACAATTTCTTATTCTGGAAAAATGCCAGAAAGAATTTTTCTGCTATTTTGTTTTTAAAAATGTCTTGTTCACACAAAAAATCTGCATGTGTGAAAAGTTTAGCTCCTTTCACACAGTAATACCAGTAAATCGCTACACAATACTGAAAATGCTTTACCAGTAAATTAAAATGTCAAAAAGGCACAATCATTACCTCAATTTACTGGTAATTTCTTATTCTGGAAAATTGGCAAAAGGATTTTTTTGGTATTTTTTTTTTTCTAAAAGAGCTTATTCAAACATGGGGCTCTATTTTAACTGCTATGTTAAGGATGGAAAATACGGTCTGTGCATGGTCTAACAGGGTTGTGCTTATTCTCTTAAAGAGTTATGGGTGTGATTGGTTTAATGCACGTTATACTCAAAACAGAGTCTCATCTCCCATTCCATTTAAGAGTCAGTTGCTCTTTACATTCTCTTTACTTTTACTCTTTACTTTACTCCTTTACTTTGGTGGATAAGGAAACGGTGGAAACTCACTCCACGGAAGACATTCATTAGCCTTTATATTTAATTTCATTTGTTAAGCGCAGATTTGTTTCAAAACTATTTATAAATTCAGTTCTAATTTCCAGCAAACGAATAAATAACCAAGAATAACAAAGTGTGGTCAAAAAACTGAGTTATATCCAAACACATGTCCTATTCGTATGTCCCATATGATGATGCAGACGTCTCCAAAATCCGACAGGTGGACAAATCTAAACTTGTTTTATTATAACAAACAAAAAATATGCAGGTAATAAATTATACTGCTAATAATAATAACATTATACAAATGCAAATTGTCATGAATAAACTGAAAAAGGTGAAGAAGGCATGGAGACGGTGGTTTTTATATTTATGTAGAAAATAATCATTTTTGTAACATTTTTATCCTTTATTTTTTTCATATGTAAAGATATTTGTGTATTGCTGTACATCCTGTGTGTATTAAGCAATGTTTAAGCATTTGAACACTCTGCGCTGGGCTTTAGAGCGGCTTTTAGTTGGTCAGGGGCGCGATCTATTTCAGTTCCTCAAAATAGCAACGTGCCAGCAATGCGCCTTAACACACCTCCTTTATAGACCAGCACACCCATGAGTCCACAAAGTGGCGCAAATGGATTTGCTATTCAAACAACGTGGTGAAAAAAGTGAAAATTACAGTTGTGCTAGTCTGAAAATAGCAACAAATCGCACCAAACACGTCTTGTACCTTATTGCGCCGGGTGTATGATAGGGCCCATGATTTCTTCATGGCAACTTATTGGTAATTTTCCAGAAAAGTCTGTGTGAAAAGATTAGCTCTTTCACACATTAATACCAGTAATTTGCCATAAAACAAAAACACACAACAAGGGTGTGTAGTGTTGTTACACATGTTTGCTAACACTTCAACAAAGTGTAGATTAACTTCATGGTAATTTACTGGTAATTTACCGGAAAAATTTGTGAAAAGTGACAGAAATCTCTAAGATTTGCTTAAAAACATTGTCATTTGTGTTTTTAAAGGTTTTGAATAACAGAACTGCAACTAAATGATGAAATTCGTATCAAATCACTTGAAACGCCTGAAAGTCTTTTCCACAACTTCCTGAAATTTTCCACCTCGCATTTAATTCCTCAAGCTTTTATCGTTGCGAGTTCTCTGTGCCGTATGACATTTGAAAAGACTGTAATTTATGCAGCAGTGCCCTTCACCATCCGCAGAACAGCCACAAACTGTACGCCACACTATCCAGAAACAACACTTTCCTTCTCCATCAACTCCATTGTAATGCAACGCAGTGCAATAAGAGACAGCTTCATATCAGAGACGACTCCGGAAACGTGAAGCGGGAGAAAAATTGTGCATGCAAATTCCACACGTTTATCAGAGCCTGTAAGACAAAGATAGAAGTGAACGCGAGAGGATTGATTGAGGTGGAAGGAGACAGAAACTAATATGATTAAACTGTGTGTGTGTGTGTGTGTGTGTGAAATAATCCTTCTGCATATAATGACACGCTTTCCACTGTATCCAGATCCATAATGAACGGCATCAGCGGAAACACACGCACACACACACAAAAGCTTCAGCATCAAAGCTCCCCTCAAGTGTTTGAAATTCATTGTACACACCGAGTTATTAATTCAGGATTTGACGGATTAAATGGTGATCGGCTAATGAGACAGAAAACAGACATCCCCGCTGTGTCTTCGGCCAGTTTGTTGTTGTGAGGCTTCTGAAGGAATGCACAGATGTTATTAATTTCGGGTCTATTTTTGTTTGTTTGTTTGCAGAGACAAGAATCCGGATCCGCTGGAAGCATCAAACCCTCAGGTGGACAAGGTATAATTCAGCACTCCGTCCTTTTCATTATCTGGATATAAACATAACATGACAGAATGTGCTGCAAGTGGGCATTTGTTTCTCTTTCTCGCTCTGCTACATAGTGCGATTGATATCTGTAGAGGATGCAATATTATTATTATGTTTGAAGGTAAGTGTAGAGTAGTACAGTGATTTTAATTATATTCAACATTAAAGGGATAGTTCACGCACAAATTTACTTACAAATTAATCGAGTGGTTCCAATGTTTTTTTCTGCTAAACCTAAAAGTACATACAGTGCACCCACAAAGTATTCATAGCGCTTCACTTTTACACATTTTTATGTTACAGCCTTATTCCAAAATGGATTAAATTCATTTATGTCCTCCAAATTCTCCACACAACACCCCATAATGACAATGTGAAAAAATAGTTTTTGAAATTGTTGCAAATTTATTAAAAATAAAAAAGCTGAAAAATCACATGTACATCAGTATTCACAGCCTTTGCTCAATACTTTGTTGATGCACCTTTGGCAGCAATTACAGCCTCAAGTCTTTTTGAATATGATGCCACAAGCTTGGCACACCTGTCTTTGGGAATTGTTGCACATTCCTCTTTGCAGTACCTCTCAAGCTCTATCAGGTTGGATGGGAAGCGGCGGTGTACAGCCATTTTCAGATCTCTCCAGAGATGTTCAATAGGATTTAGGTCTGGGCTCTGGCTGGGCCACTAAAGGACATTCACCGAGTTGTTGTAAAGCCACTCCATTGATATTTTAGCAGTGTGCTTTGGGTCATTGTCCTGCTGGAAGATGAACCGTCGCCCCAGTCTGAGGTCAAGAGCACTCTGAAGCAGGTTTTCATTCAGGATGTCTCTGTTCATTGCTGCATTCATCTTTCCCTCTATCCTGACTAGTCTTCCAGTTCCAGCTGCTGAAAAACATCCCCACAGCATGGTGCTGCCACCACCATGCTTCACTGCAGGGATAGTATTAGCCTGGTGATGAGCGGTGCCTGGTTTTCTCCAAACGTAGCGCCTGGCATTCACTCCAAAGAGTTCAATTTTAGTCTCATCAGACCAGAGAATTTTGTTTTTTATGGTCTGAGAGTTCTTCAGATGCATTTTGGCAAATTCCAGGCGAGGAGTGGCTTCCGTCTGGCCACTCTACCATACAGGCCTGATTGGTGGATTGCTGCACAGATGGTTGTCCTTCTGTAAGGTTCTCCTTTCTCCAAAGAAGCACGCTGGAGCTCAGACAGAGTGACCATCGGGTTATTGATCACCTCCCTGTCTAAGGCCCTTCTCCCTCGATCACTCAGCTTAGATGGCCGGCCAGCTCTAGAAAGAGTTCTGCTGGTTCCAAACATCTTCCACTTACAGATAATGGAGGCCATTGTGCTCAATGGAACTTTCAGAGCAGCAGAAATTTTTCTGTAACCTTCCCCACCCTTGTGCCTTGAGACAATACTGTCTCGGAGGTCTACAGACAATTCCTTTGTCTTCATGCTTGGTTTGTGCTTTGACATGCACTGTCAACCCTGAGACCTTATATAGACAGGTGTATGCCTTTTCAAAACATGTTCAATCAACTGAATTGACCACAGATTAACTCCAATTAAGCTGCTGAAACATCTCAAGACTGATCTGTGAAACAGAATGTACCTGAGCTCAATTTAGAGCTTCACGGCAAAGGCTGTGAATACTGATGTAAATGTGATTTTTCAGGGTTTTTATTTTTAATAAATTTGCAACAATTTCAAAAAATCTTCACATTGTCATTATGGGGTATTGTGTGGAGAATTCTGAGGAAATAAATGAATTTAAACCATTTTGTAATAAGGCTGTAACATAGAAAAATGTGGAAAAAGTGAAGCGCTATGAAAACTTTCGGATGCACTGTACTTTGAAGAATGATCCCAGCAAGCGTTTGTTGTTTTTAAAAGATGTCTAATAGACATCTAAACAGTCATCTTGGCTAAAACAAGGCTAAATTTGAGCTGTCAGTAAAATTCTAATAAACGTCTAAGAACAGGCCAAAACTAGAATAGTTCAAATAAACAGAAATGAATGACTACACATATAAAGTCTGTCTATTTGATGAGTTTTGGCCTATTCTTAGACGTTTATTAGATTTTTACTGACAGCCTAAGTTTAGCCTCGTTTTAGTCGAGCTGTCTACGTTTAGATGTCTATTAGACGTCTATTAAACACAAAATTGCTTGCTGGGATACAAGCATTGACATCCATAGTAGGGAAAACAAATACTATAGATGTCAATGGTTACCAGTTTTCAGCATTCTTCAGAGTATTTTCTTTTGTGTTCAACAGAAGATACTCAAACTGCTGTGTGAACTAGCCCTTTAATTTCACAAACACGCTCCTAAAACACTCAATAAATGACTTTTGCAGCTTGTTTAAATCACTTAATATGAGTTTAAACAACACAATTCTTAAGTTTCTTGGGGACAGCTTAATAATTTTATGTTCAATGAACTTAAATTTGTAAAAAATGATTAAATTAGCTTAATTGATTTATGTTGGGTCAATATGAAGTAATTGTGAGGAACCCAGCATTTTTTACAGTTAAGGCTCAGGAAGTACACTGTAAAAATGCTGGGTTCCACACAATTACTTTATGTTGTCACAACCCAAATTAAGTTAAATTAATTGTTTTAACAAGTTTGATTGAACATAAAACAATTCACTTTTGTTAACTTTTTTAACTTTTCTTATCGAATAAAAAGTTTATCCTACTCAGTTATGCTCATATGTTTTTTTATGCGCATTTTCAAAATGTATGCGCAACATGGCGTTTTCATCAACCGTTTTTTTATGCGCATAAGCAAAATGTAAATAGAAAAAATAGGTGGATGGAAACATAGCTATTGATATCAGCCTGACGTTTGGTTCTAACGTCAACCCAATTTTTATTTTGAAACAAAATGCAACGCCCCCTTGACATTGGGACACAACGTCATGTTGACGTCCTGTGCCTGCTGGGAAGTTGTCCCAAAAAAACCTTAGGAATTGTGTTTTTACACTCCTTTTAAATAAGTTGTTTGAACAAGTTTGTAGTTTGATCTTTTTTTTTGAGCATTTTGGCTCTTTTAAAAGAGTCGTCTCATTAACAGATCTTAATTTTGATCATTTTATGAAGCATAAAGATCATTTTAATAATCTACAATACTTTTTTTTGGAACTCTCAACACTTAAAAAAAACCTTTAAGAGTTATCATAAGGTGCCACATAGATTAAGGGCTGGTTTACACAGCAACATTTTCAGCCAAAAATGGGAAAAATTGTATGTGTTTTACCGATGACAATGGCGTTTTTGGGACTGAAAATGCATAAGGCGGAAGTTTTTGAACATACCGCCATTGTTGTTTGAGTAAAATGAGAATCTTTGAAAACGATGACGCTGTGAGTATACATAGTACATGTTTAGGCAGGTAACAGAAAACATAATTTTTTTTAGTAAAGTTCCTGAAAACATTTATTATTTATTTTTTAATTCCAAAAAAACAGTTTTTCCACCATAAAGAACCTTTTAAATGAGAATAAAAAAACTTTATCATTGAAAATTGATATCCTTTATGGAGCCATAGATGTCAGTAAAAAGCCTGTATGCACTGTAAAAAGTGCTGGGTTCCACACAGATCCTTCATGCTGTCCACGTTAACTAAAGTGATGTTTATGTAAACTAATTTTGAGAGGATCGTGTACTTATGATTGACCATGGTGGGTTCTTCATTAGGAATCACACGATACACCAATCAGATGAATTCATCATTAATTAATTTCTTTTCGACTGAGTCCCTTTATTAATCTGGGGTCGCCCCAGCGGAATGAACCGACAACTTATCCAGCATGTTTTACGCAGTGAATGGCCTTCCAGCTGCAACCCATCACTGGGAAACATTAAAACACACTCATTCACACAAATACACTACGAACAATTTAGCCTACCCAATTCACCTGTACCACATGTTTTGGGGGAAACCGAAGCACCCGGAGGAAACCCACGCCAACACGGGGAGAACATGCAAACTCCATACAGAAATGCTAACTGACCCAGCTGGGGCTCGAACCAGCGACCTTCTTGCTGTGAGGCGATTGTGCGCCACCGTGCTGCCCCAATCAGATGAATTTGAATACATAAATAGCCAGCTTTCCTTACCTTAGCCATCTTTGTCTTGAAGAATTCCCCAATCCACCCCTACTCCTTCCCCTCTTTCTTAACTAAATACTGGGGAGCTCTAGAGACCTACCTGAGCTCAGACTACCCTTTCACTTGATGAAACGGGAGTGAACCTGGGCTCGAGGATCTTCCAAGCTCAGGGCTCTGTCCCGGGAAAGCATGCCAAACTTGCTCTTGTTTATCAATCATCAGCTAAGTGTGAACTCTTGAATCATTTTTATTGGATTGAACATAAAACAATTAAGTTGCCCCCCCCCCGAAAAATTCCTTAAGAATTGTGTTGTTTCAACTCACTTTAAATAAGCAGTTTGAACAAGCAGCAAAAGTCCTTTTTTTATACAGTAGTGTATTATTGTGTCATATACCGCAGTGCTGCTCTAAGGAAAGGTCAAACCTGATCAACCGTAAAAAGCAGAAATAAGCAGTGAGGGAAGTGCAGTGTCCATTATCGACCCAACACACACACAATGTGTCGTTTTTACAGACCCGTCCAAGAAGGACGTCCCGGCTGAGGATTTCGACATCGACATGGGGGCCCCCGAGACGGAGAAAGCTGCCGTGGCCATCCAGTCGCAGTTTAGAAAGTTCCAGAAGAAGAAGCAGACGGTGAAATCATAACCGGGTTCATCTGCGGCCCCACATTTAGGGCAGGGGGATGCATGTCAGAAAAATGGCTCTGTTCACGGGGCGGGGAATAAAATAATAAAACATGAAATTTCGGATCCCCACAGCACCAAATTTTTTTCAGTATAATACTTTTTTCCCTTCTGAAATAGCCTACTTTTGTTATTTTTTTAATAAGTGTGTCTCGTTGACGTCAAAGGTGTTTAAAAAAACAAAAACATCCACTTAAAAGTGTGATTGTATTTCTGTATTTAATGGCATTGTGGCTCAAGGAAAACATCATGCTTGACATTAAGATTTGAATGGACTTATTAATCTTTCTGTTGTGTTTTATTGAGTTATTTCTGTCAGTATAGATGAACTGGTGTTGTGTTTGTGGTTTGTCATTATCATTCTGCCTACGTCAATGTTTTTGTCGGTGTATTATAATATTCCTGATTCCCACCAATCTGTTGGAAATAATCATGTGAGCTGAATAAATATTGGGAAAACCTCAATGACTGATCTGATTTTTTTTAAACATTGTTATATCTCTGCCGTCCTTTCAAATCTCAAAAATATTGAATTGTGTTTTAGGGTGCTTTCACACTTGGTTCAATTGCCTGGACCGTACCCAAGTTCGATTGTCCCCCCTTGCCACCTTCTCGGTTGGTTTGTGTTCACACTGGCTGCGTCCGAAACCGCATACTTCCATACTATACAGTACGCTAAAATCAGTATGCGAGCCGAGTAGTGTGTCCGAATTCATAGAATTTGAAAATCAGTATGCGAGAAGTACCCGGATAACTTACTACTTCCGGCGAGATTCTGAAGTGCTCATCCCATGGACGCTGCGCTATCCCATGATGCCCCACGAGAGAATTCACGAATGGAAGTGAAGCGACGCAACTGACGCAGGTAGGTCACGTGACCATGACAAAATGGCGGATGTAGTACGTCCGAATTCCATTCATACTTCTTCCATTCATACTGTATAGAACGTACTTTTCTAACGGCCGAGTAGTACGTTTAAATTCAAATGCAGTACCTACTGAGTAGTAGGCGGTTTCGGACGCAGCCACTGTCTTTTTTCCTTCTGAACCCCGGTACGCTTGCGTCATAGAGCTGCTGTTTTGTTTACGGCTGTTGCTAGGTGACAGTCACGAAAGCAAAGCGCCAAAATGGAGACTTCCGCACATCGCGGTCGATTTGCTTTTACTGAATCATAAGTTTTGGACATACAGAAAGTGACTCGCGTCTGTCTGCCGCAAAAATATTATAAACATTCAGAACATCACACAGTGTCTGCAGAAGCTGTTTCTGGAGGAGACAAGCAGACATCACTGTGTATCACTGCTTGGCTCAGTCCCGCTAAAGGTACAATACGTGGCGCACATACACACACACACACACACACACACACACACACACACACACACACACACACACACACACACACACACACACACACACGAATAAACGTTATGAAAACGATAGTTTGTTGTACAGTTGCCGGTTCACTTCCGCTATTTGGTACGATTGCATTCATACCAGAAGTGAACCGTACCAGAGTTCGCATGAACCGTACCCCAGACCACCTCTTTCAGGCGGACTCGGGTACGGTTCACGGGTGCGCACCTGAGTTCAGAAGACACGTTCACACTAGCTAAACGTACCGTACTATGACGTCAAACGAACCCGGGTGCGGACCAAAAGTGCTAGTGTGAAAGCACCCTTAGAAGCAAGCATTAATACACCTGGAAAATAATTTAATTTAGAAAGTGCTAGCATAACTTTAACAAACAATTATGAAGAATTCATTCATTTTCCTTCGGCTTAAGCCCCGGCCAGATCACACGATTTTGTCATGATTTCGGCACGATTTCCTTGACGTAGGGTATCGTGGGGATTCGTAAACGACAAATGGCCGTCGTGACACTAGATTCAATTGTTTCTTCTCATTCTACACACCAACACTGCATGTTTTGGATGTCCTTTCTCTGTCAAACCCATTACAGCTGTCTCTGCTAATGAGCTGATGATCTGAGTCAGGTGTGATTGGTTAAGGAGACATGGTGGTCCTCCAGGAACGTGGTTGAGAAACACTGGGTTAGATCATTGATTGGTGAATATTGGCCAGTGTGATGAATTCATTCGGGATTCGGGTTGCCACCCGTCCTTTAAAATACGGAATCGTCCCATATTTGTGAATGAAATTGCGCGTCCCGTTTTGAATCAATACAGGACGGGGTTTGTCCTGTATTTTTTCTCATTATTTTAAAGTAGCTTTTCATGCAAATCATTCCACACGCATTTTATGAAGATGCCTCATTTCCTACTTTTGATTGGGTAATACTTGAAGTCATCGTTAGTTTGATTGGTCTTTGTCCAGTGAGGAGGGCGTGTCTTTTAAACAGAGTCTGTCAAGTCTTGACAGAGAGTAGGCTAATGGCAGATGCTTCTCCAGGTAACCCCCCGCGTCTTAAAGTTTCAGAGTTTATACGCAAGCGGCTGCAAAATAACGCAGAGAGTGGGAGTAAACAAATACCTGGCTGCAGAGTGGTAGAAATTGTTATCAAGCCAACTGCACGATTTGTCGGAGAGCGTTCTCTGTGGCTCATGCGGGACGTGCGACAACATGCCTCCGGAGAGCAGCATTCCCGCAATGACAGAGCTCACAAAAATCAATGCACAGTCAGAGTTCTTCGTACCCCAAATCTCTCCCGAAGCAGACAGGGTAATGACGGTGACCCAGTCTGTGAAAATCTAGCTGGAGTCATTTTTTTTGTAATGTACTGTTTTCTACATAACATAAAGAACAGTCTGTGAAAATAATAAAAATATATGTATTTAATATTAATATTAAATGAGTAAAACCATATCAACAACTGAAATCACAGTGAAATGAACGGCTACAATCGAACTTTCTCTCAGAATTAGATTTGGCCTGGTTTTCACACACTGGGTCACAAATTGTAGTTTGTATAAATTCTGTAAATACAATGTAAGTGGATCACGGTCCAATGTAATATTATGATTTTCTTAAGATTAAGTCAGGCACACACGCATTCATTTATTACACGAAACATTACATTTATAATAATAATAATTCCTTACATTTATATAGCGCTTTTCTAGACACTCAAAGCGCTTTACATATTAGGGGGAATCTCCTCATCCACCACCAGTGTGCAGCATCCACCTGGATGACGCGACGGCAGCCATTTTGCACCAGACCGCACACCACACACCAGCTGATTGGTGGAGAGGAGACAGAGTGATGAAGCCAATTATGATATGGGTAGGGTTCGGAGGCCATGATGGACAGAGGCCAGTGGGCAGATTTGGCCAGGATGCCGGGGTTAAACCCCTACTCTTTCTCGAAGGACATCCTGGGATTTTTAACGACCACAGAGAGTCAGGACCTCGGTTTAACGTCTCATCCGAAAGACGGCGCTCACTGAGCAGTATAGAGTCCCCGTCACTATACTGGGGCATTAGGACCCACACAGACCGCAGGTTGGGCGCCTCCTGCTGGCCTCACTAACACCACTTCCGGCAGCAACCTAGCTTTCCCATGTGGTCTCCCATCCAGGTACTGACCGGGCGCAGCCCTGCTTAGCTTCAGTGGGCGACCATGTGAGAGTTGCAGAGAGCTAACTGCCGGCAAAACATAATGCCCATGTAAAGAAAATAAACTAGTAAATTGCAACTGTCCATACTTTAAAATTAGAAATAGGCTATATAAAACTTTACTAGCTAATGTTTGTAGCTAGTTTATGTATGTGCTGTTTCCATGTTTGGATAGGTGTTACTGCAAATAATGACAAATATTTTAGCCAAATCTGTTATCAATACCACCCTTTAAAGTTAGGTTCATTAGTATTTTCTGCAGAGTTGTAAAAGAGAAAGACTGACTGCATCTTATCGGTTTACACAGATTTTAATAAAAGACAGTTTATTTTAATGTCCAAGTGTTCATACTTTCCTGAAAACATATTTTAAGTTGCGATTTACCACCACTGGCATGCTATTGGGCCTGTGATTGGGGACGTGGCCCCCGCTGCAGTATGCGTCCCTTATTTTTTTGTATTAAAAGTGGTAACCCTATTTGGGATGCCAGTCTTGGCTTATTAATCTGTGAAAGTGATTCAGTTAATTACTTTAATGAATTAACACTCTTCTAAAATGAGAAGACAGAAGCACATCTCCCCGACAGCTCACTACCCACAACAGTCTTCTGAATCTCTCCAATCTCCATTAAGTGCTGCAAACGCTGAGCTTTGTGAGTCCTGTATAGGTGGATGCAGGGAGAAAATCCCCCTCATGGGTCTAATTACGGCAGATTTTCTGTTCAGAACCACATGCTGGGGTCTGACAGGTTCATTAGGTTTCAGCTGCGTGGAGGAGTTGGCTCTGATGTACCAGTACAGAAAGGAAAACACAGAGGGATTCACAGGGATCCAAAAGCTATTGCTCACACTGAGATAAAACGTCTATTAATCTGTATTGCTCACTAGCTAACTGTAAAATACTCAGTGAAAATGATGTGAGCAGTCAAACAGCTAGCTTCTGTGCATGGTTTTACAGGTTTAGATATGCCATGTCTATACCATAGCATTCTCATAAAGACAAACATAGTCGGAGTAGTTCTACATTTTATCCTGGATTTTTCATAGTGTATAATGGTGTTGAGAGGGGTCTGGATGCAGACTTGGTGCAGTTGCAAGGTGAGCTGCATGCAATGCTTTTTAATGCCCGCACCTAACCCCACCCCTCACAGTGACGTTACTAGCCCCATTGAGTGCATTATGTCTGACAGTGCAAGTCTGATATACACTGTAAATCCTAATAAGTTAAGACTGCTCAAATGATTTGAGGAAAGTGAATCCCTCAGTTTGTTTGAGTAATGGGAAATCAACAACTCAATCAGTTGAGTTGACCAAATGTGGTCTCTTTATTGAATTAACTTAAATGTTTAAGTACAGATAACTTGGTAACACTTTATTTTGATGGTCCATTTGAGTATTAGTAGACTGTCTGCTTAATATCTGTTGATACTGACAATTAACAGTCCTTCAACAGACATTTAACTGACTATAAGAAACTTTGCAAGTACATGTCAACTTACCCTAACCCCAACCCCAACCCAACAGTCTACTTATAATCTAATGAGAATTAATTGACATGTAGATGCAATGTAACTTATATTCAACAAACGGACCATCGAAATAAAGTGTGACCGATAACTTAAAATGGCTAATAGACTAAACTTCGAATTTTTTCAGCTTTTATAGTTTTTACTTACTCCCAGGGCCGTTTATATCGAAGTTGATATTTAGCCGCACCATGTTGGTGTTTCGTAACATCTAATTTTAACAAGGTGGGTCGTTAGCCCAACGCTCAACCCCCAACCTAGAGTACTAGAACATACACTACGGACAATTTAGCGTACCCAATTCACGTATAGCGCATGTCTTTGGACTTGTGGGGGAAACCGGAGCACCCGTGTCGCCCCTGCGTGTATCAATTAGGAAAACTGTATATAAGCATTTAAATATCTACTTATTTAACTTTTCTCTTTCATCAGATGGATTCAGGTAGTGCCTCTTTCCTGCTGAGCTTCAGCAAAATTCAGCATCACAAGCAAAATAATCACCTTGTGTCATATATATCGACCAATCAGCACGATTGTCAAGGCAGAATTTTAAGCACAACCAATCATTTTAAACAGAGACACAGTGAATCGTTTAAAGAAATTAAAATGTTAAGTTCAGAAAACTTAAAATGTTAATTAAAAGTTTTTTTGCTGCCTAATGAGTAAGTTAAACACACCTGTTTAAGTTTTGATGCCAAAACTTGACATTTTAAGTATTGTCAAGTTCATTCATTTTCTTTTCGGCTTAGTCCCTTTATTAATCCGGGGTCGCCACAGCGGGACAAACCGCCAACTTATCCAGTACTTGTTTTACGCAGCGGATGCCCTTCCAGCCGCAACCCATCTCTGGGAAACATCCATGAACACTCATTCACACTCATACACTTTGGACAATTTAGCTTCGCCATTTCACCTGTACTGCATGTGTTTGGACTGTCGGGGGAAACCGGAGCACCTGGAGGAAACCCACACGAACGCGGGGAGAACATGCAAACTCCACACAGAAATGCCAACTGACCCAGCAGAGGCTCGAACCAGCGACCTTCTTGCTGAGGCGACAACAGTACCTACTGCGCCACAGCGTCACCCGTAATGTCAAGTTATATTAACTTAATATCTTTAGTAATGACAACAGCAGGGCTTACAGTGTCTCAGCTTGCAAATCCAAGTCTGCATCCAGATGTTGGTGGTGACTCAGACTACCCACTGAGCCCCCGTGTCACCTTTTATCATACATAAGCTGGAATAAAATAAGTCAAACAATAATATTTCTATGTACAATGCAAAAATAAGTAGTTTATTTACTCTGCCAAACTAGAATTTTACAATCGAAAACCTTGATTTCAGCTCCGAAAACACTTAAAGGTGAAAATGTCTCGCCGAAGTTTAACAAAGTGAATTTTGTTCGAAACGAAAGGCTTTTTCACATCAAAAGTTTGCTTTTGAAAAGAATTCTGTTATTTATTAGAATTTATTGATATTTGTTTCCAGCTCTGAATTTATTCTGACTTCAATGTTAAGTGACCGTCAAATTTAGTAAGTATTTCTAATTATAAACACATTTAGGTAACACTTTATTTTGATGGTCATTTTGAGTATTAGTAGACTGTCTGCTTAATATCTGTTGATATTGACATTTAACAGTCCTTCAACAGACATTTAACTGACTATAAGAAACTTTGCAAGTACACGTCAACTTACACTAACCCTAACCCTAACCCCAACCCTAACCCCAACCTAACAGTTTACTTATAATCTAATGATAATTAGTTGCAATGTAACTTAAATTCAACAAACGGACCATCAAAATAAAGTGTGACCCACATTTATCCTTACAATCCATAAGAAATTCAGTAAATCCATCCTTACAATAGCAAAGATCAAGGTCCCATAATGCAATTCAAAAGCATATAAACAAAACACACACGAATTACAAAGCAAAGCCAACTTTTTTTGAGCATACTGTACTGTTTGTAGCCTAGATTTATCATTTAGGCTACTATTTTGTCTTCGCTAATATTTTTCAATTAGAAAACTGGATTAAGATATTAAATAACTTCAAAGATTATAGCCTGTTTATTGTTGTATAATGCGTATTATCTTGTTTACATAAGCAACGTTTTAAAATAAATCTGCAGTGTGTCCATGCACCATTTAGACCACAGCCAAATTGTTCTCAAGCAGATGCAATGAAGATTAATCCGCCAGAATGAGAGGCACTCGGCCAGATTCTTTTCTTTCAGATCAGTGTTGTGTTGCTGACAGCCGTGTGTTTCTGAGGCAAACCTCAATTCAGCGCAGCACAGCTTTATTTATGACAGCGGTTAATAACAGCTGAGCGAGAGCGTCTATAAATATGTGCCAGCGACGATTAATTTGTCGTGGACTTCAGACGAAGATGGAGAATATAGTTGTCACAATGACTAACGTGTTCCCCCATTACCCACCGGGCTGACATGGCAGTATAAAAACAATTTCTTTGCGAGTGCTGGAGGAAGAGCGTCTGTCTGCGGCTCTTCCCCAAAGCCTCTGAATCAATACTGCAATTTCACAGAGTCGTTCGCGCGCTTTTGACGGCCGCGCGGGAATTCTCTCATCAAAACGCAGACTGAGGTAAGGGGATATGGGGGGGAAAATAGCATACAAATACTAAACAAAAGACTAAAACGACAACATTCTTTGATCTTTCACCAAATTGTTTCAGGTAAAGAGTAGTAATATTAATTTCGGATGAGAACTTAGGAGGAAACTTCAAAAAGCTGACAGGAGAAACCCATATGCGTTTAAAGACATTTGAACACAGTGTTAAAGACATGATTCGACCAAAAATGAAAATTCTGTATCAATTTACTCACCCTAAGATGTAGAAGGCTTGCTTTCATCCGTAAAAGATGATTTTTTTTTAGCTGAAATCCTGTGTGATTCATGAAGTGCAAGTCAGCCCTGCTGAAAAATCCATCTTAAACCAGCCTAAGCTGGTTAGCTGGTTTTAGCTGGTCGACCAGCCTGGTTTTAGAGGGGTTTTGGCCATTTCCAGGCTGGTTTCCAGCCATTTCCAGCCTGGTCTTAGCTGGTCAGGCTGGGAGTTGACCAGCTAAAACCAGCTTGACCAGCCAAAACCAGCTATGTCCAGCTTAAACCAGGCTGGTCAAGCTGGTTTTAGCTGGTTTAAGCTGGTGATTATCCAGCCTGACCAGCTAAGACCAGGCTGGAAATGGCTGGAAACCAGTCTGGAAATGGCCAAAACCCCTCTAAAACCAGGCTGGTCGACCAGCTAAAACCAGCCAACCAGCTTAGGCTGGTTTAAGCTGGTTTTTTCAGCAGGGAGCGGTTACTGATTTTAAGTCCAAAATCCAAACAACAACAAAACAACATGCTAAAGGCAAAACAAAATACTCATGGCTTCTGATCATCTTAAGAGGTCTAGATTGGATATTTGAATATTATTTTTACACTATTGGGGTGACACGGTGGCTCAGTGTTTAGCACTGTCGCCTCACAGCAAGTAGGTTGCTGATTCGAGTCCCGCCTGGACCAGTTGGCATTTATGTGTAGAGTTTGCATGTTCTCCCCATGTTGGCGTGGGTTTCCTCCACGTGCTCCAGTTTCCCCTACAGTCCAAACACTTGCGCTATAGGTGAATTGAATTAACTAAATTGGCTGTAGTGTATGAGTGTGTATGGATGTTTTCCAGTACTGGGTTGCAGCCGGAAGGGCATCCGCTGTGTAAAACATACGCTGGATAAGTTGGCGGTTCATTACCCTGATGAATAAAGGGACTAAGCTGAAGGAAAGTGAATGAATTTTACACTATTAAAGTCAGCATGAATTCAAAATGTATCAGAAACTTTCTGGTTTACTAAACTTAAACTTAACACTAGAACTACAGAGGCAGTCACTTTGACCATTTTTAAAATTTGGCAGTTTAATAACGTTGATAAAATAAAAAACAATACACAAAAAGAGTACTGAGTGTTTCAACCATGAATGTCCATAATGATAAATTTAGCAGATGCATTTGGTGTGCCATACTTTTTCCCATGCCTTTGAATATGTGTGCGTCTGTTGCCTAGCAACATTCTGCTAACAAAAATAACTTTCTGATAGCAAAAACATACAGCAACTTTACTTCAGACATGTCTTTCAAACTTTTAAAACCAATGTGTTCACTGCAGTGGAAAAACGTCCCTGTTGCCGGACAAAGTGAGGTGCACACCTTCAGGGGCAGTCTTATAACACATAAAAATATAGACTATATTTGAAAAAATTTATTTAAAATATAAAAAATATAAAATATGTATTATTTAGAAAATAAAAATAATAATAATAATAACAATTTTTATTTCAACTATTATTATTATTAATATTATATTATATTATAAAATATTCATTCGTTAATTTTCCTTTCTTTTTAATCAGGGGTTGCCACAGCGGAATGAACTGACAACTTATCCAGCATATGTTTTACACAGCAGATGCCCTTCCAGCTGCAACCCATCACTGGGAAACATCCATACACACTCATTCACACATACACTACGGTAAATATTTAGCAAACCCAATTTACCTATAGCGCATGTCTTTGGACTTGTGAAGGAGACCGGAACACCCGGAGGAAACCCACGCCAACATGAGGAGAACATGCACACTTCACACAGAAACGCCAACTGACCCACTGCGTTGCCTATTATAATATATATATGTAATATCTATATACAGTTGAAGTCAGAATTATTAACCCCCCTTTGAATTTCTTTTTTAAATAAAGGAAATTTTCACAGTATTTCTGATAATATTTTTTCTTCTGGAGAAAGTCTTATTTGTTTTATTTTGGCTAGAATAAAAGCAGTGTTTAATTTTTTTAAAAGCCATTTTAAGGTCAAAATTATTAGCCTCTTTAAGCTATATATATATGTATATTTTCGATAGTCTACAGAACAAACCATCGTTATACAATAACTTGCCTAATTACCCTAACCTGCCTAGTTAACATAATTAACCTAGTTAAGCCTTTACATGTCACTTTAAGCTCTATAGAAGTGTCTTGAAAAATACCCAGTAAAATATTATGTACTGTCAACTGTTAAATCAGTTATTAGAGATGAGTTATTAAAACTATTATGTTTAAAAATGTGTTGAAAAAATCTGCTCTACTTTAAACAGAAATTGGGGAAAAAAATAAACGGGGGTGAATAATTCTGACTTCATCTTTTCAGCTTAGTCCCTTTATTAATCTGGGGTCGCCACAGTGGAATGAACCGCCAACTTATCCAGCATATGTTTTACGCAGCGGATGCCCTTCCAGCTGCAACCCATCACTGGGAAACATCCATACACACTTATTCACACACAGACACTATGGACAATTTAGCCAATTCACCTATACCACATGTTTTTGGACTTGTAGGGGAAACTGGAGCACCTTGAGAAAACCCTCGCCAACAAAGGGAGAACATGAAACTCCATACAGAAATGCCAACTGACCCAGCCAGGGCTTCTTGCTGTGAGGTGATTGTGCTACCCACTGCGCCACCGTGCTGCCCCTATATATATATAGTTTCATCAGCTATATATATATATATAGCTAGCAAAAATGTTCTAAAGCAATCACTTTGACATAGACCACAGATCTTATTATTCAAGATGTGAAAGCAAAAATACACGTTATGAAATTAGCTAAAGCGGGCAGAAGTAGATATTAAATTAGGCCCGTTTATACATAAAGTTTAGATGCTTAATAACTGCAAATAATTAACTTATGTCTTGCTAATATTTTCAGATTTCTTGTAAGTTAATATGTAAATAAAAACAATCACCGAAACATTAGGCTACAATGAAAACTGGCCAAACAAGGGATTTTATTTAGTACTGAAAACAACACGATTGTAATAGCCTATTATCATACCTGTCACACTACTCATTTTATTACTTGTAACCTCTTTTCTAATAAGAATAGTCAGCTGAACAGTTTCATTTTCAGAGCTGCTGCCTCAGTCAGTCTGAGCAATAAAGAAGAAGAAAATTGCTTGTACGAGCAAAGTGTGGAGCAACAGTTGGACAATTCCATTTTGGTGCAGTAGAGGGGGAATTTAAATTTTGACAAACAGTGACTAGCGTAAAAGACGGCGTAGCTGACACTGATCAGTCATCTTGTATTTTTGATTGTTTATTGTTTTTGTATTTCATAATTCAAAAGCGTAATGGTTTATGTTATAATTTTCCTTGTTTTTGGTTGGCTTGAGTTGGAGGTCACATGATCTTCCTTGATTGATTTAACCTGCGAGAGTTTGTATGGACAGAATAGTGAGATCTCAATGCGGGCACCTGTTAAATGCTCCTACTTATTTTACTGCTGGTTATTCAATTCAATTCAATTCATCTTTATTTGTATAGCGCTTATACAATGTAGATTGTGTCAAAGCAGCTTCACATGGAAGATTATAGTGAATTGAAACAGAGTCAGTTCAGTTTTCAGAGATTAAGTTCAGTTCAGTTTAGCTCAGTTCAGTGTGGGTTAATAATCACTACTGAGAGTCCAAACACTGGACTATCAGGCTAACACGGTAAACTAAACATTGTTTATATATTATTTGTTCATTTTGATGTCCTTTTTGATTGTGTTTGTGTGAAACATTTGGTTTGTTTATTTGTTTCTTTAGTCTTCATGGACATCAGTATTTGGAAGCGTGGACTGTTTTAATAACCGGCGGGTAGCTACAGATGGTGTTAATCATCAATATAAAATTTAATTCATAATTGTCCCTACATTAATACTTTCTATTTAGGATTTTCCACAATAATAACACTTTTGTCTGGGTGGGTCAGCCTTCAGTTTGAGTGGGCCAGTGCCACCCTAGCCCTTATGTAGCCTTGCCACTGCTTCCAACTACATGGCACTGGTGATTGTTTTTTGCTGCCTCATCAGCCAATAAGCACACTTTCCAACATTTAAATACCTCAGTGTCTTTGAGTTAGCAATCTGCATTGCATTTTCGGAAACCCTTCTCCACTCCAGCGCTGTGTAAAGATCTGCTACAGGCAGCTACATTTTGTATATGCTTACAGCAGCATTGTGTTATATTCCCAAACAGCATGTTTCAAACAATTATGAATATTTTAGGGCTTATTTACATTGTCAAGTTATATCTAAAACATCAATACCACATTAGTATTACAAAAAAAAATTATGAAACGATTTAAATCAGTGAAATTAAGAGTAAAAAACTTAAGCAACCCAAGTTGTTTGGTGTTGACAAGCTGTTTAAAATATGAAAAATTAAGCAAAACAAGTGTCAATTTACAAAGCAATGTAAAACAACAAAAGAATTAAGCCCTGAAACTTTGTGTCAGTATTATAAAAATAGTTTGAAACACAAATGCTGTCTGAAATTGCATACTGTACAATAGGTATTCTTTATTCAATTTAGAAACTTTGCAAATGTTAAAAAAGGTATGTATGAAATGCAGATGTACTGCAATCGCCATGTTGTTATTATCACATGACCTACCAGTATCAGTACTGCACAAATCAACATAGGCTCATTCTGAAAATGTAGCCCTATTTACATTTCTAGAGATCGCAGATTATGTAGCCAGGCATGTATGGCTGCATTTTGTCTTTAAAATGAAAGCTACGAGGCGGTGTGACGCCGTTTCTTTTTGTGCTTATCAGCTGAACGCTTACCTTCGTATTGACGGCTTTTTCTTCTGTTACCAGTTTGTCCAATGGCTCGCCACGTACGTCAGTGGACTTGTGACGTGGAGCAGTTCGGTGAGAGTTTGAGTCCGGTAAAGAACGGTTCCAAAAAGGGGGTAAGACAAAAACAAAAACAAAAAAATAACACAAGTACGGTAAATAACAGGGTGAGAATGTGGTAAAATCTGAAAACGTGGTAAAAATCAGGCAGGCTTTTCTTTTTCTGGATTGAGTTTTGAAAAAACTATTGGTTGGGTTTAGGGAAGGAGGAGGGTGGGTCAGTCAGTCAGTCGACAGCAGCCTCTAGTGGATTTACGCGAGAACAGCAGGCGCGAATGGCACTTGTGAGAGAAATTTGAGATCTTAAAAAGCATACACAGCGGCCTCTGCTGGATTTGCAACAACAAAAACTGCAAAAAACCGACCTCCTGGGACATATTTGGCGCTCTCCAGAAATGTATATAGGGGTACGTATCAATAATGAGCCTGGGTTGGAAAAAAGCCTCCTCTGTGGCCCATTGGACAGTACTGATAGTATCTTCATAATCTTAATACCCTGGTTCTTCTGTCTACTTTTTTTAAAAAATACTATGAATTCAGAACTTTGTTTACAACACAGTATGGAAGTAAGCATATTCAGACACAAAGATTAATACAACACACCTGGGATAACTCTTCCACTGTTTTGCAAACACTTTCTGACATGTTTGCACTGGTGATTTCCGCTGTTTGTGTTGCGGATTAATTCAGTCGCATTGTAAAACTATTTCTGACTGATGTTTGCATTGCTAATTTTCTGCTGTTCCCCCTGAGCCACCAAAGCAGAGCAGAATCAGTTGTGCTTTTTTCCTCTCAGGAGAATGTGCGCTCCTGCTGAGCTCTTCGTCTCTCGTATGATTATGATTTCCAAAATGAAGCGTCTCTAGTATTCATCCAGATGAACAGATTCTGATTTTGCTGTGATTAAAGCAAGAGCTCACCCAAAATGAAAATCATTCACTCGCCCTCCGGTCATTCTAAACCTAAAAAGAAGAAAGGTTTTAAGTAACAAAACTTTGAGAGTAAAACAAAAAAAAAATTTATGATGTTATAAATAGTCGGTTTCTTGCACAGATCAATTATTTGTTTTATATTGGGACTTATATTGGATTATATTGGATATTTTTATATTATTTATATTGGAGCTGCGCATGGATGGATTTGCTCTTCAGTGTTTGGACTTTCAGCTCTGAAAATGAAACCACACTGAACTTCAACTCTGAAAACTGGACTGACACAGTTTCAATCTACTAGAACTTCTGTTAAGCTGCTTTGACACAATCTACATTGTAAACGCGCCATAGAAATAAAGATGAAATGAAATTGAACAAGACCTTAATGTATCATTAGGAGCTAATAGCAATGTTTCCATCCAAAGTTTGCGAAATAAATTTATGCACAAAACTGGAATATCGTATAAGACATTCGCGATTAAAGCAGCATTTCCATCCAAAGAGTTAAAGAGAACAAAATCGGCACCTCCTGATGAACTGGCGCCAAATATCAAAAAGAAAAATGGAGTTCGCTGCAGTAGAAGAAGCCAATGTGGGACTTTTTTCTTATACAGTAAATGCACCTCAGAAGCAGTGGCGGATGGTGTTAAAAAATGTGAGGGGGGCGCATTTTAAAAGCCATTAAAAGCCATTTTTCAGGTGACGTACCAAAAAACAAAAATGACTAAAGCATACAATAAATGCATCACAAATCAGTTCATTTTAGTTCAATTTGGGTTTATTATCAGTAATGAAGTAATCAAGATAATCAGTAAACACACACACACACACACACACACACACACACACACACACACACACACACACACACACACACACACACACACACACACACACACACACACACACACACACACACATAAATGTTGCCTAATCACTGGCCAGTAGCACTACTTAAAAATGAATTTTGCTCTCTTTCTGGCTTGCAAATTTCTTAATGAGCTTTTGGTTAAAGTCAGTCATCTCAGTCACCAGTCTCTTCTCTATGACAGCATGGCCAATGCATTCAGCCTCTCTTGCGTCATGCTGTTTGAAACAGCAAACATGGAAAACAGTAAAAGGCATGACTTTACATCACAACCTGCCAGCCAACTCCATTTGTCATAACAAGTGCTGGAAAAGCCAAGGGTGTATGCACGCCCGCGAATCGCGGTCACTTGACTGCTGGTGAATTTGTTTTTATTAGTTTTGCAAGGAAGGTCGATCTGGTCCAAGCTCCTTGATTCTTTTTTTTTTTTCTTCATCCAAACGCCTTGTGAATGGATATCTTTGCAAAGATACAACAGAATTTTGTTTTCACTATATGATTAAAGGTCGGCACAGCTAACTGACGAGCTGCTGCTGAGTGAACAGTCTAAGTGAATGGTCCAATCACATAAGGCCAATCATATAAAAACAAATATGATTCGTTCTAACAACAAAATGGGAGCATGCACTGGAAACAAGTCCGACTTATTGCCGGCAATGCGAACCAGACTATTCTGTTCACACAGTTTGTTTGTTGTTATTTATTTATTTAATTTAATCTAATTTAATTTGACTTATTTATGTATTTTAATTGTGTGTGCATGTTAAAACAGTTAAAATACATAAAAAATAAAAGAAAAATAAGTGGATGGAATCATACTAGTGTTTGGATGTTCTCCCCGTGTTGGCGTGGGTTTCCTCCGGGTGCTCTGGTTTCCCCCACAGCCCAAACACTGTTGAATTGAGTAAACTAAATTGGCCGTAGTGTATGAGTGTGTGTGTGAATGAGTATGCATGGGTGTTTCCCAGTACTGAGTTGCGGCTGCAAGGACATCTGCTGCGTAAAACATATGCCGGAATAGTTGGCGGTTCATTCCGCTGTGGCGATAAATAAGGGACTAAGCTGAAAGAAATGAATGGATCATACTAGTTTTGTTTTGCCTGTTTATGATTTTTCGACTCTCCAAGTTTTGATATGAACTCTTTAACGTTCTACTGAAGATGAAGGTCTCACAGTTTTGAAGGTCTGTACATTTTTGAGGAGAACTATGCCTTTACGTTCATCTCTCTGAAGGGAATGCCATCTTGCTTAGTTCTTCACTTTCACACTTCGTCACATTCCACTCAGGTCCCTTTATATATACCCCACAGCAAAAATGAAGAGTGTTAACCAAACTGCCAGATTCGTTTGGGGATCAACCTTTTATTAGTCGACAGGATTATCATGGAAAATCTTTTCTGGAGTGTCACGACTGTGAACACCCTGTCAAAAAGGAAAAAAACGAACAAAATAAAGGGTGAAAAACAACAGAAAAACATTTGTAAATGAGCATAACGAGGACAATAGATTCATCTAATCAAATATAGCGAAATATCATCTCACAATTCTTCATCGTAACTCTCCCTGCAAAGACGGTTTTGGTGCAGAGCGGCAACAATAACATATTGCTACCATACGGCCCGTAATCATATAGAACTGCTCGTGGTTCTTTATTATTAATATCATCATCATAATTGTTATTCTTTTTTTAGGGGATCTCTTTAGATTGTCTCAGTTTTCCCTGTAGTGCAGCATCTCTGCAATGCAGCAAAAATAAATCTAATGAAGACAAGAGAGAGAGAGAGAGAGAGAGAGAGAGAGAGAGAGAAAGAGAGCGTGCCCTGAAGACACCTTTCTAGTGCACTACACATAGGGGGTGAAAGAGTCACGCTGTCGGTGGTCTGAGCTCCCCCCATGCAGCATGCTAAATCAACCTTTGCTTCCACCGCATCTGTTTTACACCTGAATCTGTCGTATTCATCCGCTCCGGCTCTCGGTAAAAGCATGGGCAAGAGACAGGACAGCAGAAAGCAAAAGTGGCTCATGGATTTTTCATATTGCACCATTGGAGAATGGAACACAAATAATCATCGATCAAGACTTGCTTTGCTAGGTTTAAACAAGATATGTGCAAACGTGACTAAAGGACTTTATTCATAATAATAATAATAATAATAATAATAATTTAAAAAAACGTCCCTGTAATACCCACAAATAAAAGCGATTTTATATATAGATTTTTTTTTATATATTTATACTCGTAAGAATACGAAATCTTCACTTCATCTTGATTATTTTCGTAGTGAAAAAAATTTCTGGGCTGGACCCTCCAGTGGTCGATATTCATACTGTCATCTTCGTCTTAGATTGGTTCGTCCTCATGCACTCCCAGGAAACGGAAATTGGCCGATGGAAATCACTCAATCACGCTTTTATCTCAAACTAATTACAAACAAACAAAATCTCAGTAAAAAAACGGATTCCCAGTCGTTATCTTGTGCACGCTAAACTGCTAAAATAAGTCGATTAGTAAATCCTGTTCATTAATAATCATAAAATCGTTTTGGCAATCTCTAGGTGTGTGTGTGTGGAGTCATCGTTAAGAAGTGAGTTCACCGTTTTAGAAAAAGCATAAAATAAAGAAACTGTCAGGAGTAGAAGTGGAAACGTATATATACAACCGCGCATGAAAGAGTTCACTTGTTTTTTTTGTTTGTTATACCAGTGTGTAGGACTTTGCGTAGGGATTGTTGGTCTGTTTTAAGTGTCCTCTGGAGTCCAGCAGCGATTCCTGGGAGGTGCTGAGTTTGGCGGCCTGTGCCAAGTCTGTCCCGGCCTCTCTCTGTGGAAGTGTGGAGGCTGTGCCTGACTGCCACTGCTGCACGTCTCTGCTGGTCGGCACCTCCATCGGCGTGGGCTCCAGCAGGGCGGGACGCTTCAGCGAGCGGGTTTTCTGCGGCTCCAGACAGGCCTGGCCCATCGCCGCTTCCCGAGACGTTCCCGACACTCCCCGGTTTAAGAGGAAGTCCATCCGCAGGTATGGAGGAAGGTGGACGAGCTCTCCTCCTGCGGGACAGATGAACACGCTTCAGTTCAGATATCAGGTTTGTTTTTCATTAGTTTGCCGCACTTTTTTTTTTACAAGCAATTGGTACATTTTCAGTAGAGTTGCAGTAGGGCTGCACGATTCTGGCTAAAATGAGAATCTCTTTCTTATTTGCTTAAAATCAAGATCACGATTTTCACACAATTCTGTAGATGTAAAATAAAGAATAATATGAGTAGTTTTTCTCAAACATATGGTAAAACAACACTAATAATATTAGGCTTATGTGTAGGTCTACAGTTGGTTAAAATGCTAAAGTTTGTATAGACTTGGAATGATGGACTTGAATAGACTTTAAATGTCCTGGTTGTTAATGCACAGTGAAGTGATGACATCAGAATACAACTACTCATAACTCTGAAGTTGAATTATTATGTTTGAGACATTATTAGATCTTTTTTTCACTGGTAAAATCAAACATTTGTCATTATTAGTCATTATTTGTCATTGCCCTCTTGCTTTGTATTCAACGTTATATAGGCTAGAGTAGTTATAGTGACACTGTTAAACATTTATTATCATGCACAACACTTTGTGTCCGCTATGAAAGAAAAAAACACATCAAATGCTTGTCGTAATCATAACTCTAAAATGCAATATGATCATTTAAATCAGGGATTCTCAACCGGTGGGTTGCGGCTCACTAGTGGGCCTCGGCGATCCTGCAGGTGGGCCGCGAGATTAACTCTCAATATTATACTATAATTTTTGTATTTCATCATTAATATTAAAATAATCGAAGTAGTGCGCTGTCTCCTGTTCTCTGATTGATTACTTCAAACTCAGCAATCGCAGAATAAACTCATGATCGCGTCTAGTACATGCAAGTCTGTTTATTCACAAACTGTGTGTCAAGTGAAAGTATCTCTTTGTGTATTTTTGTGTGAACTATTTAATATATTCGCATAGCTGTTTTATAACGGGCGTGCAGCTGAACAACAGAAAACTGACAATGATCACCTCAGGTACAGCTCATGTGCTTTATTCAGTGTTAAATGTTAATAATGTGAGTTTGAATGCCATTTTACATTACATTTATTGCCATACTACTGAAAGCAGCAGCAGATAGTTCACCTCAGATCTGGAAAATAAAATAAACTGTTAAAAATTGAACTTTAGAACTGTGACCACCACATATCAGTGATTCAGCATCTACATTTATTAATGTTAAAGAGGTTTAATATGGATAATTAGATTATAAACCTTAATATTTTGTTGGAGTGCAGCAAGTGCACTATTCTGTGCTTCTGTTATCTGTTGCGTCTGGTGCAAACAGCCCAATTGCTCATCACTGCAAATCTCGTCACGTAGCATGTTGTTAGGACATGGGGTTAATGTTTCTATTATTTGCTAATTAATAACAACATGTGGAACTCTGAATCTGCTTCTCATTTCGAAGTCTGCTACTGTCCAATGGAGGTCGCATTTCAGTCGCTGACACACACTTTGAGAGCGAAGCGGAGAGTGAATGACTGAATGAATGAAATATGCTGTTTTCCATCAAGGCAACCCGAGGTGCTAAAATATAATTGGCTAAATTGATATGGACATTCATTGAATTAAATGAGTAATTGACATTTTCAAAGCAGAATATCTGACTTTAGCATTGTTTTTCTGATAGACAACAATGTTCACAGCATGTTTCTTAAATATCTGCAAACATATTATGGTATTTGTATGCTTTAGAAGAGTCAAAAACTTACAGCACAAAAAAATTAAAAACTGCTTTTATTCTAGCTGAAAAAAAAAAAAAATTGACTTTGTCCAGAAGAAATTTTTTTTTAATGAAATACTGTGAAAAATTCCTTGCTCCGTTAAACATTACTTGGGAAATATTAAAAAAAAATTCACAGGAGGGCTAATAATTTTGACTTTAACTGGATGTAAAGGCCTTGAAATGTTAGCTCTACAAACATTCATTGGCAGAAATTTAGCTTATAGTCATTTTCTTCCACCACTGGTCCAGTGTTGTGTTCATATATTTATGCTTATGTTTATCTATCACCTTGGTCCCGCGAAACACGAATTTGTTTTGCTCAACATGTAGCGGACATACCTGTCAACCCTCCCGTTCTTCCCGGGATTCTCACGTATTTTACAGTTCTATCCCGCTGTCATCCCGTAAAGGTATTTTCCCGTATTTCTCCCGTATTTGTTATCTTTCTGAGAAGAGCCGATCCTCCCTATATGCAACCCATACCGCCGAACCACCAGGGGCCGGCCTTGCTCTTAAATGTGATTTGGTTCTGTGCTTTCATTTTATTTAGGCATAGAAACACTTTGAAATAAACATAAAAACGACGCGATTCATTTCTTTTTCATTACAGGCGCCATTGCCCCTATGCAATCCTCAAAACAGTCAGTTTATATAAAGATGCATGACTGTCAGCTGATTCTCTCCATAGTGACAATAGACGCTGTTTCCCAGGCGGATTCTGTACGTACGCGATTTTGATGCTGAGCTCAAGTGGACACGGGGTTTTGGGTGCGTGTTTAAACAGACATATACACATCATAATAATAATAATAATAATAATGATAATGGCGGTTCTTTCCGCTATGGCGACCCCAGATAAAGCGACTAAGCCGAAAATAAAATAAATGAATGAATGAATAATAATAATAATAATAATAATAACAACGTCTAGACATGTCGATCTTGTTGGGTTTTCTTTTAAACACAACAAATTTTGTCTTAAATGAGCATAAACAGTTAAACAATCAAATGTTTTCATTATAGATCTGTGCAGTTTTAAAGTGACAGCTCTGTTATTTAAGGTAATCAAACCAAAAAAATCTAAATGAGAGATTCATTCGCTGCTCTTTGATCAATTATACAGTGAAGAAAAGATGAGATTTGATAACTTGATTCTATTTCTTTACAATAGCGAATAGTATTAATGAGCTGAACTGTTTGCTAATTTATTTGCAGCTTTTTTAATGTACACTAATTATTATATCCTTTGTAAATAATAATAAAAATGTATAACTGATCATTTCAGAAGTTTATTTACAATGAAACAGCTCCAGATGAACATATTTGTTTTTTTGGGGTGGAGGGGGGTTGGGTATCCCTTATTTTCACATCCCAATGTTGACAGGTATGAGCGGAATGACAATAAAGCTCAACCTAAAATAAAAATGTTTTTATAAGACGTATCTTGTGGATACCGATGTTTTTGATCCAAAATGATGTAAAAACAGTAATATTTAGATTATTTCATATGTAGAAGAGGTCTGAACACAACGGGCACTCATTAATTAATTCATTTTCCTTCAGCGTACTCCCTTTATTCATCAGGGGTCGCCACAGCGGAATGAACCGCCAACTTATTCAGCATATGTTTTACACAGCTGCAACCCAGTACTGGGAAACACCCAAACATACCTGCATTCACACATATACACTATGGCCAATTTAGTATATTTAATTCACCTATAGCGCATGTCTTTGGACTGTGGGGGAAACCGGAGCACCCAGAGGAATCTAACGCCAACACGGGGAGAACATGCAAACTGCACACAGAAATGCCAACCGTCCCAGCCGGGACTCGAACCGGCGACTTTCTTGCTGTAAGGCGAAAGTGCTAACCCCTGAGCCACCGTGTCACCCAATAATAATAATAATAATAATCTAATGATTAGCCTCACTGTCATATCGATGTGATATTTTAATAATGATGATTTAAAATGCTTATTTTGGCCATTATGTTTCCTATCAGAGGAAATATGCACAGCTCATCCAAATCTTGGGGTTGGTACGATATTTTTAGCAACCTGGCCAGTGTTGTGTTCATATTCATCAGGGTTCATACGGTCCTGGAAAAGTCATGGAAAAACAAAACTGTGTATAAACCCTGATTCATGCTTATTATCACCGTGGTCCCGCAAGACATGAAATTTTTTCGTTCCACACATGTAGTAGAATGAAACTAAAGCTGAGCTTGACTTGATTTACCTGGTCTGTGGGCTTTGGGAACGGCCATGTTGATGACCCTGCAGACGTCCTGTGGTTTGGGCGGTGAGGCCGTGAACCTGCAGATGCCCGATTCTGACGGCGTGCTGGAGGTCAGACTGTCGGTGTAGTCGTTGGTGCCGGCGGTCATCTGCTCGGAGGATGTGTCTGAGATGAAGCACTCGGTGATGGTGAATTTAGCGTGTCGCAGCTGCTCCTCCATCTTGGCGTGTTCGTAGGCTCTGGCCAGCTCCTCGTATGTAGAAGACGCGCTCTCGGTGGACACCATGCTGCTGCGAGCGCGGTCTGAACACATTCATAATAATAATAATATGGTTTTATTATGATTAACATTGCTAATATTTATTGATTCGCATTGCTGATAGGGTCTCAGGTACCTATCAGTACTGACACTGTTATTGCACTGACCTGTGTCCTGTGATGGACTGACACTATAGCTGTCGCTCTCCTTGTCTACTGATCCGGCCACTCTGGGCGTACCGAGCCTCCAGTCGGTGCTGAGAGTGTGCACAGAGACGGGTGGATGAGGTCGGTTCAGCGTCCACTGACTAGCGTAGCGGTTACGAGCTGCGGGACCAGCTTTAGCAGTACGCCTAGAGGTGGGATCTGGGGACGGTTATAAAACATTCAGTTAAACAACATTAGACCTATTCAATAACTCAACATATTGTGATAATGAACATGCACACTATTGATATCGTGGACACTTCAAAATACAGTGAATAACAGGGGTGGGACAGTTCACAAAACTCTCGATGTGGTAACAATCCCTATTATAACACTTAAATACTATTTAGAAATACCACACATCACCATAAAATACACAGCTTGTATGGAGTAATAAATGAGGTATTCTCAAAGCCATGTATTCCATTCTAGGAAATTTAGTCTGTTGTTGTTTATAAATGGTAATGGCGACAATTTTTGCTGCTGTCATTTAAAAGACTTCTACCATATCAAATCAAATCAAATCACTTTTATTGTCACATCATCAGCAGCACGTGTGCTATGATGAGTGAAAAGCTTAGATGTATATATATATGTATATATGAACCCATATATGTACTATATGTATATGTGTACTTTTACTTGACTCAGACTTAGCCATTAAATCTGACTATTCTGACATTATGTTATTGTACCCGCATTCAGCACAAAAACATGTTGAATTAAAAAAATAATAATTGTGTGTGTGAAAAACGCACATGAATGTGAGTATTGAGTTCTGTCGTGTCTTGCGCTGGAATCTTTAAACTGATCAAACCTGAAGCATGTGAGTTTGCAGCATTAATTGGGAAAAAGTGGCTGCGTATGAGGTGGCGGACTGGACAAAAAGCAGATAATGCGTGATGGATGCACAAGAGAACCAAGTAAGATGCCGATAGAGAGACAGAGGGAGAGAGATTTACTCTCTCTTTACTGTGTTTACTATGTTTATACTGTATATATACTGTTTTATATTCCAGCCAAAACACTACAATACTCCGAACACTAGCTTTTCTGTCAAAAAGATTAAAATAACAAAACAAACAAAAAAACGCACACTCACCAAACTGTGACAACAGAACCAAACAATTTTTTTTTTTATGAACCGCCCCATCCCTACTTAATACAGGGTTCCCATTCTTTTATGGACACAAGATTCAAGGACTTTCAAGGACCTTTTAAATCACTAATAATTTCAAATTGAGCACCTTTGGAATTCACACCCCAGCATAAATAGCGCTATGAAAGTCCTTCCTGTACTTAACATTTCACTTACTGTACGTTCACATCGAAAGCAGCGAGAGCGTCAAAGGTCGCTCTGGCCGCCCTGGCGACAACGCTGTCTGCCTTGAGCTCCGGCGGCGAGAGCGTCAAAATTCGCTACACATTGATCTCGTATTTAAAGGAGCCGTTGCAGCATATCATATCAGTAACACTCCCGCATAAAACATGCTTTCTAGCGTGAAGGTGTTGCACACTTATTATCAAATTCACTTAACTACGGAAGATCTAGTTGCATGTGGTGTGGCTTTGCTCAACTATGTGTCCATATGCCTGAAATATTCTGAAGCAGCAGTACTGTTTTGTATTGTCGCATGAAATTCCCGCTTTTTTAAAGAAAAAAAAAAATATATATAACATTGATGCACATCAGTAACTCGCCAGTAACTTTTTAAATCTACGTTCCAGTAAGAAAACATTGCAAATAATTGGAAATCCAGCGACCGCAATAATTAAACCCTTGGGAACAACTTTGGTCGGAACTAAAGTTCACAGTGACTGTGTTCTCTGACTCCTCTCAAGCGGTGGCCTTCTACATTCTGATTGCTTGCCGCTGAACCGCGTCATAGCTCATTACCATAAAGTTGACTTGATTTCAACTCTCCTCGACGGTCACACCGGCGAAGACGCGCCGCACTGCTCTTCACCGCTTATCGCCGCCGGCTCCCATTGAAAATGAATGACTTCCGGCTACTTTGATGCTCTCGCCGCTTTCAGTGTGAACGTACAGTTACACTAAACACTTACATTAAAATGTTATAATATTGATGTTTTAAATGTGTCATTTAAAAAAAAAAAAAGTCATGTTCAAAGAATTTTCATACCATTAGTTGAACTCAATCCTGGTAATATTTAAATGCGGTTTCTGAAGTATTGATGAATGCATTATTTGTCATAGTTCATGTTTAAGATTTTTTAATTAAGAATTTCACAGTACAATTGTTGAAATAACAGTAAACTTTAAATTCAAGCACTTTCAAGGACCTATGTTTGTGTTAAAGTACTTTCCAGGCCTTGAATTCATATGTCTGAAATTCAAGTACTTTCAATTGCTTTCAAGAAGCATAGGAACCCTGTGAATACAGGGAGTGCAGAATTATTAGGCAAATGAGTATTTTGACCACATCATCCTCTTTATGCATGTTGTCTTACTCCAAGCTGTATAGGCTCGAAAGGCTACTACCAATTAAGCATATTAGGTGATGTGCATCTCTGTAATGAGAAGGGGTGTGGTCTAATGACATCAACACCCTATATCAGGTGTGCATAATTATTAGGCAACTTCCTTTCCTTTGGCAAAATGGGTCAAAAGAAGGACTTGACAGGCTCCAAAAGTCAAAAACTTGCAGAGGGATGCAGCACTCTTAAAATTGCCAAGCTTCTGAAGCGTGATCATCGAACAATCAAGCATTACATTCAAAATAGTCAACAGCGTCACAAGAAGCGTGTGGAAAAACCAAGGCGCAAAATAACTGAACCATGAACTGAGAAAAGTCAAGCGTGCAGCTGCCAAGATGCCACTTGCCTCCAGTTTTGCCATATTTCAGAGCTGCAACATCACTGGAGTGCCCAAAAGCACAAGGTGTACAATACTCAGAGACATGGCCAAGGTAAGAAAGGCTGAAAAACGACCACCACTGAACAAGACACACAAGCTGAAACATCAAGACTGGGCCAAGAAATATCTCAAGACTGATTTTTCTAAGGTTTTATGGACTGATGAAATGAGAGTGAGTCTTGATTGGCCTGTGGCTGGATCGGTAAAGGGCAGAGAGCTCCAGTCCGACTCAGACACCAGCCAGGTGGAGGTGGAGTACTGGTTTGGGCTGGTATCATCAAAGATGAGCTTGTGGGGCCTTTTCGGGTTGAGGATGGAGTCAAGCTCAACTCCCAGTCCTACTGCCAGTTTCTGGAAGACACCTTCAAGCAGTGGTACAGGAAGAAGTCTGCATCCTTCAAGAAAAACATGATTTCATGCAGGACAATGCTCCATCACACGCGGCCAAGTACTCCACAGCGTGGCTGGCAAGAAAGGGTCTAAAAGAAGAAAAACTAATGAAATGGCCTCCTTGTTCACCTGATCTGAACCCCATAGAGAACCTGTGGTCCATCATCAAATGTGAGATTTTCAAGGAGGGAAAACAGTACACCTCTCTGAACAGTGTCTGGGAGGCTGTGGTTGCTGCTGCACGCAATGTTGATGGTGAACAGATCAAAACACTGACAGAATCTATGGATGGCAGGCTTTTGAGTGTCCTTGCAAAGAAAGGTGGCTATATTGCTCACTGATTTGTTTTTGTTTTGTTTTTGAATGTCAGAAATGTATATTTGTGAATGTTGAGATGTTATATTGGTTTCACTGCTGAAAATAAATAATTGAAATGGGTATATATTTGTTTTTTGTTAAGTTGCCTAATAATTATGCACAGTAATAGTCACCTGCACACACAGATATCCTCCTAAAATGGCTAAAAGTAAAAACAAACTAAAAACTACTTTCAAAAATATTCAGCTTCGATATTAATGAGTTTTTTGAGTTAATTGAGAACAGGGTTGTTGTTGTTTAATAATAAAATTAATCTTCAAAAATACAACTTGCCTAATAATTCTGCACTCCCTGTATTACTAAAAAGCACTCTTAAAGTTAAAACAATAAATATTTATTCACAGTTCTTTGAAGTGACCATCAATATTGTGTGTTCATTATGATGATGTATCAAATGATTAAAAATCCCCATATGTCTAGCATGATCAATGCTTAATAATGTCCTAAAAAGTGCGATAAAACCTTACTTGACAGACTGCTCTTACTGGTCCCGGGACGGACATCAGAGACGTCCACCAGCGGTCCGGTGGCCTGAGACAGAGATTGATAGTGGACGGAGTGTGTGACGGTGGCCGATTTCTGCTTAGCGGTTTCTCCGAAGTCATTATCGGTCAACAAGACGGTGGATCTGTCATCTAGCAGGGACAGCAGAGAGGGCACTATTGAAGGCTCATATATACAGCTAAAGGCAAATATACTAGTCCTCTTGTGAATGTTTTTTGTCTTTTACAAATATTTCCTAAATGATGTTGAACAGAGGAAGGAATTTTTCACAGTATTTCTTATAATATTTTTTCTTCTGGGGAAAGTCTTATTTGTTTTATTTCTGCTAGAATAAAAGCAGTTTTTAATTTCTGTTAAACCATTTTAAGGTCAAAATTATTAGCCCCCTTAAGCTATATTTTTTCGATTGTCTACAGAACAAACCACTGTTATACAATGACTTGCCTAATTACTCCATCTTGCCTAATTAACCTAGTTAAGCCTTTAAATGTCACTTTAAGCTGAATACTAGCATCTTGAAAAATATCTAGTCAAATATTATATACTGTCATCATGGCAAAGATAAAATAAATTAGTTATTAGAAATGAGTTATTAAAACTATTATGTTTAGAAATGTGTTGAAAAAAATCTTTGTTAAACTGAAATTGGGGGTAAAATATACAGAGGGCTAATAATTCTGACTTCAACTGTAGTATCTCTGTTCAGACGTTAATGCGGATCATTAAACGCGACTCACCCACGGTCTCCATCGTGTCTCTCTCCTCGATGAGCAGCTGTGCTCGGGGAATATCGATGTGCATGCGGAGTGTCTGCTGCTGCTTGTTCATGGTGTCCGATGGCCTGGTGTTCTTACTGGAGGAAAACACAAACAGGCCAGTCAGTTACGTCAACTCTTTTTGCAGGGGCAGAACAAGACATGTTTCTTCTTAGGAAACATAAAACGATATTTCTAAGAAGTCATAATCAAAATCTAAATTTACTGTACACTACCTGACAAAAGTCTTGTCGCCTATCCAAGTTTTAGGAACAACAAATATTACTTGACTTGACTAGTTGATCATTTGGTATCAGAAGTGGCTTATATAAAAGGCAAAGGCCTCTAGATTACACTTAATTTACCAAAATAAAAAACGATCATGCCTGGATTATTAATGATTTAATTAGGAGAGTAAGGTCTCACTTTGCTTTGACAAAATTCTTGTCACTTAACAGAAATAATGTACAGTATAGAATATAAAGTCATGCTGCAGTGGAAACAGAATGAATATTGTGTATGACTCCCATGAGCTTGGAGGACTGCATCCATACATCTCTGCAATGACTCAAATCACTTATTAATAAAGTCATCTGGAATGGCAAAGAAAGCGTTCTTGCAGGACTCCTAGAGTTCATCAAGAGTCTTTGGATTCATCTTTAATGCCTCCTCCTTCATCTTACCCCAGACATGCTCCATAATGTTCATGTCTGGTGACTGGGCTGGCCAATCCTGGAGCACCTTGATCTTCTTTGCTTTCAGGAACTTTGATGTGGAGGCTGAAGTAAGAGGAGCGCTGTCCTGCTGAAGAATTTGCTCTCTCCTGTGGTTTCTAATGTAATGGGCAGCACAAATGTCTTGATACCTCAGGCTGTTGATGTTGCCATCCACTCTGCAGATCTCTCGCACACCCCATACTGAATGTAACCCCAAACCATGATATTTTCTTCACCAAACTTGACTGATTTCTGTGAGAATCTTGGGTCCATGCAGGTTCCAATAGGTCTTCTGCAGTATTTGAGATGATTGAGATGCAGTTCAACAGATGATTCATCAGAAAAATCGACCTTCTGACACTTTTCCATATGATCAACTAGAAGTTATTATTTGTTGGTCTTACAACTGGGATCGACGACAAGACTTTTGTCAGGTAGTGTACTTATATTTACATGTATAGAGCAGTTCTTGTCTATCGGTCTACGGTCTATCTGTGCACTTCATTCTTTTGTAAAAATTCATTTCCCCCTATAAACTTTAATCAAACACCCTAACCTTCCCTCTCCCATGAAAACTTTTCTTCACTTTCTGGTCACATGGAATTTATTTAGGGCGGGGTTATCAGAAAGTTTCCTTTCTGCTCTGAATTTGTCCAATCATCAATCGTACTTAATTTAGTTAGCAACACCCATCTTTCAACAATCCAGTTTGTTCCCAAAGAACAAAAACATGCACCTTCCTAATTTCTTTTCATAATTTCAGGACCCTTTCAGGTAAATGTATGTCACGATACCATAAAAAAAAAAAAAAATTTAACTTGTTTTATGCCAACTTAATGATATTCTTTAAATTCCCTGTAACTGTTTCAGTGAATCTGTTTAGAACAATGGTTTTATTGACGAGCGTATGAAGATGTGAAATAGAGAGAGTTGTATGAGCAACCTGACTGAATTTGATTCCTTACCGTTCATTACAGTGAATCGGTATTAAGAGACTGATTCAAATTGTTTTGGCTTCAGAAGATCTGGCATATATTGAGTTGTAACTGCTCATTGGAAATACTCCTGCTTTTTCAGATTTATTTGTGCTTGATATTTGTTAGAATGATTCGTTAAAACAAACCTGTTAGATCTGGGATATAGCGAGTCATAATTCTTTTTATGAGTACGCTCACGTTTTACGTTTACTATTACACTGAATCTGTTCAAAGAAAATTATTCTTAATATTTAGAATATAATGAGTCATATGAAGAAGCGCTTGGTGCATGTTAATAAAATGCTGATTGAGATTGATTCATTGAAGCTGATTCATCTGTGCACAATATTCTTTAAACTGTTTGTCATTTGTTCAAAAGACAAATTTCATTGAATGGCTTCAGAAGATGAGGAATGAAGAGAGTTGTATGAGCAACCTGGCTGTTGATAAAATGATGGTTCGGTGAATTATTATTTGTTGAATCAGAAGATCTGGAATACAGTGAGCTTTAACTACTCATTGTAGATCCTCATAGAGTTTCGTGTGGGTGAATCTGTTTAAAAGGAATGATTCTTAAGATTTGGAATATACTTAGTCAAGTGAAACACAAAATTCTGATTGAGATTGATTCATTAAAGACAATATTGTTAATTCATTAGAGTGAAACTTCATTTTATATAACTTGTTTCTGGCAGCTTTGCAATTTACCTGCTGAATAATGCGCAGGTTAGTGTATACTCCCTTCAGCCATTTCTGCCAGCTTTGTGTTTGTGACTGTTTGGCGCCATATAGAGAATAAATAATGTGCAGGTTAGTGTATACTCCATCAGCTGTTTTCATTTCTGTCAGCTTTGCATTTTTGACTGTTTGGCGCCATATTGTGAATGAATAATACGCAGGTTAGTGTATACTCCATCAGCTGTTTTCATTTCTGTCAGCCTGCATTTGTGACCGTTTAGCGCCATATTGTGAATGAATAATGTGCAGGTTAGTGTATACTCCATCAGCTGTTTTCGTTTCTGTCAGCCTGCATTTGTGACCGTTTAGCGCCATATTGTGAATGAATAATGTGCAGGTTAGTGTATACTCCATCAGCTGTTTTCGTTTCTGTCAGCTTAGTATTTTTGACTGTTTGGCTCCATCTTGGACTGAATAATGCTCAGGTTAGTGTATACTCCATCAGCTGTTTTCATTTCTGTCAGCCTGCATTTGTGACCGTTTAGCGCCATATTGTGAATGAATAATGCGCAGGTTAGTGTATACTCCATCAGCTGTTTTCATTTCTGTCAGCCTGCATTTGTGACCGTTTAGCGCCATATTGTGAATGAATAATGCGCAGGTTAGTGTATACTCCATCAGCTGTTTTCGTTTCTGTCAGCCTGCATTTGTGACCGTTTAGCGCCATATTGTGAATGAATAATGTGCAGGTTAGTGTATACTCCATCAGCTGTTTTCGTTTCTGTCAGCTTAGTATTTTTGACTGTTTGGCTCCATCTTGGACTGAATAATGCTCAGGTTAGTGTATACTCCATCAGCTGTTTTCATTTCTGTCAGCCTGCATTTGTGACCGTTTAGCGCCATATTGTGAATGAATAATGCGCAGGTTAGTGTATACTCCATCAGCTGTTTTCATTTCTGTCAGCCTGCATTTGTGACCGTTTAGCGCCATATTGTGAATGAATAATGTGCAGGTTAGTGTATACTCCATCAGCTGTTTTCGTTTCTGTCAGCTT